>JANKOD010000008.1:17196462-17214091 GCA_026284645.1 Erythroxylum acuminatum | reverse complement strand
TTAAATAATTAATACTAATATTTTTATATAATTAATAATAAAATAATAAACCTCCTGCAACAACCATTTTAATATAAAGGATACAATAGTCATTTATTAGACATTACATTCTATTTCTTCCATCTTCCAAACAACATTTCAATACATTACATTATAAATCATTTCATTCCTCCCAAATAACTTTTCATTATAAACCATTCCGTTTCGTTCTATTCCATTCCATTAATTAACATCCAATCAAACAGGACCTTAGGATTTAAGTAAATTTTGAGCATCTAAAATCCACTCAAGTTTGGAATCAAAATGTGTAAGTTACACTAACCCAATGGATTGACGTAGGTGGTACATGCTTTATTCACTTAACCAAGTGAGTGGAGATTCAATCCCCACCATTAGAAATGCAGCAAACTCTGGCTAATCCTTAATTAAAAAAAAAAGCGTAAGTTACACTCAATCTGGTTCGAGTTCATACTACATAAATCAAGCGCGATTTAGCGTTGAGTTTGGGCTGCAGTATTAGGTAGTGGACACTATTCCAATATGGTTCGAACCTTTGGCATCTTTTTATCCAACTCTCATAGAGCGTACAAACTAATATTTTAAAAATATTAAATTAGAAATAATTGAAAGAACGAGAAGCTAGAATTCTCTTATATTTAAATTTTAGATTAAATATTAGACAGCGAGTTTACGTTGTCTAAAGGAGATCCCCAACGATGGGCCATAAATTATGCCCCCGTCACTGAGGATTACGGATACTGACGGGCTACCTCCTCCGACGGGATCTAATTGTGTAATTTTTTCTAGACAACAAATATAAATTTGAACTTGTTTTTTCTTCCTGGTAACAACCGGCCGTTTTAATTTTGCTTCGAGATTCTTTGGCATGAATGATATAGCTAGGGTTTTTGCTGTGAAAGAAGCCAAACTTATATTTCCTCTTTCCCGCCCAGTCTCCTCTCCTTTCTCTCTATTTCAGCTCCATTGACCGTTTCTCTTGGCTCTCCTGCACCAGCATTTGTGTTGTGCCATCCTGGGCTTGGGTGAGCGCGACGTTTGTTTCCTAGGAAAGTTGTTTCAGGGGAAAGTAGGTGCTTACGGTTTTTAATTTTTCTAAAGTCACTTCAATATATATATTATTTTTATGGATTATGTCATGCGAAGTTCTGAATAACTGTGTGTGATTTTTGTATTTGCTTTTCTTTCTATAGTATTTTCTTTGTCAGTGAAACGTCTGTGAATGATTGCATGTTGGAGTTCTTGTTGTTGTTTCTGGCTTATTTCGTCTCCTTTTTCCTATGGGTCACTCGGCGTTTATTTTGTCTGGTTGAGGATGGTCACAATAAGTTACTCTCGGAATTAGGTTTTTGTTTTTTCAGTTAATTTTTTGAGAAAGATCGTTTTACTATTTCTTTTCTTGTTTGAAGTCCTGGATTATAGTTCTTACGATAGCCAATTAGGTTTTGTTTGTATTACAGTTTTGTTGAATTATCCCGAGCCAAGTGTTTTCTTCACTGCCACCTCACTTGCAGATTCGGTAGTTTACATATCCCAAACTGCTATGAATCTTAGTTTCTGATCTCCTCTGTAGAATGTTGAGCATTGCCATCTATACAAGGATTAGCAGTGTTAGATTTTGACAAGAGTTACCCAAAGAAATATTTTATGTGCTTGTGGCAAACTGTTCGTATTATGCGTATATCCCATAAATAAATACTTCGTGGATGGGGAATGTAATTATGATTAATTACTTACTAGAATTTACATTTTGGCATTTCCCTCTTGATAAATTTTGTTGGGTTAACATTCTTGGCTTATTTAGTGAATGATTATGTTGTTATTCTTTTCTGTTTGCATTTCAGGTTTATCCTTGTGGATGTGTTTTGGAATGTAGTAATTAGAAGAGTCTTACCGTTATAGTATGGCAGAAGAAGAGATTGAGTTCAAATGGGGTACAAAGAGAGGAGTTGGTGGAAAAAGGAAAAATGTACAATTTTATGAAACTTTTACTTATGATGGTGATGAGTATAGCCTGTTTGACTCTGTCTATCTATATGATGAAAAGTTGGCTGAGCCTTACGTTGGTAAACTTGTGAAAATATGGGAGAATCCTGATCAAACAAAGAGAATAAAGGTTCTGTGGTTTTTTCGCCCTCATGAGATTTCAAGTTATCTTGGATCTAAGCAGACTCTTGAGAATGAATTGTTTCTTGCATCGGGTGAAGGTGAAGGCCTTGCAAATGTTAATTCTTTGGTAATTTGTTGTACCATAATATATTTTAGTAGAATAACTTTCTTCTGTGGGACAACATTGATCTATTGCTTTCAACAATTAGGTTAGTTTTGGTACATTTAGGTGTGATATGTCCACCGCATCTTAATTGCGCTGATGGTTTGTTTTAATTATTATATACTAATTGCATATATGTCTCTTAAACATCTATTTGCTGAATTGTTGTGAGGGCTTGCAACTTTATTTAAAAACCGCAAAAAGCAAATGGTGAGGGCATAATTCTATATGTTGGGCCCTTTATAATGCAATCCACATAATTGTCCCTTCATTCTGATGCTCTCATATCATCCGGTTAGTTACAAGATTTCTTAAGAAGTTTTTGGAATGAACTAAACTAAGTTTTTTATAGAAAGCTTATTTGGTATAAATACATTGATTTGTCAAAGTTGAGTTAGTTTTTGAAGATGCTCACAATGCATTCACAACATTGTAAAGTGTTTTTTTTAGCCTTTTCAGTTTTCAAATAATTTCATCACCTTCAATACTGCATTGAAATTGAATATTTTGATCGCATACATTTGTTTTGTTGCTATCATCCTTAATTGCTAATTGAACCTTTAAGGATTGCTCATCCACAAGATTGGTTTTTTTTATCAATGTAAAGTTCCTTGGCTATCTGACACTTTAAAGTTTTTTGCATTGTGTGATGTCCATGTATATACCTTTATAGAGTTTGCTTTTTTGGTTTCATTGTTTTATGTGTGAGAAATTAATGTACATATGACCTCTACATTAGGATTAAGATACACCAACTCATCATCCTATGTACAAATTAACTTTTTTATTACGTTATACATTTAAGGAGTTAGAGATGAAGTTGGGCTTGTGGTCATGGTGAGAATCGGTGAATCACAACATGTTCATTACATAAAGTGTTATCTTTACCCTTGAAAGCAAGAACTTTTTCATTTTGTTTATTTTTTGTTCTTTTACACCTTGAAGAATTTTAAGTTTTATTGCTGATTAGCTTGGTTTCACAGTCAATATATGAGCCTTGTGTTTCTTTCTTTATTTTTGATAGTGATGCATTAGAGATATTGGCTTTGAGAAACTTGTATAATGTCTCATTTGTAGGCTGCTTTTTAATGAATAAATTAGGAAGCAATTGCTGGAAAGTGCAATGTTGTATGTACATCCAAGGACCCAAGAAATCCACAACCAACAGATGAGGAACTACGAAATGCTGACTTCATATTTTATCGCACTTTTGATGTTGGGAGATGTGAAATTTCAGATAAGATTGATGATAAGATAGCTGGTGTTGAAGGTACATGCCATTTCACATTCTATAATTCACTATTTATTATTGCAATTGTTAATCCTTTTCCTTGATTTCATAATTGTTGCAGTTAAATTGTTGCTAAACTCATATGGTAGTAAGAAACCTGGTGAAGCTTCAAAATTTGAGGTTGACAAGAAAGAAGTTGGTGTTAAAAATATAGCTACAGATGAAAAGGTTGTTCCCCCTAAGAAAAACATATTGGGAAATGGTCTAACTAATATGATAGATGGTGGTCATATTAATGACTTAGCTAAAGAAAGTGCGTCTCCTATATCTATACAAAACTCTACATATGGTGGAAAGATTTCTATATGTGATGTGTCAACCGAAATAACAAAGCATAGCCACATTCATGGAAGATCATTTGATTTGAGAACGGTGCGTAAGCTTGGTGATAAAGAAACTATTGATCCAAGAGCATCATTTGACAAACAAGAATCTACAAATTGGAGTGAGGGTGTAAAATCAAGTGATGCAGCTAAAATTGAAGATCAAAAGGAAGATGTTTCAAGGGATAAGATCAATTTAATGCCTAAAGTGCCGAAGGATAGTCTTCCTAAAGATATTAAGGGAAACTTGCTTAACTCCTCCAAGATTGGTTTGATGACTAAGGATGATGTGTTGAACACTGAAAGTTATCTTCCTAAGAGTTTTGTCAATGAGAAAATAAAAAATAATGAGGATTCTAGTGAATTAGATGATAGGCCATCAAAGAAAGCAAAATTTGATGGTTCTATCAAAATGGTCAGTGATAAGATTAAGGACAATGCTCTAAACATTAGTGACAAGTCTAGTAATGGTGTTGTCAAGCCCACAATTAACACCATCTATGATTTTGGGCCCAAGTCTAAACATAAACTTGCAAGAGATTCATATGGGCTTGATAGAGACCCTGTGAAGATATTGAAGCCCAATGAGGAACTTAGAAGAATTGCTAGTGGCAAATTGCTTAAACCATCATATGAAGCATTAATTGAGGATGGCAAGGTCTATTCCCAGACAATGGAAGTAACACGAAGACCAGAAGTTGTAAGTTGTGGTGCAAAGCTTTATTTACCGTACGTTATTGCTATTTGTTTTACCTTTTATTTCTCTTAGGTTCTTTAGAGGATAAATTGCACCATATCAAATCAAGTGCATTCCTTTTAGATATTTCCCAAATCCCATCTATTCATCCCTAACATTCAAAGTGATGGAAGAAACTAAAGCCAAAAAAAAAAAGAGAGAGAAAAGACGAAGGAAGAAATTCCTCCTCATGCATCGACAAGCAATTGACAATGGGCTTCTTGATATTAAAAGGATAAAGTGTGGAAAGTTACCTTCTAATTTAACTTGTAGTATAAGCATGGTAATAGGTTTTTAATATTTGTCAAAATTCATTAGAGCATAATGTTGTCCAATTAAAAGGGAGCAAATAAAGCTTAGGAATGTTCTTTTTGTTCAATTCCGTCTCGAGCTTCTAGTCAGCCTTTTTGTGCTATTTTCTCAAACAAAAGTTGTGTTTGAGCTTAGAACGAGTCCAAACTTTGTTCTAAGATTTAGTTCATAGAGAAATTTAAAGTTGGGTAGAGGCTTGATATTTCGTTTAGTTTGATTAAAAAGACAATTATATTAAGATAAGTCTATACAAAGTTAAATAAAAGATTGTCCATGTTAGTTAATAAAATTATCTAAATGAGTATTGAACAACATTTCAAATGATACATAATAGAGCTTTGTGTTTAAACCCTTCAGTAATGATGCTTATAAGTTTAAGATTTTGCTAGTTTACTAAACAAGCCTTAAAATAAGACTTGGAAGCATGTTATGCAAATGAATGTTTTTAGTATCAATCTTTGCCTAACTGAGTTATTGAATTGTTATTGAGCGTTTCAGTTTGTTTGTAACCTTGAATACGTGTGGATATGGCCCTTGAACAATTGCCCTATAGCATTTAACGATATGTATTGTAGGATTTCTTTTTTTCCTTTTTGAGGGCAAACTTTGGAGCAACTAGTAAGGTTACTCCTTTGTAATCGGAAGGTTATAGATTCAAGTCATGGAAACAGTCTCTTTGTAAAATAGAAAGGGAAGATCGCGTATAATTGATTACCCTCTTCGATCCTTCAAAATGTAGAGAGCCTTGTGCACTGGAGTTTGCCCTTTTTATCGTAGGATTCTTTTTATGCTTTGTTGGAGAAGATAAAGGCTTCACAAAGATTTGAACCTCATATATTGTAATGTTGATGTTTGAATCTTATGATATCATATAAGTTTCACAATTTCCAGCCAATTTGTTCAAGGGAGGGATATTGAATTTTTTTATTTTATGTTTTGCCAAACTTTTTATCTTTAAATTTCACTTTCCAGAGATGTAAAAAGCTTGTTATGTGCATTATTGTCCTATTAATTTTTGTTTCTTTTATGGGATAATAATTGTGAAGGTGTATTTGCTACTGAAATTTTGTGGTGATAATGTGACAGGATAAAAGCAGATGGTTTAAGGATCTTGTAAGTACTTCTCAACTTTGTCGCTTTTTAATCTTGGCCACATCATTAGATAAATTTCATTAAAAATTAGTTGCATGCCAATTTTTATATTTCTCTTTATTTGTCTCTTATTTTACAATACATTTATCCATATATCTTTGTTGTTTTGCTTATTTGTCATTAGCCTTGGGAGGAAAGAATGAAAGATGCACATGAGCGAGGAACACTTGTTCTGCTTCAAAATTTGGATCGATCTTACACTTCAGCAGAAGTTGAGGTGATATATGGAACCCTAGATCCTTACTTTTGCCTTTATATATATATATATACACACGTACACATATATGTGTGTGATGTTAAGTCACTTTATAGGAGAGGGGTATTTTCCCACAATTTTCCAAGCTATAATTTTTGTTTTCTTTTCTAAATATATATGTGTGTGTGTTAGTGACTATGATGTTAAGTCACATTATAGAAGAGGTGTATTTTCCCTCATTTTTCCATGATATATATATATATATTAATATATGTGCAATTGGTTGTTATTGTGTGCCATGTAAATTTTAACAACTTTATCTCTCATTTTTGGATTTTGTTGATGTCAAAAAATTAGGGTCTTATTTGGCGTGCCTTCAATGAAAAATGCGCAGCAAAGATGGTTCAACAAACTACATTTTCTAGCCCTCATTATGGTAAAGATAAACACATCCCTCGTACTATAATACATTAACTGGTGAGCCAATAATATCCTTGATATGTGGTATATTATCTTTTATCATTGCAGGTCAAGCTTTTGCCATATTTACAAAGAGGGAAGTTGCAGAACTCGTGATAATGAAATTGGATGAGGGTTGCTTGATGCTATCAAATGGGAGGTACCTTGCAACTTTCATTTGATTTCTACTATGTAGATTTGTGTGGACATCTAATGTCCTTATTGCTATGACATCTAAATTTGGCACATCACTATATATTGGTTGTCTCTTAACACTTTGCTTCCATCTTCTTTTCCATCCATGTCAAACAATGTTTGCATTAGATGCAAAATCACAGGTGCTCATAAGGTTAGCAGGATGGTAGTTTCATAGAAGAGATCCAGTCAGATGCTTATTGGACTTGATTGAGTGAGAATTTGAAAATTGAAGCTTAGACTCTTAGTGTTCATAAAAATAACTCATAAATTTCACATTACAATAAGAGACAATGGTTAAAGGAATCCACGAAGACGAACCACCTCTTTGAAGAAGAGTTTTAACAATGTTGACAGTGTTGTTTGATGTAAGACAAATAGAAGAATTATTAACTAGTTGCTAAAATCACAAAATTAGAAGATATGACTGATATTAGGTTGCTGGAATATCAAGGTTCAAGGTTGAATTTTGGCTAAGAATGTTGAAATTTCAGATTTTGTATAGCTGGAATTTTAAGGTTTGATTGTTGGAAATTTAGGCTTAGGATTTTAGGGTTTAATGTGCTGGAATTTAGGTTTGAGATGGCTAGAATGTTGGTTAGGTTTGTTGGAATTTAGTAAGGAACACAAAGAACGGAAGGTATTGGTAATCACTCCTAGGGTCTAGGAATCACTCTTAGAAGAAAGCATCACACCTTCTAACTGAAAACTCAAGTTTGAAAAGAAATTCCAGATTGCTTTTTATTATTGAAGGACTAAGTACACACACATAAATCGAGTTTTAGAACTCTTATTCTAGTAGGAAAGGGTTTCTAATAAAAATTCTATGTCCTAAACAACTGGGATAGCATATGTAAAATAAAATAACATATTTAACTTACTTAACTTACTACTAATTCCTATCTAATAAGGAATCCTAACATAATCTAAATTTGAACAAATTAATTTTTGTTGTTAACTTAATTCCTAATCTTCATCCCACCAAATTAAGGCTTGTGGTCAACTAATTTTTTCTCTTTTATTTCTTTTATATATTTGGAGTTCTTTTGCATCATTATTTGTCTTGAAACATGAAATGAAATGACTCATCTTTGAAAACCTATCTACCACCACATAATAGAATTATAAATTCTTATAGATTTTTGGACTCCTAATACAAAATTCATACTTATTGAATTTTGTGTCTAGTCCAGAATTTTATTTCTTCTCTTTAGTTAATTGACATGTTCGACATTGCTGTATGCCTTCAGACACTTATCTCTTATAAAGAGGACCAATAAAAGTGATCTTCAACCATGTTATGGTTTTATCTCGGCCAAAGTGATATGTTGTCATAAGCAAGTCAATATCAAGCTTAAAATAAAAAGGCGAGAAGAAAAACTTCTATAAATATGGAAAATTTGGACTTCAATTGATCCTCGAGCACAAGGTGCTCCAAGAACTAGTCCAAAAAATAGCACTTGATAGCAAACTCATTTCATCTTAAGCTTGTTATTGACTTGCCTTGTTGATTTTTATATAATAATTTTGACTTACTTGCAAGTCTTTTGATTGTGAGTATTTGTCTATTATTGTTGTTGGATAGTTGCTTCTTATGTGATTGGATCTTTACATCTTTATTTTCTTTAGTAGCAAGTTTTTCAAGGTTGCACTAATGATACGTGATCTATCTTCATTTGTAGGCCTCTAGTTGGAAGCTTTGGAACTCCTTATTTCCCGCAAAAGAAATCAACATTTTTTGGGCATCTCAATATTAGTAGAACTAGACTCCATATGTACCGGGAGATGGTAAATGTCTTTCTACCCAACTCTATGAATGATGCATGTTTTGTGTTAGGAACTCAAGAAAATCCTATATTGCAAGAAAAAATGTGGTAAAGTGGCATTTTAAAATATATCATCTCAAGATGTTAAACTTTCTCTTTAAACCACTTAACGAGTCACTCATTTTTTTGTTAGCAACTCAAAGAAATCCTATATGGTGCTTAACATTAACTTTATGAAGAAGGGATGTTTTCAAATGAATGCATCAAAATGGATCGTCATAGTAGCTTTTTGGAAAATTAGAATTTGTATTTGTTATTATTAAAGTATTATGTACATCTTATGGTAGATTATCTAGGTTTTATTTGAAATTATTTGTATCACACTGTTAAGGAATATTGTCTTATACTATTAAGTGAATGGGTTAAGTTTAATGAATAATACATTCTAGTACCCTCATGGATTTTGAATTTATAGAAGTAGGTTTTTTGTTGAATCATGTAAAACCTTGTTCATTCTTTCCTCTTTCCTCCTTTTTTTCTTCTTTACCTCTACCTTCACATGATATTAATGTTGATTTCACATGGTATCAAAGTCAAATTTCATTTTAGAATTTAACTTTTGTTTCTTTCATTTTAGGACGAAGTTTTCATCTTCAAAACTAGACTTTATTCCTTCATTTCTAGACATAAGTTCCAACTTGAACTTGTGAAACTTTAATTTAACTTTTTTCTTTCTTGTGATTTTAGAGTTCTATTTCTTCTCTTGATGATATGGAATATGATATAACATACATAACATGATACCATGACAAACTTCAAGGCTCTACACCCTTTATTGGGGAGAAAGTGAATTGGGACTCAAGTGTGTTGATATGTTAGGAGGGATACCTTGTTCAATCCAAAAGGCATCAAGTTGTTGATCATTTTTATGTAGAAAACCACTTTTATGCTTTATCAATTTTTAATTTGGGATTTATTTACATCTTTTAGTATGTCAAATATCCTTGCTCTCCTTTACTACGTAGTCATTTGAATAACATTCCAAAAATCGAGGTTTACACTTGGAAGTCTTGTCTTCACCTGCGTACTTGTATTCTACTTGCAAGTATATTTAACTTAAGCGTATTGTGATACCAGCCACTTATGGACTCATAATCTACTTGCCGTATGCAAGTACATTTTACTCTGGCCTTTTTGTTTCACAAATTCAATTTTGTACAGCCAACCTACCTCCACAATCATATTTTAATCATCATTAGCAAGTAATTATATTTGCACATATTCTTTCTTTGATATCAGATTTCTTTTAATTTGTTTTGATGCCATGATAAAATTGGGCTTAGTTCCACCTCAAAGACACTTGAAACTAGGAAGAATCGTGCAAATTTTACAAGGCTTGTTGTACTTTATCTCAACATATTCACTCTTATTTTGGTGATTCATCAAATGGTTCTTTTAAGAGAGGCAATATGTAACATAAGTTATGATTCATGTTTTTATTTTTCTTTTCCTTTATTAGAATTTATGCATGTCTTTTATGATTGATAAAAAAGGTCTTTTAATATACTTGTTAAGAATTAAATAAAGTTGCATACCTATATAAGACTCGATGTAGAACAAAATCTTTTGTGGTGAAGATAGTATTAGAGTTATTAAAAGGATTGGTAACATAAAATTGATGACTTGCAAAATTATTGGATTTCCAGTACTCTGATAAGAGTTAAAATTTTAATTGTCATTTACTTTAGTGGATAATTTTTTAACAAGAAACTTTTATTAATTGGATGTTGCACTCACGACTTTAGAAAATTGCATGATAGAATTGATGCAACTTAAAGCCTATAGAAGAATTAATGAAGGAAAATTTAGTTAACCACAAGCCTTAATTTGGTGGGATGAGAATTGTGAATTGAGTTAACAACAAAGATAATGACTGAAATTAAGTTAGAATTCCTTATTAGATAAGAAGTGGTAGTGGGTTAAATATGTTATTTCTATTTTAGATATGTTATCCTAGTTGTTTAGGACTTAAATTTATAGAATTTTTATTAGAATAAGATTTACATTTATTAGGAACACTTTTTTACTAGAATAAGGGTTCGAATAACTTTTTTATAAATGTGTATACTCAACCCTTCAAGAATAACAATTTGAATTTTTTCTACAAATTTTTGTCTTCAACTAGAAGGTAATTCTTTCTTTTAAGAGTGATTTTTAGACCCTATGAGTGATTTTTAGTTTCTTACCCTCCATTGATTGCGTTCCTTACTAAAATTCAGCAGACCTAACCTAAATTCCATTCATTTTAAACTTAAATTCCAGCCATATTAAACCCTGAAATTAAACTTATAGTAATCAAACCCTGAAAACCCTACTATACCAAAACTAACCAGCATTCATAGCTGAAATCCAAACATGAAACTTGATATTTCAGCAACCTGATATCAACTATATTTCCTAATTTTGTGAATTTTAGCTACTAGTTAGTACTTCTTCTATATGTCCTACGTCAATTTGGTATCAGAGCTTTGGTTAACAATGGTGACATGTAGTGGAAGGGCGTATAGAAGAATATTCAACGACCTAGAGTGAGATGCAATACTCCTTAATATTGCAAAAAAAATTGGGCATCATTGATCCTCGTTCACAAGGTGCTTCAAAAACTAACATACATGTAGCATCTCCCCCACAGAAGCATGTTCGACAATTTTTAGAGAGTTTAGATAGCTTGGACATACATTCCCTAAAAGTCAAAACTTTGACAGATTATGCGAACCAATAACCAATAGTTAACGATAAACAAGGATAAGGTGGTTGTAAGCAAGATGAAGGGATTGATATTGATCAACAACATGAAACGTACATGAAAATCTTTGCTGAAGAATCATGTATTTATTTTGATTTCTCAAATTTAGTAGACCAATTTGAATCTTCAAGCCTACATGTGGAAGGTGCTCAAATGCTTGATGATATGGAGAGTTTGGTAATGGAAGATGATCATGACATGGAGAGTTTGATAGTAGGAGATGATCAATGCATTGAAGATGAAGAAAAACATAATGAAGTGGATTCTTTGGCAAACCCTAAAGTTGAAACAATTGAACAACTAATTCAAACACTTAAACAAGAAGTTGAAACAACATTGCAACAGGCTGAAAGAATAGGACAACAGGCTAAAATAACATAAAATGGAGTTGAAGAGATTAACCAACAACTACTTGGGGTTCTAGAGCTTGTTGGTTTAAAACTTAATGATATTCTTGTTGTTGATGAAAATTATGTTGCAGTGGGTGATGAAGGAGAAGTATATTTTAATGAAGAGACGAAATTAACTCAACATAGGAATAAATGAGAAGATATGAGTGCACTTGCAAAGTCAAAATTTAGCAATACGGCAAGTTAGTGCATTTGTATGTTCCTAATGCTTATGTGGTAGAGAAGCTATGTGATATTGTAATGAAACCATCAATGAATATAATGATCAAGACTTGCGATTTTTGGAGAAGTTGTATCTTTAACCGTCGTCTCTAATCGTGACGTGAAGTTTATGAATTATTTTTGGAAAACTTTATGAAAAACATTGAATATTAAGTTTCAATTTTCAAGTTCTTTCCATCCCCAAACTAGTGGGCAAATAGAGGTGGTGAATAGAAGCTTGGGAGACTTGTAAAGATGTTTGGTTGGAGATAATGTGAAAAATTGGGAGCAAATTCTTCCTATGGTAGAATATGAATACAATAGTTATATAAATAGGTATACTAGTAAGAGCCCTTTTGAGATAGTCTCGGAAATTCAACCAAGGCAGCGTATTGATAACCATCCTTTACCACAAACAAAAGGAGTTAGTGTTGAAACTGAAGGTTTTGCATGACACATGAGGGACGTCTTTGATGAGGTACGACAAAAGATAACAACTAGAAACTTGTCTTATAAAGAACATGTTGATCAACATCATCAGTTGGTGGAATTCATTGAAGGGAATATGGTGATGGTTATGATTCATCCAAAGCATTTTCCAAAAGAGAAATATAAGAAATTTCATTCTCAAAGTGTTGGACTTTATAAGATAATCAAGAAGATAAGTGTTAATGCTTATATTTTGGAATTACCAAGTGACATGGGAATTAGTTTTATATTTAATGTTGTAGACTTAATTATTTATCATTGATATGATGATACGCAATCTCCTACTATAGCTGTGAGAATTCTAACCATTCCCTGTCTTAAAGAGGAGATAAAAGATGTTCTTGATGAACAAATTGTATCCATAAAATATGTAGGATATCAACAATTTCTTGTCAAGTGGAAAGGAAGACCAGCGTTTGATAGTACTTCGAATTTTAGAATAAGAATTTTGAAGTTAAATTCAGATTTTTATGATCAATATTTATCACATTCTATATTGAGAACGCTTTCAGACAAGCCACAGAGAATTGATGCAAAAGAGTTTAAAGCCTATAGAAGAAATAAAAAAGGAAAAATTAATCAATCAGAAGACTTAATTTGGTGGAATGAGGATTGAGAATTGAGTTGATAAAAAAATAATAGCTGAAATTTAGATTATGTTAGGATTCCTTATTAGATAAGTAGTGGTGAGTTAAATATCTTATTCTATTATCCATTTTCTACTAGAGTAATGATTCTAATAACTTTTATATAAATATGTGTATACTTAGCCCAACAAGAATAACAATTTGTATTTTGTCTACAAATTTGAGTTTTGAACGAGAAGATCTGATGCTTTTAAGAGTGATTCTTAGACTCTAGGAGTGGTTCCTTGTTAGATACTCTAGCTTGAATGTCTAGAGATCCAAATACTATTGATAGAAAATCAGTGATACACACGGCTATTACAAGTAAACCGATGATCACTCACCAACCAGAGCAATGGCTGCTCCTCAGAGAAAGAATGTTTTCTTTCACTGTCACAATATTCTCCTGACTTTTCTGAATGCCTTCTCTCCTCTCTGCCCTCCCTCTTAGCTACCCCTCGTACAATTCTGTTATGCCTAGTGCCACCTCAGCATTTCTAACTAACTCTGACATCACCCTCTTTCTTCCTACGTGAATAAACCCTCCATATCCTATGTTTAGTATTGTTGCCATCAGCCCTAACATTATTAGTGCCATCAGCCCTAACATAAACCCTCATGAACACTCTCATTGTTTTGCAGTTTCATTCTAGTTAAGCTCTGTACACAAACATAACAACTGAAAAGCCATTCTCTTGTTCATCTGTCTTTTCCACAATTTGTTATCAGTTCCTGTTTTGTGCTGTTATCTGCATTTCCTTTTTAATTTCTGTCATTATGTGAAGGTTACCCCAGTAGTATCATCTTATCTTTTCTATTTGTTCTCCTGCAGTCGTTGTTTTCCAATCTTGATAAACTTGTGGCACCCGATCAGCCTTGTCACACCATTCTGTGGTAAGAACTCGACAGGAACTTGAAATGTCAATGCAGTTGATTATGTATTTTCGTTGGTCTTATTTTCTATACTTTATTTTTATATATAAGTTTATCTAGTTAATTTGTGTGGTTGTTTAAAAAGAATGCCTCTTGCACAATTTTCTTTGAATTTGTAGAGGGTTAAGCTGGTTGTCGTGATCTTTGTCTTTTTTAAAACTTTATGCGAATATTGTTGCTTTTGTTTCTTTTGACGATAATGAGCAATTTATCCACTGATTTGGGTTGTTAAGGAACTTGCTACCAAGTAAATGAATATTTTGTATCAGGATTAGCATATTTGCCCTTCATAAAGCTGTGGTTGATAAGCCTGAGGACCCATCAGTGATTGCTGCTTTTAGCCTTGCTGTAAATAGCGGTGGATCTTTACGGGAATCTGTAGAGATTGTACACAGGATCCCCATACCACATGAAGGAAAGTTTCACGAGTTGTCGGAGCGACAGGAGTTGGGAGTTGAGGCATTGATGGATGAGGTGATCAAATTTTCAGCGTCAGTCAAAGCTTCATTAAGCAAGATGAGTGATGCATATTTCGTCTCTCAAGCAATGGCCAAATATCCTCAAGCGCCTTACTCTGATCTGGTTAGAATTTTTTCTCCTCTTTTAATATTTGCTATTTGGACATAAGGATCATCTTACACGTCTTGTTACTTAAGCGTCTTGATAATTTTGAGCACTAATGTCTGCACCAATTCTCAGGTTTTTATTCCAGCAGCAATGTCATCAAGAGTATGCAAAATATTTGAATGTGTCACAAGAGGTATGGGAGATGGATTTGTGGCTAAGTGCGGGAGAAAGATTCAGTCTGAGTCATTGGCAATGGGGAGCTTGCCGGAGATTCGACATGCTTTTGCAAGGATCATTTTTGACACTGTTTATCCCCCAGGCCAAAGTGGAAATAAGTTTCTTGCAAGTAGAAATCAAAGATAGTCACACTTCAATGAATCAATGAAATCCTTTATGTGTGTCTCTCTGAGAAAGAAGGAAGGAAGCACGCCGAATTTGGAAATGAAGGTGAAAGAGGAAGCCAAAAAATGTGAGCGATCCTGCACTATACGACTTTAAAAAGCGGTTGAGATTATAGTCACGTTTCAGTGAATTAATGAGATTCTTTGTGTCTCAGCCTCTTAACTAAATGACTTAAAATCATTTGTCTAAATGAGATCCAGTTCTTTATTAATTAACTTAAACTGAAAGTCAAAAAGAGCACCTTAAAGTTTGTGATAAGTTAAATATTAACGTTTCACAATATTCAAATTAAATCTTATTGTTTTAGAATTGTTCAAATCAAACCCGTTGTTAAAAGCAAAGATAATAAGAATGTAATTTTTATAATTTGAGAATTTTTGAGTTGGCAGTTTCTTAGACGTATGGTTTATTTTTTAAAAAAGAATAATGAATAGTTTCTTGAAGCCATTCAAAGCCAATTGAATAGGATAAACGAAAACTAGTCTTTGATTCTCCAAAGTCCTCGATATCTCAAAGGGATCAACTAAGAGGGAAGAAGTAGAAAGCTTTGAAGGGTTTTAAGGATAAATCTTAAGTTTTGAAAGGATCTTACCTCAATCACAATCAAAAGCTCACTTTAAAGAAAAGGAAAGGCTCACTTTAAATAAAAGATCTACTTAAGATCTTTAATTTGGCTTTCCACCCCTTTTCTAGGTTTTGGTAAATGACATGAATAAAGCATTAAAAGCAAATATGAAGCAAATAAGAATAAGTATTAGATATCATAACATGATAGGCAATAGAGTTGTTACAGGTTATAATACTCAACGCAAATAATAAGTCAAATATTAAAGCAAATAAACAATATTACACGTTGATGGGCAGTAGAGTCGATCGCTACAAGATGCAATAGGCAAATAGAAAGAACAAATATCAAATATAAAAGCTTGAACGGCAACAAAGCTAGTATGTTACAAGCTATGCTCAAAAGTAACTAAGTGCAAATAAACTCATGTTAAGGCTCACGTTAAAGCTCATGTTAAACTTCAAAATAAATGTTTATTAAAAAATGTGTACCATCAGAGAAGCCTTAAGGGCTTTGAGGAAGAAAAGAAAAGAAAAGGGGATCAAAGACGAAGGTTTTGCTCAAATGATATGGTTATTACAAATAACAAAGCTTCGTACGTAAGAAGCTTTGGTTTTAAGAGCCTTTGAGAAGGCTTTAGAGAAGGAAGGGAGACGTTCAAGCTTTTGGAGGAGAAAAAACTAAGGAGAACTTGGAGAAGAAAGAGAGGAAGAAGAAGCTATGGAGAAGCTGTCCCTCCTTGTTTTGAACTTCCTCCTTATATAGATTCCTTGGTGTCTTTTGTCGTCATTTTGCATTTTCAAATTGATCTTGAAATTGGTCAGCTTTGGAGAAGTCATTTGTGGTTGTCTTTGGTGCAGACTTTATATCAGGTTAAATTATTTAAATGATTCTCTTCTTTTTTTTCTTCACTTAGTCCTTTATGTTGGGCTTGATACAAAATACAATAGTTAGGCTCACATTTTACGCAATAATTGTGCTCACTTTTTTACAAATTGAATGAATTGAATTATTGGTCTTCTGGCTAAAGGTCTTAGTCATCATTGTTTTCTGAGGTTGTTATGGATGATCTTGATTTTAGTAATTGCTTCAAAAGATCCGATAGTATGGTAGAAAGAAATGTTTAATGGAAGGGCGTGCTATTTGTTTACATCCATTAGTTCGTAAGTGTTTCAATGCAGACTTTGATGGGGGTCAAATGTACATGCCAGATCATGAATTAGTAACTGTATCCAATCTGCAAAAAAAAAAACCCAATTGTTTCGAACTTTCTCTTTTTTTTTAATGGAATATTTATGGAATCCCCATAATCTCATCGGCTCGAATGGTTACCATAAGTATTTCTAAACCCCTCCCCCAACAAAACAAAAAAAAATAATGCCTATAAAGGACTAATATGCTATTTCTTTCATTGCCTCAAACATACCAATATTAGCACTAATGGTACGTAAATGTAACTCGTTGGTCAAACAACTAGTCAGAGCTCTTTAAATCCAACACTTGCTTTAGTCTCTGTTTGTGGTGGCATAAGTCCCTCCTTACAACTCATGAATTAAGAATTATCACAGTAACAAGGTCTACTCGGTCTTACCTGGGATCGCAAATCCCAAGTTTGTCTATGAAGAGCAGATCTAATTATATTGGTGTCTATAATTGATTACGGAATTCCCATAAATAAGATCAAACCCTGTTCTATGGTATTTACCTCTTTCTTATTCTTAAGCAAGTCCCCGAGAGGGCTTAATTGATCCATGATTTATGTTTCATCTTTCCTTTTCGTTTGTTTCGAGAACTATAGCGATCAATTCCGATTCTTTCTTTTTCTATTGATTCTTTTCCGATCGAGATGTATGGCTCCATGAGTCTATGTGTCTATATAGATCCTGTTCATGGATTAACGAAAATGTGCA
>JANKOD010000008.1:17175248-17196362 GCA_026284645.1 Erythroxylum acuminatum | reverse complement strand
TCTGCCGCAAATCGCGGCCGCTTTAGCGCCGCTTTTGCCGCGACGCCAAACCGCTCCGCTACAAGGGGGTCTGGAGCAGGTTGGTGCCGCTCCGCGCCGCTCCACCGCTCCGCCGCTCCGCGCCGCTCCGCCGCTCCGCGCCGCTCCGCGCCGCTATCGCGCGCTATTAACTACTATGGGTTACATAATGGTGGATTAATGGAAAACAATCATTGTAAATTTTATTCTAAAATGATAACTTCTTGAAAACAAGTTGTCAAGGTAGCTAGTTGTGATGTTTTAAAGGAAATGAATCCTAGCCAATTTAGCATTGCAAACTTGAGACAATAAAATGCTGTCGAATAATAAAACTTTCAATGATAAGGATTTTAGAAAATTACTATAAAATGTTAATAATATTTTTGTTTGGCGAAATTTGTGTTTGATCTAATTTTTACATTAAATGGATTGTGTGTAGTTTGTCACTTCCAAGTTTCTTGTGTACAGAAAGAGGCTGTGTCAACTTCGCATTGTTCTCAACCCAATACAATCGAGTATGATATGGCTATGGAGTGGTGTTTATTGCAAGAAAGATCAGATATAGAATGGAAAAAGTTATACAAGGTGTTGAACAATGTCACAATCTTTTCCAAGTTTCAATTTCAAAATTTGTCTTCATATTATTTCTGGCATTTTCTAAAAGGTGCTCTCTGTTTTATGGTTTTTCTTATCAATCACATGGTATTGATGATGATGATTGTTTCACAGCAACAAGGGGAAGAGCTGAGAAAACTTAAATTAAATCAGAAGTCAAAGTGAGTTGTATTGCCACTCTTATCATGTTTTTGGTAAGCGCTTCACCAACTTTACACTATACGTCAAATCCTCAATTTTTTGTATCTTGATTTGTTAAAGTACTAGCAGCCACATTCTACTTGAGTTGTTTATTTTAAATGTTTACATTTAATTTCTCCTAAATTGTCCTTTGTAAAGTAAATGTAATGTACTTGTTTGATCCAATTAAAACATGCCATTTTAAATGGGAACTTAGATACATTGGATAAATAGACTAGTAAAATTTACAAATTTATAGGATATACTGAAAGATAAAGAGGCTGATTGGCCTAAAGAGATGATTATTAAACCCTAAATAAAGTTTATTAAGGTGAATTAAATACTTCTTCCTCAAACTAATCATATTAAAAATGCAAGTTTTAAGTTTAACTTATGTGCCATTCCTTCCTGCGTCTAAAATAAACCGGGATGCCTTATAATAGAATCACCTGATTATAGATATTTTACTTTAAGGGTAGACTTGGTGGTTTAGGATTTATACTTTACTAGAAGTTTGTTTTTATTTTGAGGATAATTTAGTTGTCAAATGTGTATTGGTATCCATATAACTAGTTTTTACTCAACTGCTTATCCATTCCCTATGTGATTTATTGATAAAATGTATCGAACTATGTCGTTAACAAATCTTTGAAACTAAAATCTAGAAAGAATCTTCTCATGCTTTATTATATAGCCAAGTTCATTATTGTTCATTTTACCATGTCTTGATTAACAATATAAAGAATCAACTCCATGTTGTATGTTGCATTTAGGATTCGCTAGTAGTCTTGGTTCACTTGCCATTAACTTCCACCACATAGGGGGCAATATTTCCTTTAAGACTACACGAGGACATATGGATTTGAGTGGTGAGAAAAATTTATCCTGTGCCTCTCCTATGCTATAGAGAGTGAAGTGTGTAAATTGTAGAGAGAGCGATGAAGAGAAGAAAAAGAGAGGAAGAAGAGAATTTGAGAATATGAGGGTCTAACCTTACTTAGCTTAGTCATCTTCTATTTATAGTATAGAAAAGACTTAAATATCCTATTAAAATACTATTATATTCTAAAACTCCCCCTCGAGCTGGAGCATACATGTTAATCATGCTCAGCTTGTTACAAATACTTTCAACCTTATTCCCAAGAAAAGACTTAGTAAATATATCTGCGAGTTGATCCCCACTTCTTATATAATTAGTAAAGATCAATCCTTGTTGCAATTTCTCCCAAACAAAATGACAATCCACCTTAATGTGCTTGGTCCTCTTATGCAATACTAGATTAGAAGCAATATAGAGAGCAACTTGATTATCACACCAAAGGTCCATAGGACTTGTGTTAGGAAAACCAATTTCAAGTAATTGATGCACCCACATCAACTTACATGTAGTTTGTGCCATAGCACGACACTCTACTTCTACACTAGACCGTGCAACTACTGATTGTTTCTTACTTTTCCTCAATATGAGATTGCCACGCACAAAAACACAATAGCCAGATGTGGATCTTCGGTCAACTGGAGAACTAGCCAAATCTGTATGACATAGTCCTTCAACTTTTAAATGACCATGGTCACAATAAAGTACTCCAAGCCTAGAGCTCCCTTCAAGTATCGAAGTATGTGCATAACTGTCTACCAATGGATACTCTGTGGTGAGGACATAAATTGGCTAACCAAATAATTGAGTTTTCCCACCAGTCTTCTATACCATTTTGGATCATCTAATAGGTCACCACCTTCAGCTGTAAGCTTAAGATTAGGCACCATAGGAGCATCACATGGTCGAGATCCAAGCATACCTATATATGTTAGAAGATCAAGAACGTATTTTCTTTGGCAAAGAAAGATACACTATCTACATCTAGCAACTTCAATACGCAAAAAATAATTCAAATCTCCCAAATCCTTGGTTTGAAATTTGCTTTGAGGAAAGAATTTCAACCGCTCGAGGCCTTTACTATCATTCCCAGTAATAACAATATCATCCACATGTACAACAAGTAAGATGTAACCAGCAGCGGATTGATAAAAGAACACAGAGTGGTCATATACACTTCAACGTAAAACCAAACTCCATAACCACCTCACTAAATCTACCAAACTAAGCTCGAGGAGACTATTTCAGTCCATACAAGGATTTACGAAGGCGACATACCTTCTCGAGCTCCCACTGAGCAACAAAACCAAGGGGTTACTCCATATATACCTCTTCCTGTAAATCACCATGTAAAAATGCAATTTTGACATCTAATTGGTACAATGGCTACTGTTTAGATGCCGCAAGAGAAATACACAAATATACAGAAGCAAGCTTAGCAACAGGAGAAAAAGTATCTGAATAATCAACTCCATAAGTTTGACCATAGCCCTTGGCAACTAGACGAGTCTTTAGGCGAGAATCAGTGCCATTAGAATTCATCTTAACAGTAAACACGCATTTACAACCAATTTTTTTCTTATCCGTTGGGAGAGACATAAGATCCCATGTGGAATTGTGCTCCAAAGTTGCCATCTCTTCCTCCATGGCTATCTTCCATCCAGTAAGGGACAAAGCCTCTATAAAAGACTTGGGTATAGAAACGGAATCTAAGGAAACAACAAATGCTTGTCGAAGGGGTGATAAATTAGCAGTGGAAGCAAAAGAAGAAACAAGATACTGGCAACTACGTTTACCTTTACGCATGGCGATAGGAAGATCAAGACTAGGATCATATGATGGAGGACATGGTAGAGGAAGGGATGCAGGAGGGTCAACGCAATCGGAAAGAGTGGGAGAAGCAATTCACAGTCACCTTGTTATGTGTCCGTGCTTGGGATTGAGTCC
Organism: Erythroxylum acuminatum; assembly: GCA_026284645.1. Classification (NCBI taxonomy): domain Eukaryota; kingdom Viridiplantae; phylum Streptophyta; class Magnoliopsida; order Malpighiales; family Erythroxylaceae; genus Erythroxylum; species Erythroxylum acuminatum. The sequence continues at coordinate 17,192,725 of JANKOD010000008.1, read as the reverse complement.
AAGGACGATTCTTAAGAAAGTTAACCTCTTTTCCCTTGTTTACGTTGGACCCCTTCGTTGCAGAACCTATTTTTGCTGAAGAAAAAGGGCAACACTTGTTGAGGATAAGGTTTGCCTAGATTGGACCAAGTTATTCTACTTCTAAGCTAATTTTATGATAAATTATTGCTTGCTTTATTATTGAATGACTGCCCATTTAAATGGACTCGAAAACACAAGTTCAACCCTAATTAGGATTAAAAAATAAAGATAAACTCTAAAAAGTACTCCTAATAAGAAACAAAATCCTATTCTAGATATGAAACAAACTCCTGTTCTGGAAAATAATTCCAACGCAAGCAACTTTCCTAGCTGATATCTTTTTCGTGCTTTTAGCCGCCACTTTTTCTTCCTCTTCGAGCATAAGTCTTGCCCACAAATGCATCCATATCACACCTGGAGTAGACTTGTGTAACCGTACACAAGTGGACAAGTTTCCAACGACACAAAAGGAGGAAGAGCCTGTCTAACATAATAAACCAAAAACTCATCTTCGCTAACAAACTCACCTAGAGAAGAAGAGGAAAAATAAGGAGTAGACTCAAAAATTGTGACATTAACAGAAACCACATATCGCTTCAAATCAAAAGAATAACATCTATAACCCTTTTGAGCCTGGGAATAACCAACAAAAGAATAACATCTATAACCCTTTTGAGCCGGGGAATAACCAACAAACAAACATTTTAAATATCTTGGATCCAATTTTGATATTCGTGAATGAGTGTCACGAACAAAACATGTACATCAAAAATTTTACGAGGCACAACAAAAAGAGACTTAGTGATGGAATAAGGAATGTCACCCTATAACATAGAGGAAAGGCATGCGATTAATCAAGTAACAAGCAGTTAAAATAGCATCAGTCGAAAAAGATTTTGGAACCTTCATTTGAAATAAAAGTGCTTTAGCATCCTCAAGTAAATGACAATTTTTACGTTCAGCTATCCCATTTTGTTGAGGAGTCACCACACAAGAAGATTGTGAATAGTTCCTTGTTTTCTCACAAAATCAAGCACAGGAATAGAAAAGTACTCTTTTACATTGTCACTTCGCAAAGCACGAATTTTAGCATTGTATTGGGTCTGAATTTCATTGCAAAAATCAGTAAAATTTGAGAATAGCTCGGAATGACTTTTCATTAAATAAACCCAAGTAACACAAGTGTAATCATCAACAAAACAAACAAAATATTGGAAACCAGTTTTGGAGACTATAGGACACAAACCCCAAATATCTTAATGCACTTACTCAAAAGAAGATTCGACTCTCTTAGACTCTAGGAAAATAAGAAACACGATGATGCTTTGCGAACTGACATGACTCACACTCAAAACTAGACAAGGAACTTAGAAAGGGAAAAATCTTCTTCAAGGTAGCCAAGGACGGGTGACCAAGTTGACAATGAAGATGAAAGGGAGACTCTAACTTTGGACTGGTAGCCAATGCAGAAAGAGCTACTTTACCACCCACAAGAAGATACAACCCCCTGACTCTCGACCTCCACCAATAATCCTATTCGTCAACAAATCCTGGAAAACACAATGTGTGCAAAGAAAATAACAAAACATTTTAGAGCTTTAGTAATCTTAGTAATAAACATGAGATTGAAAGGAAAATTGGGTATATATAAAACTTAGGACAAAGGCAATGAAGGAATAGGATTGTATTTACTAGAGGCAAAAACAAAAACAGTAGTGCTATTGGCAATAGTAACATTCAATGGATCGGATGATGGTGTAACAGAGGACAAAGGACCTATAATGGCAATCATATGTTCACTTGCACTTGAGTTAATGACGCATTTGCAGGAAGTGGAGGAGAGGCATGTTGTAGGATGACCTGACTGAACTAGAGTAGCAGTGAAGGAAGGACCAGAATCCTTTGTAGAACCTTGTGACTAAACCAAGCGTGTATACTCATCAACTGATAATTTTACAAGCTTCTCTTCAAGAGGTTTGGAGGTGGTTGCATTTGCAAAAGACTGAGCTCACTGAGGTGTCCTATGAAGCAACTAACACTTCTTTATATGTTGTCCTAGCTTTCCGCAATGATAACACAATGTTTTGCCCTTAGAGCGATCACTAGTGTCTTTACCACCACGGCCCCCCGAGCTGCCACCTTGACCACTATCGGAACAAGGAACTTGGCTCACAAGTGCACTACTATTAGATGTTGAATTTTTAGATGGTAAAGAATGGGCAGCGCGCTATACATGACAAATGGCTTCTGAGAGCAAAGGAATCTCTAGACTAGCTAAAATTTGTGAGTAGGCAAAAGTTAAACCGCGAGACAACCCTACTAAATAGCACATAAACTCCAACTTGTTCACGTTGAACCTTTTGGACACCAATATCTGTTGTGTAAGAAAATAGTGAATTCATCTCCTCGAGCATTCAATAAAAATCATAGGAATAATCTTGAGCAGACTTATCCTTCATGTTAGCCTGATACACCTCGCTGGCAACATCATACGTTCGAGTCACGTTATTTGCACCTGAAAACATAAACACCAAGGTTTCCCATATCTTCTTTATAGTTTCACAATGATAAATTTGATCTTGGATGTTCACTTTAGTTGTCTCTAACAGTTGTGAATGCAACTTGTCGTCCAACTTGTTCTCGCCAAGATCATTTGGAGGATCTTGGGTAAGATGATCTTCCCTATCAACCCCACTAAGATATTTAGAGATCGCTCCCCAACACTAAGGATAGTTATCACCATTCAAATGACGTTCAGTCATCTTGGTGACGGGAATCGGAACCAATTCAGGCTTCTTGGTAGCCATCGTCGGGGAAAAAAATAACCAAAAACTAATAAGAATAATAACACAGGTATCTACTTAGACCAACCTGGGCTACAACTGCATTTTTATCCTTCAACAAAAAATAGTCTCCGAGAGTTTTTTTTTAGGACATGATACCCAAATCTGACAAGAAGAAAAGAATTAAAGAATCTAGAGAGAAATCCACATGATTGTAATCAGATCTAATAAACCTCACTCTGAAACCATGTAATAAATTGTAGAGAGAGAGATGAGGAGAAGAAAAAGACAGGAAGAAGAGAATTTGAGAATATGATGGCCTAACCTTATGTGGGTTAGTCATCTTCTATTTATAAATAGGAGCAAGTATATAAAAGACTTAAATACCCTTATTAAAATACTATTATATTCTAACAAAGTGGAATGCTTTAAAGAAACTCCGGGGAGTGAAATACCAATGATTTTAGTGTGCTTTTAGGTTATAATTTTTACCATTATTGATTAATTAATTACTTCGTTAATCACAATACTTAACTTGTGTGCAAATATAAGTTGCTTTTATACGTATGTGTGAGCTTTGATGGGGATGAGCTAGCAAAGTTGAGGCATTATCAATCAACAGCACTTTCTAGAGCCTTTGGTGTTTATAAAATTGCGAAAGTGCTATGATTGTAGGCTCTTTTCCTTAGCAATAAACTTTATATCTCCTAGCACATTTCCAAAAGGAATAGTGCAGAGAAATGATTTAAAATGATTAATTAGTTGGAATTTTTAGAAAAATTCCTTAGGCTATGAATTTGCTGTAGTTTGGCAATTATTAAACTAGAACTATTATTCAGCTTTATTCATATGCAGTTTTGCAAAATTATGTGGATGTTTACTATTGGTAGTTTGCTATTAATACAAAGTTTAATTGATGTAAGATGAAAGATAGGTCAATTAATTAATAAAACTCGTGAAAATTAGAAATTTTGTGGGCTTTTTTGCTATGTTGCAGGAATTTGAACTTCAGGCCTGAAATTTCTATATGGGCTGCTAAAACTTCAAATTCTAGTTGTTGAAATTCAGATTTAGGTTGTGAGGTCTTTTATTAAAGAAAACCTGACAATGGGATGTTCGGAATCTCAAAGGGTTATGAAACACTTTATACTTTAAAAAGGCAAACTTTACAAAAAAACAAAACAACTTTCCTCTCATTGAAGGGCTGAATACTTGTGTATAAAGGAGTTCTTGGAACCAGAGATCTATTAGTAAAAGGATTCCAACTAAGATGTCCAAATTGAATTTTATTTTAATAAGGATTCTTTCTAATTTGTATCTATTAAGGCAAATTAGTATAAAATAAATATGACTAACTTGTCCTTGTTGCCAATATGCATATGAACGGTAACACGAATAGTATTTTACCAACTCTCATTCTTCATAAATTAAAGCTTGTGGTTGATGTATATCCTTTTGTTTCGTTTGTAAATTGTTAAGTTTTTTTTTTTTTTGCATACGTTTTTCACTGTTTTATCTAAAGTTGTCTTTGACTAAGAATGTGATAAATACTACTATACAAGTTTGGATTAGCTTTTGAAATTTGAATTTTTAAAGTTGTGTTGTTAGAAGGTTTTTCTTTTTACTAGACAAGAAATCACTTATAATTGCCAACTCTTTTGGATAAAATTTGTTCATAGAAAATATCTTCAACCTATTCTTTAAGATAAGGAATGACTGAAATTCCTATAGTTGCAGTATGAGAATGCAAAAGGTTATGCCATGATAAGTGTTAATTTTGCACTGTTGAATATAAGAGTAACTCTCTTGTCACTTGACAATTCCAAAATGTTGGTGTTAGCACTTTTCACCTTAAAGGTTTTATGAGGTTCAATACTCTTTGATTCAAGCTTCTTATATTTACCCCATAAGAGACATTCTATTTGCCTTGTTGCCTTCATTAAATTCCATCATTAGGTTGATCTTCCATTGCACTTCATCAAAGATATCTCACATGTTTTATACCAAACTTTCAGCGTCAACATTAACTTTCTTTTTGCGGTAAAGGAATCAAAACAAACAGGCTTCCTTGCTTGACTTTTAAGAAACTATTTTGACAGGATTCTTGTTGGTTGAATTATTCCATATGAAGAATTAGGTCCAATTATGTATGTTATCCCGCACCAAAAAATTGTCAAAAAATGGTTGAAATACTTAGTGTATCACTCTCATAAAAGTGTTAGGTGCATTTGTGAGTCAAAATAGTATTATCAACCATTAATAAAGGTCTCCCTTAATGTTGCCCACAAGTCTAATTTTGATTTGTTGGTATCCATTTCATGGCTCCAGTCATGATTTCTATCATGTCATTGAGATGAGAGATATTGAACCTATACCTTTCTATGATCTTGTTTATTACACGACAATCGATCGATATTTTCGTGCTTCAATCCTTTTTATGGGTCAGTAATGCAAGAATTGCACACAGATTAAGACTTTTCTAAATGAACCTAACTCTTTCAGTTGTCTCTTTAGCTCTTCATTTTCAATAGTATTTAAGAGATTTACGTAGGTTTTATGAAGGGAACCTTGGTCACAGGCTAATAGCCTGCTGAATATCTTGTAAAAGAGGTAATTTACTTGGTAAATCATTAGGTGTAAGGTATGAAAATTAAACAATAATTTACTTGTTTCTTTAGGCATTGCAAAGGGTGCTTTAGATTTTTTTCAGTTACTTCCCTCACCAGCATTGTAAAAATATTTCCCTTGCTAGCTTGGGCAAGCTTCTCTTTTTAAGGGTATTAAGAGGCCTTGTTCTTTGTGTTGTCTTTTACTTTCCTTTTGCTTGTTTACTTTTTACCTTCATAACTTTCAAAATTATCTTCTTTCTGTGGAATATAAATAAGTAGATTTTAGTTTTACTGAAATGTTACACATCAGGATTATAAAGTCACAGTTGATCAAGTACAATATGAGTTATTTTCAGAGGAATCACTTCACGCCAGATAGAAACTTCATATACTCTTAACTTGAAAGACACAATTAACTTCGAGTAATTGGTCTAGTGCTATCTTCAACATGAATAACTTTGGATGTGGGTGTCTCTCTAAAAGTAAACTTCTTTTCACCGTACTTTCCATTATGATAGAACTCTATTCTTAGAATACTCGAGTTTTGCTATATTAATGCAATATAACTGTGATGTATATATATCACTACAGTATAGAAATATAGTATTTCTCCCGATCCAGAGCAGATCTGCTCCTCAGAAGGTATGAATGTCCTTCTGTCACAACTTTTCTAACTTTTTTCTGCCTGCCCTCCTCCCTTCTCTCTCCCCCTTTATAAACCCCCCTCTCTAGGTACATTCTGTTATGCCTAACTAATTTGCCACATCAGCTGATAACTAACTCCCTCTTTGGCCCACTGTTCTTCCTCTAGAATAAATCACTCTCTCTCGCCCGAAGATCCTAACAACAACATACTTTCCCCATCAATGATAAGCCTACATTATTTGTCTCTACATCTAGCCTGAGTAAAGAAAACAATTATTCGGAGCCATCTTTTCCTTCTGACTTGGGGGTTGTAAGTATGTGCCCAACTACAATAAAATTCGAAGGACCAACATGGTCATCATAGACATTTAATTCCTCTCTATCTCCATATTCACTCACATATTCATTAGATTTTTCCTCTTCTTTTTCCATCATGTATAACCTATTTATTAGTATATTCATAAATGTTCCTTCTCATTACATTGAAAATACTTCATGTCACTGTTGCCTCCTCTGGTTCTAGTCTCAACCATGTTTTTTCCTTTCAGTTTAGCTCCTTGAAGCAGTTGTGTGGTTGTTATGTGGTGTACACTTTCTCCATTAGGTGTTAGCTTAAAATTTTGCGCAGTAGTAGCTCTTTTGTACCAAACTTCCCTGACTTTGATTGATTTCTGAACTTCTTAGTTAATTGCTATCCTAATTATTGCTCCTCTTGAAGCCAAGTGATATGCATCTTCGAGGGTATAAATCCTTTGCATAATAAGCTCTTCTCGAATTTCTTCCCTTAAGCCATTTTTGTTGTGAAATATGAATTGGCTTTCAGATTCAATTCCTTCTTATCGCATGTAAAGTACATCAAACAGTCATAATTCCTTGTCTAACATTGTCAGTTGATCTTGGTAATAAAAACCTAAGTATACGTTTTTATAATAATTTCAGTTTCATCTCTTTCTTTTCAACATTTGGTGCTATCCTCTTAACAACAAGACTTTAGCTAGCTCAACCATTTTCGTGTGTAAATTGGACTTTTTATTTTTTTGAAATGTTGGACCAATCTGATAAGTCTTCTATTGCTGCTGTCCAATCTAAAAATAGATGTGTTTCTATCTTTACTGCAAAGTCAACACGAACTTTCTTAGTAATATCATCAAAGTGTTGCAAATTTCAAACTCTATTGTGCAGTCTCAAGTCTTGTACATGCCCTTCAAGTGCTATTGGTTCATTTTTCAATGGAAGGTTTTTGTTACCTAACCGAACTTTGTTGATTAATTTTCAGCCTCATCATTTTTTCACTTTGTGCAGTCTCAAGTCTTGTCCAGGCGCTTTTGTTTTTCCTCGGAAGGTGTTGGTTACCTAACCGAACTTCTTGTTGATTAATTTTAAGCCTCGTCATTTTTTGTTTCACTTTTTCTACACCCTCTCCATCATTTGTAGCTTGCTGTCCAGTAATCCTTTGGGTTAGTTTTCTGAATGAATGGTCATCAAAGTCTAAGTTTTCCAGAAATGTCAGACTTAAATTCATTTTACTCCTAGTCATTGAATATTCATCCTTACGCTATGTATCTCCATTGTTGAATCAGAACTCTGATAACTTAGAATGAATAGAAGATATGTCAACTAGCTAATAAAACAGGGCTATTGAGTGTTTTGCCAAGTTGTTTCCAGATCTGAAATTTCGATATGGGCTGGTAAAATATCAGCTTGTGTTGCTGAAATTCAGATTAGAATTGTTTGGCTTTTTAGTGAAGAGCGCAAGACAATGGATAGTACTAGGGATCTCTCCTAAGATTATGAAATTAGGAGTCACTCTTAAGTTGAAGAGTTTTTCTTTGAAAAAACTGTCACCCTAATTTGAAAACTTAAAAAACGGTAGAGAAAAAATGCCTTTCTTACTTTAAAGGACAAGTTCTTAGAACCCCAATCCTAATAGTAAAAAAATTCCAATTAAGATTTTCAAAGTATTACTGAGTCCTACCTAAAAATGATTATTTATTCTTAAACAAAATATGATAACATGACTAACTTTTACTTCTTATATAATAAAAGAGAACTTAGTATAAGGTGAATAGGACAAAAGTCCCTTGCTGTTACTATTAATGGGAATAGCATCATACCAATTCTCACTTTTCATCTCATCAAATTAAAGTTTGTGTGCGGTCTGTTCTCTTTTGTTTCATTTACAAACTCTAAAGCTGTTTTTGCATAGTTAATTACAAAAAAATGATTGAATGTTGGACAATTCGTATATCATAGGGACTTTTCAAAGTTCACATTGCAGGGGGTTCTTAAATGCCAAACACGACATTAACCTTGGTGTATTTGGCCCCAACTCGATATGTCATATGGTCTGAGTTCGTTGAGTTCTATAACAGTCCGTTATTTAGGTTATTGTGATTACCATCAGTCCAAGTTTTTCCAGAACCTCGTTTAGTTTGATCATTTCATATAATAAATTTTGATGTCTTTTTTTTGTTCTATTTATGATTTTAGCCTACTCACGTGAAAAATAGTATACAAGTCTATGTGGTTCTAGAATATCTGGTAACTTTCATGCTGACTTCAGATTTTGTTTGCATCTGTGAGCCGGGTAATCCTTCACAACACATCCGGGCTTGCTGACATAAAGCACGAATTGTTACAATCTTGTTGCCTTGTCAACCCTGTATCAACTTTCTCAAGACACGAAATAGGCCATGTGCACCCTATATTAATTGTCTAGTATGCTAAAATAATCTACTTAGCAAGATAGAGGTTCCAAAATGCTCTTTAACCGAGGGATTTCTTTGCAGAGTAATGAAACCTTGAGAGTGGAGCTTTTGCTGGACGTGTTGATTGGATTAGTTTCAGTAGTTACTGTGGTGAATGTGGCCTCATTTCATTTAGCTGGCATGGATGGTTCGCCCTGGTAATATCTTTTGCTTGATGTACATTTATTTATATGGTCTGCCAGGGTGGAGTTCTGTAACGAGTTCTGCTTGTATATCGTAGAAAGGAATGTTTTGCCACAATATTTATTGAGTTTGACTCATACCTGTCGTTGTACAGTTGTCTTAATTTGTAGTGTAACCTTTCCCATTTATTACCACCGGCTTTCTAAAAGAGGGCCCAGGAGGAATCTCCTTTGGCCAATTTATAACTTTTGACGACTTCGTCTTGCCTTCTCTTGAGCACGTACGGACGGATGCCTGCTTAACTGTGATCCTCCTGGGCTTTTTCGTTTTGTTATCCTTGGACAACTCTTCCAGGATATAAGAAGACTTGGATGACTAAATTCACGAAAATTCTGGTTTATCAACAGCCAGTTCCTGAACATGAATTGCAACATCCTATCCTTAAATACAAATTGGAAAGTGGAAAACACTAAAAAGTTGGGAAAAGTTTGAAAAGAATTTCATAAAAAATTAATTCTGGCTTCAAAGAGTATGCTTCTTCCGAATAAAAAAATGGGAATCTTCAAAATTTGTGTACAAATGTACCTACGTAAAGGCCTACACACTTCCACCGGTACTAGCACCTGACCCTTGGTCTCTTTGTTCTTAATTCAGTGCATCTTTGCTTTGATTGTCTTTATGATAAGCTCGTAATGGCTTCTTAAGGCCTTTCTATGTCTCCTCTTCTCTCTACTAATGCATTATCCATCTTTGCTTCCTCAATTACAGTTTATTCCCTTTGTTGTAAATCCTAGATGATCCAAATCTCGTCTGTGTCAGCGCTCTCCAAGCTTCAATCTCTTGTTGCAGCTTGATTACTTGACTCTCTTTCAAACTGAACAGTTGCTTCCTATTTTTATTCATTCCCTTCAGCAGTATATCCACTTCTTTCATCTTCTTCATCATCTTATCCTGCATCTCTCACTTTGCCGGTTCTCTCCTCCCTCTTCCTCTCCCCTAATACTTCATTATCTATCGTCTCTCCTTCATGAATTGTCATTGCTTCGCTTCTAACTTTTCTTTCTTTATGCTTGACTCATTAGTATTGACCTTCTGCCATTCCCCATGCACTTTTATTCAGACTGCCATGCGTGTAATCGGCACACAGTATTCCCAATGGCAGGCAACCTAAAAACCCAACTCTCTAAAACACAGCCTAGTCATATATTGTAGGTATTCACAGTACAAATGGACTCAAGATGTTCAATCAATGTTTTAATACCATATTAAAATCGGTATCAGATTTTGTTTTGACATGGTAAGGTATTGGTATCGGATAATACAGGTATTGTTTCATGTAATTTTTTAAAATTATAAAATAATTTGTAAATTTTATAAAATTACAAAATAACCCGTTCATATATTGTATTATATAATTTTTTCTTTTACATCAATCCGATTTCGAAAAATCGTAATAATATAAACTTGATAACTTTCTCTTTATTTTTATTAATATTACTTTTCACATATTTCTTATGTAAATAATAATCATAATTAATATTAAAAAAAAGATCATTTATTTCACATATAGACCTAAATTATAAATAATAAAAAATACTTAAAAATGTTACAATTACATCATATATTAAAGAATAATTACATCAAAATATCATATGGTAAGAATAATACAGATCCATAAGCATTACAAAAAGAGTTTACGCTGAGGTATATAACAAAGTAGGATTGAAACATGAAATAAAAATATTCACTGTTAAAAGTTTTATATTTATATTGTATATATACTTATACATCAAACATGTGTAACTAAAAAAAGAAAAATTTAGAACTTCATTTAATGACATATTCATTCAAATTGCACTAGTTCCAAAGAGCTGAGATATCACCTTATAGACAGTATTACAATATGAAATGGGGTAAAATTCATTGAGGCAGTTGGCATTAAGTAGCTTAGGAGTCAAGCATACATGAGTAGCAATGATTTCTCTCAACATTCTGCAAAATTTCAAGAATTTCAAGACAATTTCCACAAGTAGATTACTTGTAATATGTTAGGTGCTTTGGAATAAATGGGCATTAAACCCATCTGGACTTGAAGCTTTCTTAGGATTAAGATTGAAGAGAACTGATTTGATTTGTTGGGGCGAAGTTGGTTGTTGGAGTTTCAATAATGCTTCTTGGGATAGAGTGACAAGAGAACTAATAAGCTCCAAAAGCTCCTACAAATTAGAAAAACTAGAAGGTCTTGTAACCCCAAGTAGGTTTTCAAAGTACTTGAAAGTCATATCTTCTATAGAAGATCTTTTAGTCACGAAGTGGTTATAATCATGAAGAAGACTACTAATCTTGTTGGAGTTTCTCCCTGCTTAGACATAATTGTGAAAAACAATTGATGTTGAAGTCTTTCTCCCTTGTCCAAGGGATCTCAGCCTTTTACATAAGTAAAGAGTTGTGATCTTGAAGATCCTTGTTGTAAATCTTTAGTTTACTTGCTTCAATAGTTTTTATAACAAAACTACAAGGGTTTTGATAACAAGCATCCTAAGCTTTTCTCAATTCACTCTTAGCTTCATGTAACATAGCAATTTTTAAGGATTGATCTACTTTGTTGAAAGTCTCTAGCCTGTTTCTAAGGATCTTGAGTTTCCTCATAAGCTGGTAGGCTTTGCATTTAGAGATTTTGCAATTCCAGACTTCATTAACAAATTCCATAAACCCTTCCTTATTGGTAAGAAAGTTGAAAAATATGAAGGGGGCTTTGTAAGAGGTAGAAGATGTGAAATTTTTAATTTCCATAATTGAATGATCATCACATAAAGAGAGCCAAAATGAGCATTGGAATTTGGAAAATGACTCAACCAAAACTGATTAACAATAATTATGTCTAACTTCTTCATAATGAAGAAATTTCCCAGTTATTTATTACACTAGTGAAGAAATTCCCTACTTATTTTAAATAAGTCGCCTCCATCTTACTTAAAGCATTTTTCAGCTCTTTGCCAAGATTGGAAGAGTTGACCGTATCACTTTAGGCTCCAGATGGATGTCAAACACAACTAAGATAACTTGCTAACAACCAAGGTTTGTTCATTGAGTTTTGAATATAATCCTCCTAGAGTTTGGTTCTCTGAAATTTGAAGTTAGCAGCATATATAATAGAGACTTCAAAACTGATCCCTAAGTCTACAAGCTTGCAATTTAGATGGATGTATTAATCTGAACTACTTAAAATAGTAGCCTACACCTTCTTATTGGTGTAAGCATATATAATTCTTTCATTATAGTGGTGATCATGATTGGAACCGTAATTCCAGTATTTCCTAAGAAATTTCATGACATTATGAAGCTTGTGAGCTTTAATTCTAGTTTCAAGAAGCCCAAGGATGACAAGATTTTTTCCTAGTAAAAGATCCTTTACAGCTTGTCTCTTGATAGGATTTTAGAGGGTTTGTAGCTACGAACCCCCGTTTGGTTTTCCCGTTGACTTTTTGCTAGAACTTAAAGCAAATTGCTCAATATACTCTTGATTCAATTCAGAAAGCCCTTTATAAGGAGCCTCCTTTTTAAGCTCACTATTGATTGGATTAGTTTTAAGTCTTCCACTTTTCTTATTTTCCAACAATATGTCAATAAGATCAAGATCATTAATCATGTCTTGTTTGGTATGATGGACCTCTCCTTCTTATATGGTTGTCTGTTTTTCAAGAATAGAAATAATGATGTTTTCTTTATTGTTTTGAGATGATGGTTCATCTTTAATCCACATTAACTCGTAGTGATCACCTAATTTAAATAGTTTTCCTATAAGTTTCCAAATTTATTTTCCTAACTGAGGCTTCCAATTGTAAGATAATTGGATTTCATCTTTAACCATTTCATTAGTAATTTTCAACTTCATTACAGGTAATGCATTTTTAAGATTGATCTCCACACACATTCTTGCATATCATACTTTTTAAAGTTTAGCAGTCGCTAAATCAAATGCTATAGGCTTCCCAACAAAACTAGCTATAAAACCTAATCCACCTTAATTTCAGTATTCAAGAGTATTATTATGAAAACTAATCAATAAGGGAATAATTTTATGCTTGTTCTATCGAATCCCAAACCTGCAGCACACTTTTGGATGAACATGGGTTGTCCTCTGATATGCCAAGATCCTGAATCCATTATCTTACACATGCAATCTTCATCAATGAATTTGAATAGAAAGGTATCTTCGTCAGTGAGCAATATTCTGTTAAGACCCTTATTTTGCCATCTACTTTGAGCCTAATTCTGCATAAGAGGGAAAACTAGTCTTTTACTTAGAAAGAAACGAAGAAGTGTATTACCCCAGTGTTTTGCACCCTCCTAAAGCAGTTTAAGAGGGGCATATACAATGCCATTTACTAAAGTTGGTAGAAAGCGCTTTGGTTTCTCATGACAGATTTCTATTAAGACTACATTTCTCCATGTTTTCTTTACTCCATTCATAACATCTATTTTTTATTTTCTTAGATTTCTCACAAGATTAACATTCATCGACTCTTGCAAGGATGGAAATTGGTTTTGCAAATCTCTTAGAAGAGAAGGACCTCCTTTGGAGGTTCCATAAAGCTTCCCTTAATAGAAAATTACCTAAAATCTATCTTAAACTCACCAAAAAAGTTGCTACAATTGAAAGGTCAATGTTTATTCGAGAGGGAAAGTTACTGTTCATATAAGAGGAATTATTGTGAAAACCTTTCTTAGCATTTACCTTTGAGCTAGATGATATATCCCTTTCTCCTTCAAGCTCCTTGATAAGTTGTTCTTGATATGCTTTAACTCTATTTTTTCATCGTTTTTGTATTAAATGATGTTGAATTGTCCATAGTTTTTCTGAATCTAGTACTGCTTCTTTGTTCTTGGTATTTGCAGGTGTTTTCGGGAAATACACGGTCTACCCATGTAAAATCACTATAACGGTTATTCATGACAGTTTCGGGGATTAAAAAAGCAGTTGTCGACAATCAAAGGGGGAATTTTTGGCAGGGAGGAATCGAGGAGTGAGATTGAAGAAGGAGAGGAAAAGAAAAGAACAATCAAAGAAGAAGAAAAGCTTAGAGATTGAGAGATCAAGATTCAAGAAACAACTGGAGTTCCTTTTTCTTCTTCTTCCCATTATAATTTTATCCTCAATGTTCATGGTTATAGTTTTTACTTTTATGATGAATTCAGTCATGAATCTTTAAATTCTCTTATTCTAGGATGTTTGTTTCAACTTGGGATTTATATATTAAACCTTATGTCTTTATTTCTAAATTCAATGTTGACCTGATTTCAATAAAGTAATTTTGTCTCATGTTGATTTGATCTTTCTAATCTAGGTTCTCTTATTGAATAATGATAGATGTTAAACTAAGTACTGAAAAGTGATGTTTATTGTCTGAATTGCTAGATTAGACCTAATTAAAAGAACATCTAGAAATAGAATTCATTAGGAGTACTTGAGATTAACCACTGTGTTCATTGGGTTGAATTTGATTTTTGGCCTAGGAATAAAGTCAACACATCAATTACTTTGAAAGAACTAATTGATAAGAGTGGGTTAATATACTTGGATCAATATTTAATTTCATAAGGATTACCTGATTTCTTTGTTGAGATGAATTCCTAGAATATTAGCTCGAATTCTGTTACTCGTGCACTGATACTTCTTTAACAACCAAATTTTCATATTTGATTGCTTAGCAAATTTAGAAGGTATAAATTTAGTACTTTGACCTAGTCCTTGGGGATCGACACTTGATTGCTACAACTAAACTCGTACACTTGCGGAGCCTATCACTCCTTCTCAGTTTCCTCTTCACTAGCCATCCTTTGTGTAGCCCTCTTAGGATCTATAAACCACTCCTTAAGGTGATTACAATAACATTCTTCATATTTATCTCAGGTTATGATGATAGTGTTCCTCTTCTTTGGCTTCTAAATGGTTTATAGCCACTTTCATTTGACTTACTTGGTTCTCCAAATTCTAAATGCCAGACTTCATTTACTAAAAATTAGATTTGGTTTCCTAACTAAAATACAACACATCTTGCTAGAATTGAAAAGTGTTAATTGTAAGATTGTAACATCCCACCCCCGACAGGAAAGGTAAAATAGTAAATTGGCATAGGATGTGATTGATAGGGATTTATTAGTATTGTCCATGCATACTGGTACTAGTGAACCGTGAAATCTGTGCACATGAAATAACTGTACATGCATACATGACATTCCCGATTTTCGTGCCTAATGCAATTTTATTGTGATTAACGTGGTTATTGGGTTTAAAAAAATTATTCTGAGTGATCCATAAAGTGTTTTACATTTTACGGGATTTTCAGGAATTTTTCTGGAATTTTTCGGAAAAAATTCTCGGACCGAAAAAAATCGCTAAGTGGCGAACCGGTTGTTTTTCGGAAGCGAAACTTTCTATCCAATGACACTGTAATATTGAGGCTATTATTTTGAGATTGGAATTAGGGCCATTGGAGTTGATTGAGTTAATTTTAGTAGGATTAATTGATTAAAGTCTATTAAGAAAAGTTTGACTTTTCTTCTTAATCTTGGACTTCTACACGTTTGCCACCTTTCCATTGCATTTATTGCTTACTCAATTCATTTCTTGGTTTTACCTATTGCTTCTCTCGGTTGCTTGTTAAAAGAAGGAAAAGTTCCATTGTTTTTATCAAATTTTGATTGGTCCTTTGACTTTTCCTTCTTTCTCCTCCAATTGCCATGTGTTCCTTCATTTAATGCCTTATTCTCCTATGCATTCTCGATTCTTCTAAGAGGAAGGAAGGAAAAACATGATTTATTGCTTAAAACTTCATTTCCACCGAAACCTTCTTCTTGCTTTTGCCTCTCCATCGTTTTTTCTTCTTTCTTCCTTAAGAAAATCCTAAAACCTTAAGAGCTCCTCCATGAAACCAAGCTATCTTTCTTGCCATGGAGAACTTACACTTGCATGGTGTTAGGAGAAGTGTTTAGTGAGAGTAGCAAAGAAAGAAGAGAAGAGAATTGAAGAGTGGAAGCTAATTAGGTAAGTTGTATTGTTATGCTTTAATGATGCTTTAATTATGTAGTTAATGAATCATGGTTGTTAGATGCATTCAATGGAAATTTTGGTGTAATTATTGTGTTTATTGATGCATGAATTGAATGAAAATTTAAGTTTGAATTGGTGGGTAAGGTTATGTTTAAGTATGGTTGGATGAAGTAGTATAAGTGAAGTGTTGTAGCTTGATTTTTGAATTGAATATTGAGGATTAATCTTGTATGGAATTTAAGAAGTAAGTGCTGCCAAATTTTGATTATGGGTCTAAGTGAATGTAGAAATGATTTAGGGACTGATTTTGTGTCCAATTGAGATGCTTATGGTAGTAGAATTTGAATTGGCATGATAGGAAGTGTATTGAAGAAGTAAAGCTGGAAATTGGTTTATGACCTACTGTACTGTTTTGAGCATAACTCATTGTGTGGTTATCCAAATGAGGTGAGGTTTGTGCCGAATTAAACTTTGGTTTGTTGGCTACATTTTTATGTGAAATAGGTATTGTCTAATTTTAGCCTGAAGAGGTTGAATTTTGGCTTGGAAAGTTACTGTTGTATTGTCTGTGAACAGTAACCGAAACTATGACCTAAGTGTTTTGATGATTTTTCTAAATTAATTGAGAAGGAATTAGTGAAAATGGTCTTCATGAAAGTTGAAGCCTATCAAGTTAGCTTTCCATTCCCACTGATTTTGCAATTTTTCGATATGTATATTGGGAGTTATGCACTGTGGAATATTGACTGATTTTGTGCAATTTGGTGGAAACCTAGACTAAGTGAGGGTTTTATGAGCTTTCGGCTTGGAAGCAATTTTAGCAATTTCTGTGAATTGAATTGGCTTGAGTGATCTTCTGAAGAGTTGTAGAGGAAACAATTATCTTGAAAATGGTATATAGCATGTAATTTTTGGAGATCAGAATTGGGAGTTATGAGTTTTCAAACACTGAACCTGTATTAGGTTATTAACTGTCCTGATCAGCAGAAACTTGCATGACAATTTTGAAATTGTTAGGGATGGAATTGGATTCTGAGTTCTTCATGAAAATTGAAGTATGAGATCTTATCTTTTCAGTGATATAAGGTAGTAATTTTATTGACATGTGTGCTAGGAGATTTACTGTTTTGAAATTCACTGTTCAGATTGGGAAATTTCAGTAGACTGATGCTTTGGTGAATTGTTTGACCTAGTTAGCAAGTGAATTGGATTTTAGATTGTTCATGAAAGTTGTAGATAACATTGTGATCTTTCTGAGCATATTTATTGTGTAATTTTTGACTGAAGAGAATGAAAGTTACTGAATTTACCAAGTACTGTTCTGTTTTCAGAGGGATTGAATGGGCAGTAGTTTCAATTGGATTTTTGACACCCTTAGGGGTGAAATTGATTGTTGGGGTCTTCATGAAACTTGTAGAGTTTTTCATGATCTTTCCAACGAGATATGGTTTGTAATTTTCTGAATTGTGTGCAA
>JANKOD010000008.1:17163160-17173388 GCA_026284645.1 Erythroxylum acuminatum | reverse complement strand
CTCATGACAGCTAAAGCCTTATGAACTGAATTAGCCAACCCATGATTTAGAGTTAAAAGTAGTAATTTGTGCCTTGAAGATTTGGAGATACTATTTGTATGGGGTGCAGATGAAGATTTTTACAGATCACAAAAGTCTCAAGTATTTGTTAAGTCAGAAAGAGCTGAATTTGAGACAGAGAAGATGGTTAGAGTTGCTCAAGGATTATGACTTGCTGATTGAATACCATCAAGGAAAGGCGAATGTGGTAGCGGATGCCTTGAGTAGGAAATCCTTTATTGCTCATGTTCAAGCAGTGTATCTGTCGTTACTGGAAGAAATGGCAAAGCTTAGAATAAGTTTGAAACAGGAAGAACCCGATTGTGTTATTGCTAATTTCAGAGTGAGGTCGATACTCAAGGAGAAAGTTAGGGAGTTACAAGCACAGGATGTAGAATTGAGTAAGCTCCGAGAAGAAATTCAGAATGGCAAGAAATCTGAAGTGGTAGTGGGGGATGACGGACTTATGGTTGTTAGAAACAGATTTTGTATTCTGAATGTCAAAGAAGTTAAGGATGAGATACTGGATGAGGCACACAATGCGCCTTATGCCATGCTCCCAGGTAGCACCAGGATGTACAGGGATTTGAGAGAGCATTTCTGTTAGAAAGGCATAAAGAGAGATGTAGCAGAATATGTGAGCAAGTGTCCAGTGTGTCAGCAAGTCAAGGCTGAACACCAGGCCCCTTTTGGCAAGTTAAGGCCATTGTCCATTCCTGAGTGAAAGTGGCAATGGGTAACTATGGATTTTCTGATGGGATTGCCCAAGACTAGTAGGAAGTATGATGCCATATGGGTCATTATTGATCGGTTGACGAAGTCAGTCCATTTTCTAGCGATCAAACAGACTGATTCTCTGCATGTGCTAGCAAAGAAGTATATTGATGAGATAGTGAGACTACATGGAGTTCCAGATTCCATAGTTTCAGACTGGGATCCTCGATTTACTTTGAGATTCTAGGGAAGTTTACAAGAGGCTCTCGGGACCAAGTTAAATTTTATCACGGCTTTTCATCCCCAGACAGATGGTTAATCTGAGATGACCATTTGGACACTTGAGAGAATGCTCAAGGCATGTGTGATGGACTTCAAAGGAGCTTGGGAAGAACACTTTCCAATGGTCGAATTTGCTTATAATAATTCATACCACTCAAGTATTCAGATGGCTCCTTATGAAGCACTGTATGGAAGGAGATGTAGAACTCCTGTTGGCCCCAGAAATTTCCTTGATGAATTAAGTATGATTTAGATGAATTATGAGATATGATGGATTAATTTTTGGAGCTAATTATTTATGTCAATACTGGTAAGATTTTATGACATCGATTGATTTCATTTTTAGTGTTAATGTTATAAGATTTCATAAGGGCATTGTTGGAAGTTTACCTAAGAGTATAAGGTTATAAGGTTTAAGTGAAGGGCAACATGGACTTTTCAGAATAACAAAGAGTATAAAAAGAAGAAGTTAGGGTTTTGTTTGAGAAAAAGAAGAAGAAGTCGTCGATGAAGGGAGAAGAAGAGAAGAGAAAAATAGGGTTTGTGAAAAGTTTGGAGATTTTGACAAATCTGCAGTTTTACCCAGCACCTTAACAATCAGTGAATCTTTCAATGGTTTTTCCAATTCCTCTCGAAAGCCTGGGGTAAAGGAGAAACAGGGCAACTGCATGTTTTCATCTCAGTACTGGAGACTCATCGTCTGTGCTTCGCAGAGATCCGGTAGGTGCTCAATGTCCATGTCTTCCACTATTGGGGTCGACTTATTCCTTCCCCAGATTCCGTTCGAAGAATCAACCAATCCGGTCCGTGAAGTCAGCGGCAAAACGACTCCCCTATTCAAGGGGTCCGGTGGGCGTTGCCGTTTCCCTAACGGCGGATTAGCAGGGCCGGGGCTAAACCCTACTTGCGCTTGCGAAAACATTGGATTTTCATAAACACTCGCTATGTAGATTGTCCAATTCTACCAAATGGCCAAAATGACATTTTTTTTAAACATCGGATAGACCTAGACACAATAAAAGTGGACAGAAAAACCCTACTCCTCCCATCCAAGTTTTTTTTGAATGGAAATAATGCATTTAAGCTTCATTAATAGTGTCATAATGCAAATCATCATACAAAAAAAATGGTGGGCATATCCCCCATTCTAAATCAAGCATAGAACCAGCAGCACAGGCAATACTATGAGCCGTTTAGTTCGCTGATCTTCGAACATACTGAATAGCCATTGCTGGAAATTGCACCAAAATAAGAGAAGTCAATAGTATCAGACTGTAAAGCATTTATTAGAAGTAAAGAATCAGACTCTATAATATCACACTTCGCCTGAGTTCGTTTCAGCCAACTAAGAGCTTCACGAAAAGTCAATGCTTCGCCCAAAGTAGGATCTCCCATACCTAGAATTGTCATCATCTTCCCTATCATACCTTTTCCATTTGAATCCCTCAAAATCATACCCATACCAAATAGTTGCTGTGTAACATCCCGTCCCCATATGAAGGGTTAAGACCCGAAATTTCAGTGCAAGCGAGCTTAAAGAGAAACTAAGACAATGCATTTTCTTGTTCATGCATCATGTTAGCATATATGTATATAGATATGGAATGTTTTCACATAAAAAGTAGTACATGCATTCATTGACAACTTCCGGGTATAATTGACATTAAATGTGATTGTATTGCAAATGAGGAGTAGAAGGAATAGAAAGAGTGATCTTGGTATGAGTTGTGATAAGGAAAGATTTAAAGTAACAAATGGAAAGTGAGTCTCATGTGCATTGCATATGCATAATATGAAGGATTAAGTGCATTGAATGTGAAATAATATGAATATGTGAAATAATGTGAAATGTGAAATAAAGTATAATATGTGAATTATTTATTATGTGACTGGGTGAGCCATTGATGATGGTCACTCACTGAGTTCGCAAAACTCACCCAAAATTTGCAATTATTTTTCAGGATTTGAAGAATACCCCGTTCGGTAAACGGGAGTATAATTACTGCATACAAGGGAAAGCTAGAAGTCGGGATCAGTTCACGTCTGCCTTGTGTCTTTTTCTTTTCGCACTGAATTGTATTTTCCGCAAAGTATTGTATTTAGTGTATTTGAATATATTTGTTGTGTATAACTTTTCGATTGGAAAAAGGTTTGCAAAAGAGATTGATCATAGTGTAATGTGATTTGTTTGTGGAATGTGCGAATCGAAATTCTAATTTTTGAAAACAAAAATTTGGTAACTCTTGTAAATGAAAATGTTTCTGAATAAAAGTGGGCCCAAAGTTGCAACTCTTGATTTGTGCGTTTGCGTACGCTTGAAAAGAACAAATTTTTATACTGAGTTTTTGAATAAGTGATATAGCACGCCACCCTCGCGGGGCACAGACTCGGATATCACCATCGATGTCGGGTTCGAGTCCTGCGGGAGTAGGGTGTTACACTAAATCACTTCACTCCCTAAAAATGATGCCAAAATTCTAGATGTGTGTCAAACACATACAAAAATAAAACCTAACTCTACACAACTAAATTTGTAGTACTAGTGAGCAAGGATCGTGAGTATGTGTCTAGCTTTTGTAAAGAATAAATTAGGGTTTAGGATATGGAGGGTTTGGTTGAATTCAATTAACCAAAAAAAGTAAAACTAAATTATTGAAGGTAAATAAAGACAAACAGTACAAAAGTGATAAAATTAACCAATGGGTTTTGAATCTAGTTTACGGTTCAATCTCAACCTTTACACAAATGAGTATAACTAATTATTATATTTTTCAAGTACCTCTCTTTCAAACTATTAATTGTAAATCATTAAAAAACTTTATTAATCTCAATTTTCCATTAGGTTGTATGAAATTAAAATAAGCTCTTTAATTAGGTCTAGCTATCAGACAACCTAGAATAAACTCTCTAAATTTAGTGTGGTAATTGCATTATGCAATAAGAAAATAAGTTAATCAACTACATAAGCTTGGGTCATTTAACCTATGTTATATTATTCCTAATGATGCTCAACCATTAGTTTACTACAAGTGAATCAGATGTGCAATGATTACATATTGCAATCTAGATAATGGCAATGGTTTCAGACATAAATAACATATTTGAAGTGTCTAAATAAATCCCAAAACATTAGCCATAGAATAAAAGAATCAATTCTAAAAGAAAGTAAGAACAACACCACTTGATTAATCACTACCCAATATGTTTATTGTCGTCCATATATGTTTTAAACCGGAAGGATGAAGTTTAGCTCCTCGTAGCTCTCCAAAGGGTAAGAAATCTGCTTCCTACCATGTCTCTAAAGTCTTCGCGCCTAATTTGGACTCTCAAATTCCATTTTATAGTAAAAATTAGGGTTCCATCACAATGACCATATAGGTGACCATGTGTGTAAAACTTGAAAGAATTGTGAATTTACATATTAATAGTAAGCTACATGACTAGTCGTGTAGCTCACTTACACGACCTTGTAAGTCTAAACATGACTATATAGGTTACAGAAGTGGCTAAAACTGCATCTTCACACTCCTACACGCTTCCAGTGAGTTACACGTTCTTATATACGACTGTGTAAGTTGCAATAATTTCATTTATTGCATTTTTTGTCCCATCATCACCTTAATTTGTCTCTTTTTTGCTTTTACGAAGGCAAATAAAATCAAACATTGATAAAATAGCTCCAATGATATGTTTCTTAGCTCATTTTGGTTCTTATCCTCCAACTTGTACCTAAAACAAAATATGAATGGAAATAAGCATCTAAAGCACAACATAACATTAATCATGAAGCATTAGCGAGTAAATATATAATCAACCAATCACCTATTAGATAACTTACATGATGATTACTAACTAACTGTAAAGAAATAACATGGACAGATTTGCACATCTAGGTGGTTGGTAAGACAGAAGCCATGGAAGAAAGCCTAAGTGAGAAGGAAACTTTGGGAATATTAAGATGAAGATTCCTTCATTCCAATAGAGGAATGACCTTGAAGCCTACTCAGAGTGGGAATAGAAGATGGAGTTGATTTTTAACAACCACCCTTACATCAAAGTTAAGAAGGTAGAACTTATTGTTATTGATTTTACTAACTATGCTATTATATGGTAGGATTAGTTAGTAACAAATATGAGAAGGAACCATAAAAAGGCCGACTAAAAATTAGGATGATATGAAGGCAATCATGAGAAGGTTGAAGAGTGTTAAGGAATAATTAACACCTCACTCAAAGGTTGAAGAGTGTTAAGGAATACTACAAGGAGATGGAGATTGCTATAGTCCATAAGAATGTAGAGGAAGATCAGGAATCCACTATGGTTAAATTTCTATATGGTTTGAATTCTTGAGATTCCTAATATGGTATAATTACAACATTATATAGAGCTATAAGATATTGTTTTGATTGACTACTAGGTTAGTGTCAATATTTAAAATTTACCGCAAGTGCACGATATAGTTGTAGCTAGAATATACAAGAACAGGTCGATCTTATAAAGACAGTAAGTAATAGTAATTGCCTTTTTTCTATTCTAACCTATGAATTGGATTTTTGTTTTTAATTAAACTAAATAAACAAACTAAGAATTAAAACAATTCTAAACGCTAAGTACTAGAAAGTACTTAGAAAAGTATATATTAAATCATAATGTTAGGTGATGAATCCCCCTAAGAATCATTAAATATTAAACTTTATCAAGCAATTATATTATTGATTATTAGACTGTGGAAATTCCTATCTTATGTTAATATCTTTCTCAAGACTATTAAAACCAATCCATCAGTTGATTAACATAAATCTTTCTAGTTAAAACCCTAGGATTGCTTTATCGATTTATGAATTTCTCTATTAGGTTGGATATTAAGTCAGAGGATTTTGTTGTCCTATCTCTAAGTTTGCATGCAAGTATACAGATCATAACTTGTAGTACAAAAGATAGCATTCCCATGAGGATTAATTAAAGACATATCAACTTGAATAAAACTTTGTCCAAGGTATTAAAAGATTGTTTGAATTAAATAAATTACTAAAATTGAAATAACTAACAAAATGAAACAATTGAATAATTGAGCTGCCAATAAGAATGAATGTGATCAAAGTTGGAAACTTAGGAATTATTTTATCCTTATTTCGTCTCCCTTTATTATTGTTTATCCAATTATGCTTGATCCTGGATATGCTAAGGTTTTAATTACCCTCCCTCAAGATCTAATCAAGTAATCTCAATTGAAATTACTAATAATAGAATTTTAACCTCTTGATTCACAAAATTGCTTCTAACTATTTAATTGGATTTGAAGCAATCCTAAGGATAACTAATTCACTATCAACATCTCTCTTTAACCATTCATTAATATGATAATTGTATGTTTATTAAGCTATCAAATCTCGTTGCACCTTAACACAAATAACTTGACTCGCTCTCTTGATTTTTTACGAAGTATTAGCATAAAAATTATCACAAAGCATTCATAGATTTATTAAATTCAACAATAATAAAGTTTAGAAAAATAGATCAAGAACAATCCCTAATATGAAATTAGAAACCCATAATCATGTTTAACATCCTTATAATCCAAATAAACATCCAAGACAATGAAATAATTGAAGAGAAAGAAAGAAAACTTGTTTAGAGTCTTGATCAGGAAATCTGAAATTTCTGGAGCTTCACTTGATGTCTCCTCTTGATCTTCTTTTAATCTAGTGGTTATTGTGGTTTTTAGTGTTTTTCTTTGCCTTAAATACTTCTTAAGGCTTTTAGGGTTCTTTTTAGAGCTTTCGCACTTAATTTGATACCAAAAATAGCCCCGAAATATCAGAAGTACAAAACACTTTCAAGCTAGAAAAGCTGAAATTTGTTGTCTACCATTGCCTACTAGGATCATCATGGCCTGCATTGCTTCATGCTTCAAATTCTTTATCTTTTCTTCAATTTCCTGTTTCCATTTGCTCACTAACACATCAAACCCCCTTGAAACATAAAAGTAAGATCAAATTCTTACTCTAAACCAATCACACAATTAAAACGCCTACAAGCATTAACAAGAACACTATTATAAGTCCTAAACGTATAATTATCATCTAAGAAAACATTTATAAAGACAAACACCTAGAAAACATACTAGAATCTAAACCTACCAACATCTCCCACATTTAAAACTTTGCTTGCCCTTAAGCAAAACTAAAACCACAAACACCAATACAAACACAAACACAAAGAAAACCCAAAAACACATACACACACTCAACAATAATGCAATAATGGATTCTTAAAAAATAAATAATGCAATAATGGCACAATGACATCAAATCTTATGGAATTAACCTAAATGCAAACATCAACCACTTAAAAGTGACAACATACTAACTTATTCCTTTCATGTTTAAGTGCTTTGATTTGAATATATTATCAATCAAAACATTAACACCCTATTCATACCCTATAACACTTATAAGCATGCACTTATTATTATTAAAAAGGCAAAATATCACTAAATAACCTTTCATGAAAATTCTTGCTATTTTTAAAATATCAGTAGGTTTTATTTATTGTAACACCTTTTTTTAGATTTTCTTTAACGAAAACCTTGCAATGGTGGTCATATAGTTCTTTAGTGATAGGCATTGAACCCTAGCCTCATAAGGTCCATATAGGTCCTTTGCTCTCTATGATGTATTTTTTCTATCATCGTTTTTTCTATCTCTTCTTGGAATTTAACTTTTTTTATTCCTTATTCTTGTGTTGTGATGTCCAAATTGATGTGTCTTTTGAAGTAAATCACGCGTTAGTATAGACTTTACGTTTAATATACAACATGCATAAAGGGGGGGGTGAATTGTGTATGCTCTTTCATGAATACAATCCCCCTTTTATATTTCTTTGAAAACTTACTTATTCAAAGTTATTAAGTGAATATCACAATTGTTATATGAGAATAGCTTCAAGATTAAAACACAGATAACTTCTATATACTTGTATACGAACAATAGAAATTAAAAGTAGAGAGTTAAGAGAGCAGACACAGCGATTTTATTTTAGTTCACCCCAAACCGTGGGCTACATCCAGTCCTCTGAATCCTTTATAAGATTTCACTATTCTTCTCAAATTGTACAAGTATTCTTTCTCTACAAAGCCTCTTCAGGTCTCTTACACCAAGTATTATTTCCGCTCACTTAGCCTTTTCAGGCTCTCAGTTTTTCCTCTCTCTTACAAGAAAGATATTGTGAGCTTTGTTACAGTAATGATAGCTCTAGTGTTTCGCATAATGAATACAATGTTTCGCTAAAGTTCAAAAACTTAAGATCACTATCTCGAATCACTAACTTTTTTAGTCTTCGACTCCGACTTGTATTTATAGCCTTCGTCTTCAACTGCTTCTTGATAACCGCTTTTTTCTTCTTGTTTCTTGATTCTTGTAGAAACCGTTGTTCAGTTGAGTTCTATAACTAACTCAAACTGATTAACCATTCAATGTAGTATCGGGTCTTTGTCTTGTATCACTTCTGTCTTACTTTTGCTTCCGTCTTAGTTTTGCTTCTGTCTCACTTTTGCTTCCGTCTTAGTTTTGCTTCCTTCTGCTCAAAACGGTTCATTAATTTCTAATATTATTATTATTTGGTTTTCACCAAAATTATTAGACGTGAAGTCATTTTGACTTAACATCTTCTACTTTGCATCCAAACTTCCTTTTTTTAATTTTTAATTTCTTATGATTGGGTACCATAATCACAAGAAAGGGAAATAATTCCTTAAAACAAAATAATTGAAAATTTCCTAAACTAATTACCTAGCAACGACACCAAAAACTTATTGAGCATGTTTTACGTAATATAAAGCCCTTAATATCTGCAAATATATGGATCGTGACTTGTAGTATTAAAGGTGTCGATCCCACTAGGAAATAACTAAAACTAAGTGAACCTAACTTTATCTAAGATTGTGAAATATGATTTGAATGAAAATATAATATTAGAAATTAAAACAATCGGATAAAATTGAGCAGTTAACCACTTAAGAATTGAGCTACTATAATAAAACAAGGATGATCAAGTATAAAAGCCTAGGATTCGTTCTATCGTTATTTTGCTCCCTTAACCACTCTTGATTCAGTTGGGTATTGATCCTAGATTTCTAAAGGGTTTGGTTATTCTCTCTTAAGACTTATTCATTTAATGCCAATTGATTAACCCTAATTGATTACAAAATTCTAGATTTTGCAATCTCTTTATTCACAAAAACATCATAACGTTTTCAACTAGTTTTTAAGTATCGAATAACTGAGTATTCACACAAGATCTCTCTTTGTATGATTATCAATTTGATATTTATGTGACTTATTAGGTTGTAACTCTTATTACCCAACCTAATCGAATTACTTTCGACTCACTCTCTCTATTTATTGTCAAAGTATTTAGCAAACCCAAATATCACAACACCATAACATTATATTGAAATCAATAATGATCAAGTTACAGGAGAACAAATCCTAGTCTAAAAATCAAAACATCATAAATGTATATAGCATACTCAAATCCAGTTCACACATCAAGTTTAATGAAAAATAAACAAAGAGAGGAAGAAGAACTTGATTTGGACTGAATCTGAAAAAGCTAGAACTCCCAATGCTTTCCTTTTGATCTTCCTTGATTAATCCCAATTTGGTAAGATGGGGGCTCCTTTTTTTTTGGAGTCTTTATATATTTTTTATAATTCTTTGAGGGTTTCAGGATTTTCACACTTAATTTGGTTCCAAAAATATCCTTAAAACATCAAAATTACAAAAAGACACACGAGTTGGAAAAGCTGAAATTCACTAGAATTGTTGTCTGCGCCCTCTTGTCACGATCATGATTGTGACCTGCTTCCAATTCTTCTATTTTCTTCAATTTCCTGTTTCCACACACTCAAACACACATCATACACCTCTTGAAACATAAATTAAGATCTAAATCATGCTCTAAACTACACAAACACTTCAAATATAAACAAATACTAATAATAACATAATTCTATGCCTATATACATGATAATCATCTAAGAAACAATCAAAAGCACACTTAAACATCTATCAAAATATAACATAAACTACACCTATCACATACCATAGGAGTCTTGTTGGACCCCGAATTTTAATTGGACGTTAGAATTATTAAAGGAGGAATTGACAGAAGTATTAATGCGTGAAATGAG
>JANKOD010000008.1:17147694-17158860 GCA_026284645.1 Erythroxylum acuminatum | reverse complement strand
TCTGGGGCCTGAAAGTACATTTGAAGTTGAGGGACTGGGCAACAATCATAGAGGAGAAAGTGATGGAGTTTATGAGAGAAAGAAGAGAGAGAGATGAAACGTTAAACACGCAGACGTATTTTGGAGGTTTATGTTTAGCAAGATTATAAACGTAAGTGACGGGAATGAGTTAAAAAATAGCTTCTCGAAAAAACTAAAATTTGAGCTTTTCTGAAAAGCTCCAAATTTTAGCTTTTCAAAAAGCTATATTTTAGCTTTTTCAAAAGCTATTTCTACTTCAAAAGTGCTTTTGAAGTTTGCAGCCAAATACCTATTTTTTTTTCTTCTTAAAATAGCTTTTGCGGTAGAAAAAAGTGCTTTTGGACCCTCCAAAAGCTGATCCAAACAGGCACTTAGACTCTTGATCAATTTATGACACAAAGCACTTCTGAGAACTTATTATATGCAAATCCTAAAATTTTAACAACTACGCGGAGGAATTTTTGTAGGACAAATATGTGAGAGTTTAAGCTAGATTGTTGGGTAGAAGGTTTAGAAGGTCACGTGGACATTGAGGAATCTTACAATATGGTAGACCAACCACGTACAATGTTTGACTACACTAAGCCAGACCTAACTGGCACGAAATCCAACATAATGGCACCGATTGTTCAGGTGAACAACTTTGAGATCAAGTCGAGCATCATCCAAATAATGCAGCAGTCAGTCTAGTTCAATGGACCCCAAGACGAAGACCCCATCGTGGATATTTCAAACTTTTTAGAGATCTGCTATACTTTTAAAATCAATGAGGCAAATGATGACATCATTAGACCGCGTCTATTTCCATTCTCCTTCAAGCTCTTCAATTGTTTGGTTAGGTTTGCTACCTTAGCTTGTAATATTGTCATTGAGTTTACAATCAGCACTCCCTTTTGATCTTGAAAGGTTGACAATTGTCTACTTCTTTTCAACGTTGAAAGAAATATATTGTTTGACATCTCTTCTAACAAATAATGTGCTCCTCAATTGTTTTCCTTATTAATGAGCCTCTAACAATTGCATAAATGGTGCCTCACATAGATGGATTCACTCTATTATAAAATGTTTGCAAGAGGAACTCCTTTAGTAAGTTGTGACGTGAACAACTCCTTAAGTCGCTCTCATGCTTCATATAAAGACTCCTCTTCGTTCTGCTAGAAATTTGCAGTTTCCTTTATGATCCTTTTAGTCTTTGTGAAAAGGAAGTACATAGTCGTAAAGACTTCCATCAGCTGCTTCCATGTTGTGATGTTCACTAGGTTGAGTGAATTCAACCATGTTTTGGCTCTATCCTTGAGTGTAAAAGGGAAGGGCCTCATCTTGGTTGCATCTTTTGGTAACCCATTATACTAGAACGTATCACACATCTCTAAGAAATTGTCCATATGATCAGCATTAGGATTCTTATTGGCCAAACCATGAAATTGCACATTGGTCTGCAACATGTTCAATAGTGCTATTGAATGTATTTGTTTGCGTTGGTGGTCATGTAATTCCTTTTTGACTTGTTTTAAACCTTGAACCCATGAAGTCTATAGGGGTCATTTGTTGCTCTCTTTAATTTCTTTCCTTCTCCATTGTTCTTTCTATTACTTCTTGGCATTTAGCTTTTAATCTCTCTTTCTTGTTTTGTGATATCTATAAGTGATGTATCTTCTAATTTGCTTAAACTCTAAGTGATCCTTGTGTACCTGCAATCCCACAAGAAAAGTATCAAGTCTTTAAATCAAAGAAATTCAAATCGTATAAGATACTAATTCAATTCCAGACAACTGCATTAAAAACTTGTTTGTACTTTTACATAAAAAAAAACTTTCATACTGCAAGTATACAGACCATAACTCATAGTATAAAAGGTATCATTCCCACAAGGATTGATTAGTCACTTAACAATATGAATGCACTTTGTCTAAGGTAATAAAAGATTTGAATTAATTG
The DNA here is from genome assembly GCA_026284645.1 of Erythroxylum acuminatum. Lineage (NCBI taxonomy): Eukaryota > Viridiplantae > Streptophyta > Magnoliopsida > Malpighiales > Erythroxylaceae > Erythroxylum > Erythroxylum acuminatum. The sequence goes on along the minus strand of JANKOD010000008.1, from coordinate 17,156,901 downwards.
AATTAAAATAAATTTGATGAAATTGAATTAAACTAATAAAACTAAACAATTAATTAAGTGAAGCTAGTAATAAGAATGAAGTTAATCAATAATGGAAACTTAGGGGTTATTCTATCTTTGTTTTGTCTTCCCTCCATCTTATTAATTCAATTATGCTTGATCATAGATATCCTAAGGTTTTGATTACCCTCTCTTGAGATCTAATCAAATAATCCCAATTGAAATAGATAACAATAGAATTGCAACCTCTCAATTTACAAAACTACTCCTAACTATTCAATTTGATTTGATATTCAATTGTTTGTTAATTTGGTATTTGTAGGTTTATTAAGTTACCAACTCTCTTTGCACACCTTAACACATATAACTTATTTCAATCTTTCAATTTGTTATTAAGCATTAGCATAAAAAATACCACAAAGAATTAATATATATTGAATTCAACAAGAATAATGTTTAACAAAATAATTCAAGAATAATCCCTTATATGAATTTAGAAATCCATAATCATGTTCAACATCCCATTAATCTAAATTAACATCTAAGACAATGAAAATATGCGAAGAGGAAAAAATAGCTTGATGTCTTGATCTGTAAATTTTGGAAAAACTAGATCTTAATGTCTCCATTTTGATTTGCTTGTTTATGATGTACAACCTACTTTTTGATATTTTTCTTTTCCTTAAATAATTCTTGAGTCTTCTAGGGTTCCACTTAATTTGGTTCCAAAAATAGCCCCAAAATGTTAAGAATTCAATATTTTTTAATGCTAGAAACACTGTATATGATCATGCATAGGATGAGATGTGCATCTTGTTCATGGTCTCTGTCACGATCGTGCATCATGCAACTGCTTCATGCATGATCATTCATCTTCCTATTATTCAAGTTATTCTTCATCTTTTCTTCAATTTTTCCTATTTTCACTCACTAACAAACACATTAAACAACCCTTGAAACATAATATTAATATTAAATCCTTGCTTTAAAACAATCAAACACTTAAAGCACATAAAAACACTAATAAGAACACAATCAAAAACATGATTATCATCAAAGAAAACACTTAAAAGCACACTTAAAACTTTAGAATACATACTATATTATACACCTATCATTTAGACGTGCATTTTTAGGTATTAGAATTGTTATTTATGTTTGTTCTCTACTTTAGAATGCTTGATCTTAAAGGAAGAGATGTAATAGAGGGTTAGAAATTTTGTTAATAAAATGAAACATATAAGTGGTTAATATAATATATGATCATGTTCTTCTAAATTGTGCATGCATATGAAATTACAAGGTTGATTGTGTAAATTTTAGAACAATATTGAATATCACTAGGTAAATTTACCCATCTTTCTTATAGTATACCTTAGTAAATACTAGTGACAATCCTATAAGGATTATAAGTACTAGTACTAACTATCTTTTTATATCTAATATAACAAAATGGGTTGTTGAATTAAAAAATGATTAACCAACAAAAAATTTTAATCTAAAATATCAAATTAAAGTAATAAACAAAAATGAAACAATCAATTTATAAATAAGATTTAGATGTAGAATCTCTTTAGAACCTTTCCATGCTTAATCCAACATCATGAAGGAAAACTCAAACATTTCTTGAATGTCATGGTGGATGGTGTACTCACACCTCCCATGTAATTATTGAAAGTTGAAACTTCTGTGTGGTCCTCAACTTAGTAGGGTTCTTCTGGGGCAAAAGACCTACATTTCAAGTTGTGCAAGCCTAAGCCACTGCTAAATGGAGCAACAAGGGTCTGAAGAAGACCATACTAATGGAAGATGGGTCATTTTTATTCAAATTCAAATATGAAACCTGTTTGAATGAGATACTACCGTAGGGTCCTTGGCATGTAGGAGGTCAACCAGTGTTTATCAAGAAATGCAAACTATGTATAGACTGTGATAAAGCAAACATTAATAACACTCCCATTTGGTTAATTTTCATAATGTTTCGCTTAAACTTTAGACCTTTGAGGGACTTAGCTTTCTAGTTAATTCTATAGGAAAGCCAATATGTATGGATACATAAACTGCAAGTATGGAGAGGATTTGTTTTCCTAAAATATGCGTTGAAATTAAGAAAGATGCAAAACTACTTGATAGCATTCAAATTTTGAAGCCGGGAGAGATAAGGGAATTAGTAAGAAGGGAAATACCAGTCACTTACCCTTGAAAGCGAAATAATTCCAGCAAAAAATGGATAATTGCAAGAAGAACTTTCAAAACGAAGAACTCATTGGTCAAATCTCTCAATATGTTACTAATACCATTAGAGAATAAACTCAGGGGAAGGATGTGTTGAATTGTGACTGAAACATAAAAGGTGATAGGGGACCTCCATGTATTAGAATTCACCCTTAACCCATTAACACAAGCTCCCTCTCTTCATAAGGATACTGAAGGCCTTAGGGATGAGTCAACTGAACATGTAGAGGTTACTATGGAAAGGGAAGAGGAGAATGAATTCACCAATAGCTCCATAAGGAGATCTGCTAGAAGGAAAGGAAAAACCAATCAGAAAGGGGGTCGCCCTTGAGAAAACATGACAATTCTCATTTGGAATGTTAAAGGCCTTAGTGACCCTCTTAAAAGGTAATCTGTCAAAGAGGTCATTAAGGAAAAGAAGCCTTGCTTTGTAATACTTCTTAAAACTAAAATAAAATAGCCTAATGTCTAGGATTGCCTTAGGTTTTTGGGTGCTGAATAGAAAATCATCTCCAACACGACTTACCACTATAATGGAAGGATCATATGTGTTTACAACCCTAAAAAAATCATAGTTCAAGTAACCTGGGAATCAGATCAAGCTCTACATTTGAAATTTTAGCTTCATGGAGTGCAAGTCAAGTTTGAAATGACTATCATTTATGCATCAAACTTCTTGTTTTAGAGAGCCAAACTCTTGGAAGATATCAATGCCTTACATGCTAGAATTATAGATCCTTGGATGTTAACTAGTGATTTTAATTGTATCTTATCTCCTCTGGAAGCTAAAGGAAGCAGAAATCAACAAGTAGGAACCTATAGAGAACTCATAGAATTGGTGCAAAAAGTTGGTTTGGTGGATCTAAGTTGCACGGGTCACTTTTTCACTTAGACCAACAAATATCAAGGAGATCTGATAATAAAAAAAATCTATATAGAGTATTGGTAAACCAATTTAGGCTCAAATGTTTCCCAAACTCTTGTGCTCATTTTGGAGAAAATATTTGTTAAGATCACTCTTGGATAGACATCCCAAGTTTTGTTCCTTTCAAAGCACCATGATTTATTTCCAAGCTCCAAAGCACCCGATAGACTATTAGGTGTTTCCACTAATTTTTATGCATGGATTTCTTCAATCTCCAATGTGAGAGCCACAATATTATTATTAAAGTTCAATAAGATGCTCTATATCCTATATTGATATATGTTATCCATTGATTTCTTCAATCTCCATTGTAATATAATGTTATTGTTTGAACATAAAGAATCAAATTCTGGACCCTTAATATTGGGATTCTTCTCCCCTTCAATGTTAAGTTTGTTGATAGGATGATCCTCCTTAGAAAGCTCATTCTCGTTTTTAAATGTCTTGGTAGTATAGTCATTGCTATCTACTTTATTATTCATTTTTATTTGCGTAAGTACCATATAATCTTCCGTTTGGCAGCATTTCTTTTTAGGGCTTCAAGTTTGTTTACGAAGAATTTTGTCAGCCCGACCCAACATCTTGAATTTTTAGTGATTTGGGCCGGTTTGGGTCGAGTTGGGTTTTTTGTTTTGTCATCCCTTTGCAAGGTTGTTCATCAGACTCCTACAAGAAAATATTATGCGGGCGGGAGCTTGGCAGTTGCTTCAAGAATTTGAACGAACGGCTGGCGACGTCGTAGCGACGTCTCGAAACCCGGAGAAAGGTTTCGTAGTGTAGCAGATCCCGTTCGTGTCCACTTTTGCCGATGGCGTCTGATTCGCCTTGCACCCGCATCGATCAGGTCTGGCTCTGATTATTCTCGAGGCCCGACATGTCCAACGGTTACCGGAAGTTTCAAGTTTGAAATACTCAATTTTTTTCTTAGAAAAATAAGAACTATGATAACTGTACCTTACATTTACCAAATGAATTTTAAAGATTTCCTGGTAATATGCAGAAGTTCCCAGTCCCAAAGCTGGTTCTTGTTGGGAATGAGTGGCTAAATTTGATTTCTGCTATTTGATTTCTACATGCAGTTTTTTGCATCGAGAAAGAGGAAATCTTTGTCACCGGCTTTGAAGTCTGGTAAAGTTGAAAAAGATTCAAGAATTATAGTCGAAGGGTCACCTAACGCGAAATGCACTTTAGATAGTTATTTAGTTGATGCATTGGATAATGAACGCGCTGCTGCAAAATCACCAAGCACGACTTGTGGGTTATTAAGTTGGCAGGATCCAGTTCGAAGAAATCTGGCATTGGAGATTGATAAGGCTCCAAATTCCAAAGAACATAATGAGGAACCCTGCTCATTCCAACAAAAAAATTCCATAACTTCTCAACAATTCGAAACGGTAAAAAGAGAAACATCCGAAGGTTCATCTAACGTGGGCAATGTTCCAGTTGGAGACCTTACAAAGGATTCCTTGACTTCAGATCCTGTTCAGGAAAGCTCGGAACTAAAACAATTTGCATCTGATTTTTTGTCTTTGTATTGCGGGTACTGTACTTCTTGGAGTTTTATTTGTACGCTCTGTATGAGTCTAGTACTTGCTGTTGCTGTGCCTGTTTGTTGCACTAGTATTTCACTTTTTTAGTTATTGTTTTGTGCAGTGAACTTCAATCAACAGCTACTTCACCATCAAAAGCAATTTTAAATGACCGGAAGAGGCATGGTAACCTGCTGTTGGAAAATAAAAAATTTAAGAAGAAACTTTGCCTGACTGACCGGTCATGCTCAGAAGAAGAAACTGCCGGCTTCATTGATAAGAAGGCAGAAGATATGCAATCTGTTTTAATTGTTAAAACTGGAAAGTCTGTCTTCAGTGCATCTGGAGAGGTAAGACATAGCAAATGACCTTATGTAACTGGACTTATTTAACTGTTTTTTGGTTTATGGTAATTTTACTTGTTCTTTTATTCCCCATCCTTTTAGCAGATGAATATGTTTAATTATTCCATCCAGGTTCAAACAACCTTGAGAAAATGCAATGAAGTATCTAAATCAGCTGTAGAAGTGTCTGAATGTTCACCAGCCTCATCAATGGTTAGAGCATGTCATGGAACTCCTAATTCAGCACGAGGAAGCTCCATGTTTTCCCCAGGAGAAGCATTCTGGAATGAAGCAATCCACGTTGCTGACTGTTTGTTTGATAAAACTCAAATTGCTCTTGTTGCTAATGACATTGGTAATCAAAAACCTGGTAACCAGTCAAGGGAAATGTTGGATGAAGCATTTAACAGAAGTCAGAAGGTAGGCAGTGGTTTTTCTTTGGATTTAATAAAGAAACATATCAAAAGTTCAGCTGGAAAAGTGTCTCCAATGCCTGTTAAACAACTCGATTTTTTGTCTGAGGAAAAAAATTTGGATGTGGTTAACTCACATTGTTCAGCAGCTCGTTCGGAAGTACAAAGAGGCACTGAACAATCTAAAATTGGTTACGTTAATACCATAAGCTCAGCAAAACCCAGCATTGCCGTGCATCATATTCAAAGTCTCAATAATGAAGGCATGCGGGAAGTACAAGAAAAATCCGTGCAAGTAGTAAACAACACAGAAACAAGTTTATTGGATGCACATATGGATAGCACTACTTCTAACTCCACAATTAGTGGGGTGAGGATTTTGATTAATCCTGAATATGGTGAGGTTAAAACTCCTTCAAGTGATGTGTCAGGCAAGGACCAATTAGATATTAGCAATTGGCTTCCTTCAGAAGTGTGCATCATATACAAGAAAAGAGGAATATCAAAACTGTATCCTTGGCAGGTATGGTTGAGTTTGAATACTTGGAGTGTTGCTTTTGTTTTGATTACATGAGTTGATTGTGATTGCTAATGGCATGCACAAATTGATTTACCCCTCCTCAATTACCTCAGAGAGAATGTTCAGTTCCTTTTTTATTCTTGGCTACATGGGTTGTTTAGTATGGATCTAATGTGGTTGCTTCACACATAATGAAGATCAAGCGTTATGCATATGCATACTGATGTGCTTATTTCATTGATTTACTCTAGTGCCTTCCTATGCTCCAGTTTTATTGTGTATGCATTTGGCATTCTGTTCTCTCAATATCTTAACCAGAGTTTTGGCGGTTTTTCTTGGTGCAGAAGAGTTTTCATCATTTACCTTATTGTTGCATCTCTAGTATTGAATAAAAGCATTGATCATTGAGGTTAAAGTTACTATCCAGAATTTTAGGGTGAGAGATGATATTTTGTTTGTCTTAGACGAGAACAGTATTGGACTCTTGTATGACTCATATGATTTTTGTTAACTTCCTAGCAGTAAAATCCAGTTTTTTGTTGTGCAGACCTAGGCTTGATTTTTTGGTACATAATATCTAAAGATAACTACGCACATAATATCATTCGTATATTTGCTAGATGAAGCGGCATTGCTAACTTAGAGTAGTATTACTTGTCAAAATCGTAAGGAACTTGTATTTATGGCTTATTTTTATAATGAAATTCATATTATCCTTGAATCTGTCGAACTTATTGTTGAATATTTAGTCCTCAAAGTTAGGAGTTAGTTTCCTATTTTGTAGATATTAGGAAATCAGTCTTTATTGTGTTACTATTTTATACGTGATAGTTTCCTTATTTAGAAGTATGTATATATATCATGTATCAATTCTGATTTCATTGAAGAAGATTATTTCATTCGTAATCTTCATGGTATCAGAGCCTAGGAAACCCTAGCCGTCATCCTCACATTTCGACATTCTTCTCATCCCGGAATTCTCAGTTTTTTTTCCAGAAATCTCAATTCTTTCTCTCTCTTTTCTCTCCGAAAAACAAAATCCGAAACGACAAATGAAGCAGCCAGTTCCGTCTATGAGACATCTTCTTCTTCCAACCCAAATCCTGTCTAATCCAGTTCTGGAAATTCTAGAACATTTGAGAATCTATCTCTGTTAATCACAAGTCATTAACTCAATGGACAGAACTATTTTCAGTGGTCCCAATCTGTCCGGATGTTCATCTGTGGCAGAGGAAAAGAAGATTACCTGACTGGAGAAGTTCCAATTCCTGAGAAAACTGATCTGAACTACAAGAAGTGGAAGGCCAAAAATCATCAAATCATGTCATGGCTCATAAAATCCATGAACGTGGATATTGGTGAAAAATTTATCCTATATGAAACGGCTCAAGAAATATAGGAGGCAGTGAGAGAAAATCCAGTTCTGAAAATACTTCGGAACTCTTTGCGATGGAAACGGTTCTTCATGATCTTCGTCAAGGAGAATTAACAATAACGCAGTATTTTAATATTCTAATTCATCATTGGCAGCAAGTAGATATGTTTGAGTTTTATGAGTGGAAGTGTCCAGAGGACAATGGATTATATCGTAAGATAGTGGAGCAAAAAAGAATTTTTAAATTTTTGCTTGGTCTAAGTAAAAGTTTAGATGATGTTCGAGGAAGAATAATGGGAACAAAACCTCTTCCAAGTCTCCGAGAGACGTTTTCAAAAGTTCGCTGGGAAGAAAGTAGGAAGAAGGTAATGCTAGGCAATCAGCCGCTACCTCCAAACCCAGATGGGTCTAGGTTTGTTACTCATAGTTCACGATCTCCAGCACCAACAGATAATCGCCGGCCAAGAAGGGGACGGCCTTGGTGGGACCATTGCTCTCAACCAAGTCATACAAGGGAGACATGTTGGAAGTTACATGGAAAACCGGCAGATTGGAAGCCAAAAAGATCAGCCCAAGATAGCCGTGCAAACTCAGCCAATGTCACTGGGGAGCAACAGTGCACAATCGAATCCAGTCCCTTCACCAAGGAGCAACTAGACATGCTAAAATTGTTGCTGAACAACACCTTGACAAAGCACCCTGCTGCTGAACCAGCAACAAGTTTACATGCTAAGTCAGGTAAATTACAATCAAAACAGTGGATCATTGACTCAAGAGCATTAGATCATATGACAGGAGATGGGGCACTTTTCTTTGACTATCAACCATGTCACCTTAATCTCATGGTGAAGATTGCTAATGGCACTTTATCTAAAGTGGCCGAGATCGGATCAGTTCAAATATCACCTGGAATCATTCTTAAATCTGTGCTTGATGTTCTTAATCTTGATTGTAATCTGATTTCCATCAGTAAATTGACTCGTGATAACCATTGGTTAACAACATTCTTTCCAAATGTGTGTGTTTTTTAGGAATTGGGTTCGAAGAGGAAGATTGGCAGTGCTGAGATTGTCATGGACTATACCTCCTCAAGCCACCTAAATTTGGACAGGCCCTAGTAGCTGCTACAAGTCTATCTGCTTCTGTTTTGAGTCAATCTAGTGTCAATAAAGACAGTGAGATCATGATGTGGCACTATCGGTTAGGACATCCTAATTTCTTATATCTTGTAAAGTTATTTCCCCATTTGGTCATCAATAAAAATTCAAAAAATTTCAAATGTAAGATATGTCAACTTGCAAAGCATACTTGTAAAAGCTTCTCTCTTTTATTCAGATAAAAATAGATGTACAGATGTTGCTATTCTTATATAGAGCTAGGGTACATAGTTATGGAAGACTCCTTATTTGGAAATATCCCTAATATAGCTAGATATTACAGCTAAGGATAATCTATACAGATAATCCTTTAATTAAGGGACTATCTATTATTACGAGATTCTCTACACTCCCTCTCAAGTTGGTGCAAAGATGTCTATCGTGCCCAACTTGCTAATTTGTTCTTCAAATGGTTGTCTGAATAGCTCCTTTGTGAAGACATCTGCTCTTTGTTCTTTAGTAGGAACAAATGGGATACATATGCTTCCATCTTCCGGTTTTTCCCTTATAAAGTGCTTATCGACCTCTATATGCTTTGTCCTTTGATGAAGTACTGGATTGTGAACAATATTAATGCCTGCCTTATTGTCACAATACAACTTCATAGGAGGCTTAACTTCCAACTTTAACTTAGACATAACTCTTCGGAGCCATAAAACTTCACACACTCCTTGAGCCATAGCCCTGTACTCAGCTTCTGCACTACTTC
>JANKOD010000008.1:17077223-17092910 GCA_026284645.1 Erythroxylum acuminatum | reverse complement strand
ATCAAATTAATGAAATATGCCTTTCTTTATTTATTCATAAAGTCTGCACACGACTTTGAATAAAATGCGCTAAAGGGGATTGCCTTTAGGGCATAATTAAACAGTACCGTCCTTGCATAAGTCGACTTACCAATCTACAAGTCGACTTATCGGTACTGAATGCGTGTAAGTCGACTTACCGATGTGTACAAGTCGACTTATACTTACAAATGACACCATGACATTAAGCGGTAACCAAAGCTGCAGAGAAACAAAAACACAATGAGAACTTAACAAAGCTGGAGAGAAACTCCAAACGTTGAATAAAAACCGTAGGCCATCTGTACACATAATAAAACCTAGATGAAAGTCGAAGCAAAAATTACAAAGACAAAAAGGAAAAAAAATCAAGAAAAAAGGAAAGCTTACCACAGCTGCAGAGAAACAAAAGGAAAAACGAAAACTTACCAAACCTGGAGAGAAACTCCAAATCTGGAGAGAAAGTCCAAACGTTGAATAAAACCGTAGGCCATCTGTACACACAATAAAACCTGGATGAAAGTCGAAGCAAAAAACACAAAGAGAAAAAAGGGAAAAATCAAGGAAAAAGGAAAACTTGCCACAACTACAGAGAAACAAAAGCAAAAACGAAAACTTACCAAGCCTGGAGAGAAACTCCAAATGTTGAATAAAACCTTGGGTCATCTCTACGTGGTCTTGACCGGAGAGAAACTCCAAATGTTGAACAAAACCGTAGGCCATCGAGGCTGAAGGAAAAACGAAAACTTACAACACCTGCAGAGAAACAAAAGAAAAACGAGAACTTAACAACACAAAGAAAAGAAAAAAAGGAAAAAAATAAAGGAAAAAAGAAAAAGGAAAACTTATCACAGTTGCAGAGAAACAAAAACAGAAACGAAAACTTACCAAAACCATAGGCCATCGACGCTGAAGGAAAAACAAAAACTTACAACACCTGCAGAGAAACAAAAAGAAAAACGAGAACTTAACAACACAATGACAAAAAGGACAAAAAATAAAGGAAAAAAGGAAAACTTATCACAGCTGCAAAGAAACAAAAGCAAAAACGAAAACTTACCAAAGCCGCAAGAGAAACTCCACATGTTGAATAAAACAAAGCCGGAGAGAAACTCCAAATGTTGAATAAAACGAAAAAAGAAAACTTACAACACCTGCAGAGAAACAAAAGAAAAAATGAGAACTTAACAACACAAAGACAAAAGGGACAAAAAATAAAGGATAAAGGATAAAGGAAAACTTATCACAGCTACAGAGAAACAAAAGCAAAAACGAAAACTTACCAAAGCCGGAAGAGAAACTCCAAATGTTGAATAAACAAAGCCGGAGACAAACTATGCAACACCTGCAGAGAAACAAAAGAAAAAAATGAGAACTTAACAACACAAAGACAAAAAGGACAAAACATAAAGGAAAAAGGAAAAAGGGAAAAGGAAAACTTATCATAGCTACAGAGAAACAAAAGCAAAAATGAAAACTTACCAAATTCGAAACAGAAACTCCAAATGTTGAAAAAAACAAAGCCAGAGAGAAACTCCAAATGTTGAATAAAACCGTAGGCCATCTGTGTCAAACAAAATTGTAAGCCATCTGTAAAAGAAAAAACCGCCGCTGGCAACAACAACGACGATGAGGACCAAGAAAAAAACTGAAAGAGAAGTAGAGGACGTCCAGCTTAGAAAGAAGAGAGGAACAGAGGATGGCAAGGATAGAGAGTTGAGAAAAGAGACATAAAACTTTGTAGAGGAAGAGTAATACAGAAAGCTTTGCGAAACTCTAGGGAGAGTAATAATAAAGGCACAATATTCAATGACGAGATAAAATGGACGAACGGGATGGATTCTGCGGTCACAACATTGTACGAACAGATATAAGGCGTCAGATTAAATGGACGAGTTGGGATGGACAAATGGACGAACAGGATGAATTGCGTGGTCACAACATTCTAGCCATCAAATTAAATGGACGAGCGGGATGGATTGCGTGGTCGTCCATCCCAACTCGTCCTTAGTATATATACTTAATAATAATATATGAAAGTATAAGAGTTTCAAATTAATAATGTATATATTATTGATAATTACTTCCAATCAATATCTAGACCAGTACTAGTTTTAGATTCTTTCTAGACAAAACAATTATAATTTTATCATCCTAAATCTATGGAAAGAGCATTTCACCTTCTATCTTGAATCATGTAGCAGCATCTCAGTTAGAATTAGTGACAGTTTTCTGTGCTTCTTTGTCAGTTTTTTGTCCCTTTTTCTTGTAGAAGTAGTTCCCTTACGTCTCAGATAATGTCTTCGTCTACGATCTTCCTTGCTATCTGCACCAGACAGTTTCTCTCCATCCATAACTTATACATGGACATTCCTAGACATATTATGTATAATGTAAGATTATGTATACTATAAGATCCCCTTCAGATATGTTCCTCAGTTCCTGTCTTCACTCATCTATTGCACCATTGCTTCAAAGTTGCAATTTCGCCTCTGTAATCTCTTCTGTGATTATTTTCCATATTTCGCTGAGTAACTACATTCAAAGAAGAGGTGGCTTTACGTTTCTAAGCAAAACTTGCATAGGGCACATAATGCTAGTAGATTCCGGTAGTTCACCCTGTCCATAACAGTCATTTTATTCCTTATTGCCAGGCACATTATAAAGGACACTTTTGGCAATGAAGACTTGTTCCAAACTATTTTTCTCCACTTCACAATTGTACCTGTGCGCCTTAATAACTCCTTACATGATTTATTTGAAAAGAGGCCATCTGATTTTCCCAACTATTGATAGGAATCGTCTTTCCCTCAATTAGGATTATAATTGAATGTAATGTAATGTAATACTATTCTATTATTTGGGAGGGGGTTTATAATAAAATGAAATGAAATAAGATGGAAAGGGAGGGTTTCACATTATATCACATTCCATCATAAACGGTAAATTTAAGAGATTTAGGATGGAATGTAAAATGATAAACACTATTTCACTATATTATATTAGGAACTCTTATTCTAAACAACATTTCACTATATTACATTATGAATCCTTTCATCCCTTCCAAACAATAATTTTCTAATATTACATCCATTTACATTTCATTCGATTATAAATCATTCCATTCTATTCCATTTTGTTTAATTCCATTAAAAACCTTACATTTAACCAAACATAGCCTTAGGTAAAGTGGCAGTGATCTCAACCGAGACATTAGCCTATTGGTTCACCTTGATCCTTTACCATGGAGTCCACTAATACATTTCTAAGTGCTAGTTGGTTGTGTTGTAAATGCATTCAAGAACCTACTTTGCTCCAATTATCAAAGAGTAGTGAGGCCTTGTGACCATTTCCAATTATACATTTGATATGCCTCCCTATTGAATCCCTACTATATAGAAGTTGGGTAAGGAATGAAGAGAAAGATGTCCTTGCTTTTATTTTCTATAGGCTCTTACCTCTTAGGAATATAATATAGATCCACCTTATTCAAAGTGAGTCTTTTCCTTCCACCAACCTCTATAATTTTTTAACCAACAACACTTTGTTTCTCAAGCTTATAGATGTAATCCCCAAGCCACCCTCTTCTATAGGTTTGTATACCTCTTGCCAATTAACCTTAACATGAATTCTCCCTTTTTCCTCCCTTTCCACAGGAAACCTCATCATCTTCTCTAGTTATTTTATCAAGCTTTTGGAAGGAAAGATGTTTTAGGGACTAGTATTCATGAAGGGATTTGAGTACTACTGTATAAGTTGAAGTCTTCTAGCAAAGGATATATCATTATTGCACCAATGTTCTGGTCTCTTTTGAACATTTTTAATGAATGTTGTGCATTCTCTATATTGGAGCCTCTTAGTAAATAGGGGCAAACCAAGGTAGGAGAATGGGAGTTGTTGGAGTTGTAAACTTAGAATACTTAAAAGTCACTCGACTTAATCAAAAGAAAAATGTTGAAAGGATCAAGTGACTCTTAATAAGATTGACTGATAGCCAAGATAGTTCTTTTAAGGTTTGGAAAGAAGCCATCAAAATGCTTACTAGTCTATCTTAAGCTCTTGGGAATAAAAGCAGATCATATGTAAAACATAAGTTAAACAAACCTAACCTTTTACATTTGCTATGATACTCGAAAACTGGGTCCATGGTGATGTTATGCTTTATTAGATTAGTCAATGCTTCCATATATATGATGAACAAACAAGGGGATATAGGATCATCTTGTCTGAGGCCCCTATTTCCCTTAAAAATATGTGTAGGCTCTCCATTTACTAGTAGTTTGAAGGATGTTGAGGTAATGTATTGAGTAACCTAATCTCTGAATTTATTAGGAAATCTATAAACTTCCAGTAGTTGTTTGATGAAATCCATGCTTATGGAGTCAAAAGTTTTTATAGAAATACACCTTGATGACATAATTTCTAGGAGAATTCTTTCTTGTATAACCATTGAATAACTGTTATGCAATTAACACGTTGTCTCTTATTTGTCTTCCTTGTTTTTTACTTTATCAGTGATTTCAAAACCCTACTAAATTGTTTGCCTAGCATTCTTGAAATTATTATTTATAAAAAAATTGTAATAAGAATTGGCCTAAACTCCTTTATGGAAGCAAGGTTAAGGCCCTTGGGAATTAAGAATGAATTATTAATATCTTTCAAAAAAACTACCCTTTTCAAAGAACTTAAAAATTGACTTTCTAACAAAAAGGAACTCGAGAGATGCATTTTTTATTGGCTAATTTCTATGCTTATAAAGACTTATCAATTTTAACAAGTGCATGGTATAGCTATAGCTAGCACTAGTAAGTATATGTTGCTCCTACGAGGATGGTAAGTATTATTATTAATGATTTTTTCTATTATCTTATGGATTTAATTAAAAATTATACTAAACAACTAAAATAAGATTAAGACAATAATGACTTCAAACAAAGGAAAATAATATGAAAAGTCAATATCAAGTAAATAGTACCTAAGAGAGGAATCCCCTAAGAATTCTTAAATACTAACACTTTATCATATAATTAAATTATTGATTATTAGACCTTGAAAATTCTTATCTTACGTTAATATCTTTCTCAAAACTATTAATAACTAACCCTCAGTTGATTAACTGAAATATCTTTATAGTTAAAACCTCTAAGATTGCATTATTGATTCATGAATTTCACTATTAGGTTTGACTCTAATCTAGAGGATTTATGTCGATCTATCTCTAGGTTTGCATGTAGCTCCTTCCAATTGTGATAAATTTATTCACATAAAAGGATTTCTCAATCTCAATCATATGAAATCGGATAATGAACTAATATTCCAAATATATTAGATCAAGAACATAATGTATAATTGAATCATAATAAATCAATCAATAAAATTGAATTGAATAAAATATCAAATCATATTGTCATCACAACTTAGGTGATTACTCCTAGGTACTAAACAAATTAGTTCCTACCTATAGAAAACAAAATCAATAACAAATATTCAGAAGAACGAATAGAAATTGAAGAAATTATATTCTGAGTCTCCCTGTTTTCTCTAATGAACCTTCGTGCATTTTGGATTGAATGATTATCTATGAGATATTGTGACATAATCTTCATGTTTTCCATGTCCTCTGCTCAGAATTGCCTCTTCTTTATGTTTTTTATGACTAAAAAATGCTCTAAACTTTTCTACTCCTCTTCCGCCTCTAATAACGCCTTTTTATAGCAAAAACTAGGGGTTTTGGGATGTACATGATTGATATGAAAGTTCATCCTATGTTTTCTAGGTGTATTAGTATGTTTCAAGTGTTTTTAAGATGATTACAATGTTTATAGGCTTATAATTGTGTTACTGTTAGTGTTTTTTTACATTCTAAGTGTTTGCATGGTCTAAAGCATGAATTCAATCTTAATTTTATGTTTCATGAGGTTTTTGATGTGTTTGTGAGTGTTAGAAATCAGGAAATTGACGAATGAAGAAGATGGAGGGAGCTTGAAGGAAGGCACGATAGTGCACAGGGAGCACGATCGTGATAGATGGGTATGGAGCTACATGCCTCTTTGTCATGATCGTCATAAGGGAGTACGATCGTGATAGAGAGGCATACAGCTCCATGCACATCTATCACGATAATGAACACTCGTGATAGAGAGGTTAAATAAAGGGAGCATGATCTTGACTCTAAGGTTACGAGAGGTTTTTCCAAGCGCAAGATTTTTCGTGTTTTTAAGGTTCAAGGTTATTTTTTGAACCGAACAAAGTGAAAAAAGCCTAGACACAAGCCTAGAAAATTGATGCACTATATAATAACACAAAAAAACATAAGGAAAAAGGTAGAAGCCACAAATTAAAGTAGATCGAAAGTGGAGAGATCAAAGAAGAGCTTCAAGAAATTCTAGCATTCGAAATCAAAGAGTCAAACTAGTTTTAATTCTTTTCCTTTTACTATCTTCCTTATACTTAATGGGTAATTGGATTTTTGTGATGTTTAAAACGTCTATGGATTTCTAATCTAAATTAGGAATTATTTTATGAACTTTAATTATTGTTGATTTCAATATACTTTAGATGTTTGTGATAATTGTCGTGCTTATACTTTATAATAAATCAAAAGAGTGAATCAAGGTAATTAGTGTTAGGTTTTATGATGAGAATTAGCAATTTAATAAACCTATAATTATCAAAATAATGGTCAATTGAAGAGGGATCTTGGTTGTGAAATTAATTATCTAAAAAATTGCTTCAGATCTAATTAAATAACTTAGGAATATTTTTGTGATTTGAGATATTTCAAATCTATAATTATCGAATTCAATTAGGGTTAACTAATTAGATTTTGAAAGAGAGTAATCAAAACCTTAGGAAATCTAGGATCAAACACAAATTAAATCAACAAAATTAAGGTAGTCAAAATAAGGAAATAATAGTTCTTAAGTATTCAACTTTGATCAAACCCTAATTTTATTGGCAGCTCTCTTGTTATTTGATTATTTGTTTCAATTTCTTTTATTTAAATTTAATTCAAATCAATTTCGTATTACATCGCACAAAGTTATATTTAAATCATTTAGGTGTTTATAAATCCTTGTGGGAATGATAACCTTAATACTACATGATATGATTTGTATACTTGCAATTATTAAGAGTTTTATCATATATAAAACTAGCTCAACAAGTTTTCGATGTCGTTGTTGGGGATTTTAGCATTAGGATGACTTTAATCCTTTGATTAAGGAATTTTTTCCATTCTTGTGTGCTCGCGATTGCATGACCACAAGAATCACTCAGAGTTTATGCCAGGTCAAAGAAACTCCAACTCTTGACATCACAAAGCAAGAAAGAGAAATTCAGAGAGCAAAACACTAAGAAGAGATAGAAAGAACAATGGTGCAAGAATTAAATCACAGAGATTAACAGAGAACCCTTATGGTCTTCATGATGCCAGGGTTCAATGCAGTATAATAAGGAATTACTCGACCACCAGTGCAAGCAACTTCAATCGAGATCAAACTACCATTGCTAAATATGTTGCAAACCAATATGCAATACTATAAGTTGGCTAATGAAGATTCCGACACTCATCTAGTGAACTTCTTAGAAATAAGTGATATCTTTCGATATAATAATATTTCGAAAAATATTGTTGGGATTAGGCTCTTTCCCTTTACACTCAAGGATAGAGTCAAGGTGTGGTATCATTCACTCAACCCAACAAACTTCACAACATGGGAGTAGTTGGTGCAAGCCTTTCTAAACAATTACTTTCCTCTCATGAAGACAACAAGAATTATCAAAGAAATCATGAATTTCCAACAAAACGAGGAGTAGTCGTTATATGACGTATCAGAGCGGTACAAGGATTTGCACAGGAAATGTTCTCACCACAACTTGTCGAAGGAATTCCTATTGCAAACTTTTTACAACGAAGTTAATCCAAACACGATGGGCACCAAAGAAGCAACTACTGAAGGATCCTTAATATAGAAAACAGTTAAGGAAGCAGAAGATTCATTAGAAGATATGGAAAATAGTAGCTGTCTTTGGACATCGAATCGAAGCATACAACAGTCAACCTTTAAAGATTAGAAGGGAGTGATTGTTGTTGATTTAGTGACAACATTACAGGTTGAAATTGCTAATTTAACAAAGCAACTAAATAGCTTAAAAGCCTCCTATTCAAATTCACTTAAAGCAATTTAGCACGGATGTGAGTTCTATAGGCAAGATAATCGTGTTACAGCTAATTACTTCTTAATGAAAAACAAAGAAGCAGAGTAACTTAACTACATAGGTGTACAATTTGGTCGGGGAGGGAACAATCCTTATTCTAACACATACAATCTTAGGTGGAGGAATCACCTAAATTGTTCTTGATTTGACAATGCAGAAACTCAATTAAAGAATCAAAGCCCATCGAGATTTTGACAAGAGAAGTCCAGTATAATAGATTCTAAGTTGGAATTTTTTTTGTAGATGATGACTATAAATTTACAGTTATAGAAGAGAAGTTCGAGCAAGTAGTGAAGATCTATGCCTCTTCTATTCATAACTTGAAGGTTCAAGTGGGCTAGCATGCTAATGCATTATCTATAAAAGGTGTGGGGAGTCTCCTATGCAATATCAAAGCAAATCCAAGGGAGAAACTCAAGGCAATCACATTTAGGAGTGGGAAGGAGCTCTAAGAACTAGAGGAAAAACAAGTTAAAACCCACTTTATAGAGGACCAAGAAAAGCATAAAAATGATGAAGAAAAGAATGATATCCATCCTTATGTTGCTCTTCCTCCATACCCACCTAAAATTCCATTCCCATAGATATTGTAGAAGAATAAATTAGATGCAAAATTTTCAAAGTTCGTAGAAAAGCTGAAGACTTTGCAAAGTAACTTATCTGTTATGGAAGCATTGGAACATATGCCCAAGTACGTGAAGTTATTAAAAGAAATATTATAAAACAAGCACATCTGGGAATATAAACAGAAGGTAGCAGTGATGGAAAGCTATAGTTCCATTATCGCCAGTTACATGCCTTCCAAATTGAAGGAACTAAGAAGCTTTACAATACCATGTTTAGTTTGTGACTTCAAATTTATGAAGCATCTATATGATTTAGGTACAAGTATAAATCTTATGCCTTTTTTTATCTTTAGAAAACTGGGAATAGGCGACGTGAAGACAACTTCGATGCTCATTTAGCTAGTGGATTGATCGATTAATAGATTGTTTGGTGTGGTGGAAGATGTTATCATTAAGGTAGATAAATTCATTATTCCTGTGGACTTCGTGATCCTTGATTTCGAGGAGGATAGGAATGTCCACTAATTCTTAGATTACCATTCATGAACACTGGGAGAGTGTTGGTCAAAGTTTATGAAGGTAAATTGATTCTTTGGATTGCTAATGATCACGTGGAGTTCAATATGAACAAAATCTTAAAAAATATGAAAGCAAGCAGCTCTTACGTAAAGATTGATAAAATGGATGAATGTATCAAAGAGCAAGAGGAGAGTTGCTTTAAAGAAGTAAAATTTAAGTAAACTAAGATGAAGGACGAAGCTGAGATAGAGGATGAAGGAGAAACGAATGAGTTTGATGCTCCAGTATATCAAGACATACTAGTGAGACGAAGGACCTATACCACCCTCCACTAAAAGGCCACTAACTCTAGAGTTAAAGCCTTTACCCACACACCTAAGGTGTACCTTTCTAGGTGAGGGCCATACTCTACCATTATTATTTCCAACCAACTAGATGGGGAATAAAAGAGTAAGATGGTGAAAATCATTAGAAAGCAGATGAAGGCCATGGGATTGCAGATATCTGGCATACAATGTATAGGTCCAAACGTAGTTATGCTATGATCAACCTCGAGGAAAGGAGTAGAGCAGTGAGGGAATGTCAATGAAGGTTAAACCCTTATGTGAAAGAAGTGGTAAAACTACAAAGCGAATGTATCATTTAATAGATATCAAATAGTGAATAGGTCAGCCCAGTATAATACGTATCAAAGAAATGAGAAATGACTGTAGTTGAGAGTGAAAGTGGAGAGATGATTTTCACATAAACAATCATATAATGGGGAGTATGTATTGACTATCACAAGTATAACAAAGTATCTAAAAAGGATCACTTTCCTATTTCATTCGTAAATTAAACAATAGAAAGGGTGGCTGGCCATGCATTCTACTATTTTTTGGACCGATGTTCGAGCTACAATCAAATTTTTATCTATCTGGAGGACTAGGAAAAGACCACCTTCATATGTCCTTATAGAACATTTGCTTATAGACGGTTTCCTTTCAAGTTATACAATGCTTTAGCTACATTTTCAAAGGTGCAGAGGATATAATCGAATTTTTTATGGATGATTTTTTAGTCTTTGGAGACTCTTTTGAGCAATGCTTGACAAATTTGGATAAAGTATTTCAAAGTTGTGAAGAATCACACTTGGTTTTGAATTGGGAGAAGTGCCACTTCATGGTACATGAAGGAGTAGTATTTTGAGACATAAAATATCATTCCAAGGCATTGAAATGGATAGAACAAAGACAGAGGTTATTGAGAAGCTTCCACCACCAATTAATGTCAAAGGTTCATGATAATTTTTAGGACATGTAGTATTACATCACTAATTCATTAAGACTTCTCATTAATTTTTAAACCTCTGACCAATTTGTAAGTCAAAGATGTGCCCTTCCTATTTGATGATAGTTGTCTATCTACATTTTATCGATTAAAAGAGGTATTGATCTTAGCATCAATCTTAATGATAAGTGTGAAATGCATCGTGTTTTAAGGTATAGTTTGATATTTGTTTATTTGTTTACTCGATTGTTTAGTATGTGTTCGGTATAATTGTGTTAGTTTGTGAATTATTTGTATTTAAGTGTTTTTATGGGTTAGTACAAGCATTTGAGCTTAATTATGTTTTTGAGATACCTTGATGTGTTTGTTAGTATTTCAAGGTCAACAACGAAGAACGGAGAAGTTTCAGAGAGACTTGGACCGAAACAATGGCCTACAATCGTGACAGAAGCATGGGAGACACCCCATGATCCTGGCCAAATCGCCACGATCATGATAGAAGTATAAGACTTGGCCCATGATCGTGGCCTGCCTACCAAGATCGTGACAAAAAGCTTACAAGTGGCCCACGATCGTGGCTTGCATTTGGCAGACATGCAAACACACAGAAAAGCCAAGTTTTGAGGGGTTTTTTGAACCCTTTTAACCCTGATAAAACCCTAGGGCTGCCCAGAGCACATCAAGTATATAAAGAATGAGACAAAAGTGATGAGGGGTTTTTTCTTCTAGCATCAGCCACCATCACTATTTGTATACATCATCTTGTTATCCTTTTTGTTGAGATTAATTGCTTATGTTCACGCTTTCTAAATTTGTTCATAAAAGAATTGAATCATTGTGAAGTTTTTTTTAACCATATTATTTGTCTTCATTAAATTGAGGTCATAATAAAGTAGTTTTACTATTTTAATATACTTCTTGTTTCTTTTCTTTTTCTTTTTTTAGGAAGGTGAAGATTAAGAATGGACAATGAGGTATTTGGTGAAGGATTTTAGAATGCTCGTACATATTGGTTTTGTTTAGTATTTAGATTAATTCACTTATATTCCATATGAAATGGAGGAACATATGTAGGTGAATATTTTAGCTAGTGAATTTTTGCTTTTGTATTTTTAATATGTTAAAGATTGAATTTTACAAGTCCTTATGGACTATATAGCATATATAAATGAAGCTTTTTGATCATTTACATTTGATAGTAAGTATGTAATTAAGACATACATAATGTATGTATATTGCTTTTAATGTATATAAAATGTTGCCTACTTAATGACAAATGTTTGCTTTTTTCGTTAACATATTATAGGTAACAAAAGAATAAATTGTTTCTTTTGTTATTATAAATTATTCTATAAAAAAAAAGTCACTTTATTGTCTTATAAAGACATAAATTGTTGCAATATATATTCAACATTGTTGCTATAGATTGGAAATATTTAGTTGCCTTAGTCAAAACTTGAAGCAACATTATTCAAACTATTGTTATATCTATTCAACTTTGTTGCTATAATTTGAAACTGTTTTATTACCTTAGTCAAACTTTTAAGCAACATTATTCATTTTGTTGCAAAAAAAATATCTTTCCTTACACCTATTGTAGCATCACTTTATTTAATGGTATAAATTCTATTACCTTAATAAAAAGGTAACAATAATTATGCTTTTGTCTATTGTTTAAAGCTCTTTTTGTTATAGTGTATAACATTAAATAATACAATAGATACCAACATATGCTAATAGCCGTAAGTACACATGCCAAAATAAACAACATACAACTCGATTGTTTATTGGTGACAAAATGAAGCTTAAGTGGGCTGATTTGGATAAGGTGTTATGATTGCCTAATGGTGGCAAAATGAGCCTCGCGTGGAGAAGTTTAGTAGAGGTACCATAAAGAGAGTAATCACATATTTTACATAGAGATTTAAGAGAGATTTGAGTACTTTGTTTTAAGATTTTCTAATAGAGAAATGAAAAATGAAAATGACAAAGATAATGAAGATTCCACACAAGATGTTTTAGGATTCTCAAACAAATTTTGTAAACACAAATTTACTCATTTACTCGTTACGTTATAAAATTATACAACTATCTACGAAAATTTGTTGAACTGATAGCCATTGACCATTGGAAGTGCTTATTTGGGTCCTTTCAAAGATATTATCTTATTTTAAGATATAAAAAAGTTTTTTAATGCTACTTCTGTATGCTAAGCAATTTTTTAGATCAGATCGTCTGTTCCCATTATTCTGTACCTACTTTGTTCTATAAAAATCTATCTATTCAATAAATGAGACCCACAAAAATTAAACGATTGGATTGACTTAAAAATAGGAGAACAGAGCAGTAGCGAAGCTACAGCCAAGTGAGGGTGGGCATCAAATTAAAAAAAAAAGATTATATATATGTTGTATGCATATAGAGGTTCTCTTCCCCGCCAAAAAGAACGTTGTTGCCCAATGCCCATGGTGGATTTGTAACTTTGTTTACAAACAATTAAAAAAAACAGCGTAAAAGGAGTAAAGATGCTTAAATGCTTTGTCAGACACTGATACTGTCTTACTTCTGCCTCATGCTGATAAACATCAAGGCATTGAAGAGACTCCAAGCACGCTCTAGCCTCTAAGCCTCTAACAATAAATAATATATAATACTAATAGTAGGCTGTAGGCATTTAGTTGGTTACGACTTACGAGCATTTAGTTAGTTCTTTTTCTTGAATCAGATTGCTCCCAGTGACACGTTACAAAAGGCGTTTGCACTTCTTCCAGAGGATTTTGTTTCAGGAGCTTTTTGAGATCTTGCCTTGGTAAAGGCCACGTGCCAATTGCAAACCACTAACAAAAAGACAAATATCAAGAACCGAGAACGTATTGATTTCCATTAAACAAATAGTCTTTCCCTCTCTCCTGCCTTAGTGCCTTTTGCGTTTTCCATGTATTGAGACGTGCGTGTGTGTGTTTTGCAATTTAAACTGAAATTTCAACTTCTTTTTTATTAACTTTGCGTATCACACTCTAGCTACCAACAAACGCTCTTCAAGTTTTTTTTAATTTGCTAGTCATGGACAAATGGGTGTCGACATCAAAGAAAAGATTTTTGGATGTTGATTTGAGAAATCTTCCAGCAGATCCTGCAAAACGTCCTAAGATATCATGTTATCATCCTAATGATCGAGATGCAATCCGAAGAGCTTATTTGCAGAAAGGCCCTTGTCAACCACGAGAATATGAGTTTCCACAAAAGAAATTCAGTGAGTCTTTACGCCGTTTCAATGTTAAATGGTATGATGAGTTTGGTAGTTGGTTAGACTATAGCAAAACTGAGGATAGTGTTTATTGTTTATATTGCTATCTTATGAGGCCGCAATGTGGGAATCAAGGGTCTGGTGAGACATTTGTTTCTAAGGGATGGTCTAATTGGAAGGATAAATCTGGACTAAAGACTCATGTTGGAGGGGTTAATAGTGGTCATAATCAGAGTTATAGGCAATGTGTTGAACTTATGAATCGAAAGCAACATGTTGATATTGCTATTTGTAGGCAATCCGATAAAGTAAAAGAAGAATATCGAATTCAATTGACTGCAGTTATTGATTGCCTTCGATTTCTTCTTCAACAAGGATTGGCTTTTCGTGGGCATGATGAATCAAAAAGCTCAAGCAATCGAGGAAACTTTCTTGAATTGTTAACATTTCTAGGCGATCATAATGAAGCAATTGGTCAGGTTTTCAAACAAGCTCGAGGAAACCTTCAGCTTACAAGTTCAGACATTCAAAAAGATATCATTAATGCTGCTGCTAATGAGACTACAAAAGCCATTATTTCTGATATTGGAGATGAATTTTTTACTGTTTTGATTGATGAGTCTCGTGATATATCAGTCAAAGAACAAATGGCTGTTGTTTTACGTTATGTGGATACAAAAGGATGTGTGATTGAGCGGTTTCTCAACCTTGTTCATGTTTCGGATACAAGCGCGTTGTCACTTAAGGAATCATTGGAGTCATTGTTGGCAAAGCATGGGCTAAGTTTGTCAAGAATTCGCGGGCAAGGCTATGATGGGGCTAGTAACATGAGAGGAGAATTTAATGGTCTTAAAAGTCTGATTTTGAAAGAAAACCAATGTGCCTTTTATGTTCATTGTTTTGCACATCAACTCCAATTGGCACTTGTTGCAATTGCAAAAGATCAAATTCAGATTGCTTCCTTTTTTAATCTTGTTGCTAGTTTGACAAATGTAGTTGGAGCCTCCTGCAAACGTCGTGACATTCTTCGAGAGAAACAACTTAATAAAGTTGTTGAGGCATTGGAAAAAGGTGAAATCTCTAGTGGACGTGGCTTAAATCAAGAACTTGGATTAAAAAGAGCAGCAGATACTCGTTGGGGCTCTCATTATGGTACGTTACTTAACTTGATTGCCATGTTCTCTTCAATAATTGAGGTGCTTGAAATTGTTGAGAATGACGGCATTAATTCTGAACAAAGAGCAGAAGCTTGTGCTTTATCAAATTTAGCACAAACTTTTGAGTTTGCCTTTTGTTTGCATTTGATGAAAAGTGTATTGGGCATCACTAATGAAATTTCTAAGGCACTACAAAGACAAGATCAAGATATTATAAATGCAATGGCATTAGTGGGGGTATCAAAACAACGATTGCAGAAAATGAGAGAAAATGGATGGGATTCATTACTTGGTGAAGTTTCTTTGTTTTGTGACAAACATAGTCTTATTGTACCGGATATGAATGATCTATTTGTAGTCCAAGGGAGGTCTCGTAGAAAAGCTGCTCAAGTTTCTAATTTGCATCATTTTCAAGTTGAATTGTTTTATCAAGTAATTGATAGGCAACTCCAAGAACTCAATAATAGATTCACAGAAATGAGTACAGAATTGCTACTTTGTGTGGCATGCTTGAGTCCTAGAGATTCATTTGTTGAGTTTAATAAGGAGAAACTTGTTCAATTAGCCCAATTTTATCCATTTGAGTTTTCTGAAATAGAACTTATGACACTTGACAATCAACTTGAAAGTTATATTGTGGATGTGCGGTTAGACAAAAGATTCTTGAAACTTAATGGAATGGGGGACCTTT
>JANKOD010000008.1:17042164-17060317 GCA_026284645.1 Erythroxylum acuminatum | reverse complement strand
TATATAAGAGATTAAATAAATTTATTTAACTAAAAGTAATATATCTTTAAGTTTTATCTAAAATGTAATTATTATCAATGATAAAAATACAGCTATATTAATATTAACAACCAAACAGGTTTTTGTTTGTATTTGAAAGGAAAAACATAAACAAAAAAGTCGAAAACTACAACAGAAAAATAAAAGTAGAACCAAACGGTCCCTTAGATTTTGCCAGAGGATTCATGGAAGTGATGGTCACAAGCTCAATCATCTCAGATATCACATTCCTACCTGCTTCAATTTCGTCTCCTTAGATTTTGTCAGGGGACTTTAACTGTTCCCTCAACTCTCATGGAACTAATGGTCACATACATTTCAATCATTTTAATGATAATTATTTCACAGAACAATCAATACATCTGGAGTAAGAAATGAAGTGTTAAATAATTTCTTAAAGAAAAAACGATGGCACGTCATTTGCCATTTTCCTTTGAATATAAGCTTTTCTTATAGATTGGACTACTCATTTTAGAAACTTATTATATACCGATACCGATTATTGGCATTTGTCATTTTCTTTTGAATATCAACTTTTCTTATAGATTGGGCTCATTTTAGAAAATTAAGACTATTTGTTTCTATTTTTGTATTTAATTTTAGCAAAAATAATTTATTGTTTCAATTTTTAGTTTCAATTTTGGTTTTGATTTCTTCCAATTTCCAAAACTTATTAAATTATAAAAGTGGTCTTTGCTTTTTGTTTAAATTTATTTATTAAGTTTTATCTAATATATAATTGTTATTAGTGATAAAAATATAAGTACAATGACATTAATAATCAAATAGATTCTTATTTTTATTTAAAAGAAAAACAGAAACTGAAAGCAAAAAACAAAAAGTAAAAATTATAATAAAAAATATAATTTTGATTATTCCTAGTAAAAGTTTTCCTTAAAACCTCCATAGGATGTTAAAGAGACCCATTTTGACTAAATGAATTTAAGAATTGATGGTTTCGAAGAAGTTGGGACTCAAAGGTTAAACATTAAAGTGGCTAGTTATGAGGTTTAAAAATATTTGGAAGAGAGCTATTAAGGAAGAATTTTTTTTGGGATGAAAAAGAGGGCAAAGCCCTAGCAACAATTAAATAGGACACATTCTCGGAAAAGAGACCCCACAAATATCCTCCATACAAATGGTAGCACAACGCCAAGGAGGCGTCGAGAAAAAATGAATCCCAGGATTCAACTGAAAAGCGTGGTTGTTGTTCAGCATTTTAAATTCTTATGTAATGCTATTTTTGTCAAACGAAATACTAATAAGATTTGCATGCTTACTAATGACTATGGTTCTATTTTCTCCAAGTAAACTTCAAATCTTTGGCCTTTAATTATTTCAAGAACTCTTTAGGAAGCTAAGGTTTGTGTTGCAACTTTCTTCTAGTCTTAGTCCTTTCATTGCTTATTATCTATCTGAGGAACAAGTTGAGATTCTCAATAAACCTTCACAGGATAAGATATCAAAGAGGCATTAATCAACTTTGAGTCCAGTAAATCTCTTAACTCCCTTTTATAGATGATTAAATTTACAACATGACAAAACGAACAATGAAGGGTGTCTTTATATAGGCTTAAAAGAACTTAAAGACTAAATTAACCTACCTACTTTCTCCACTACCTCACTTAGTTAGTGGGAAGTTATCACTTCGTTTACTAAATCTACCTAAGTTAGTGGAAAGTTAAATCTTTTTAACAACAAACTCTATCTTAACATATGCAAAATATGGTTTGAAAAATTCCTACTTCTTTGTCACATCATAACATTTTTTCACTACATAAAGAAGTGTCTTCACTTTTTTGGTAAATAAAAGAGCTAACAACTAGCTAGAGAGGTGCCGAGTGTGACTAACACCCATGCGATCATCATTGAGAGTTGGCAGTATAACATCCGGGGGTTGTTGAAAAACTATCATACCCAAAGACACCTCAGGTCTTCACTTTATAAGGTAGTGATTCCACTTTCTTAGCCCACTACTCCTATGTTCTTTCCATTTGTCACCACATTATCATCTCTTATAGATAAGTAGCTTGATAAACCTTTGGTTTAACCATTTTGAATCATCTTTGTGCATGTTCTATCTATGCACATCTATGACACAATCACATTACTCCATGACCTTAGTTAGCAACAATCTTAAGTCACTGTAAAATAAACATTGTAGATTTACATACCTTTAAACCTCCTTCTCAAAGTTAAGTTTCTTCGCATGCCTAAAACTTAGCACGACTTAATTATGTCATCATCTTTAGTCTTGCGTCAGAATCTCGCCCATAGTCGAAGATTTCTGGCAAAGCAAACCATTGGAGGCTAACACTTGCCTACTCCCGAGGTTTCATCGATATTGATTATTTTTTGTTGTCTACTCGTCTTCATCCAAACATCAGCCAAAACTCACTAACACTCGCAAGATATTGCGAGGAGAAAGTTACAGATTGTCTAGTTTTTTAGATTGACAACATTGTTGCTCAACTTAGTGTTGAACTTCTGATTTACAGAAATAAAATTGCCAATATAAGTATAATCTAAAATAATGCCTTTTAGCAATATTGATCACTGTAATTTATCAAAAAAAATATTGATCACTGTAAATATAATTACAGCAACAAAAGAAGCTGCAACTCCATTATCAAGCACACATCCCATAAGGGTGATAATCCATGGGCATCATCCAAAAGAAAATCTAGCAGCTGACTCCTCTGGAAAGCTCATACATCTGCCTGATTCAGTGGAAGATCTTTTCCAACTAGCAGGTATCTCAGAATATACAGTAAAAGAAAAAAGAAGAAATGAAAACAAAATCTAATGAAAATGTTGTATTGATCTTGTTAACTTTGATGATGCAGAAAGGAAGTTTGGCAAGAAAGGAAACACAATTCTTCTGGAGGATGGCACGAGAGTGGAAGAATTAAATGCCTTACGAGAGAATGATCAACTGTTTATTTTCGAAATTTGAGCAACTTACCTTCAACTTATATTTTCATTTATTTTACTCAAGTTAAATGTCAAAACATACAGTGAAAATTTATATGTATCTTAATTCTGTTTAAATGTCAAAACATACCGTGAAAATTTATATGTATCTTAATTCTGTTCAATGCTCCTTTCTGTCTGTGCATATCTCAAGCATATGGCCACTGACTCAGACCCCACAATTAAAAAGCAGAAAAGTTGACGAAACAAGGTTTTGAGATTCCAGTTCTTAATATCAGTTGTTAAGCATATTCAACACAGTGTAAGCAGCTTTTTGAAACTTTTCCTTCTCATCCTCCAAAGCTTTCTTTCTCTCAAGAGCAGAATCTTTGCACCTACTTATTTCTTCCGTTATTCCCATAGAGTCCTGATCAAATTCACTGTGCACTTTCATAAATTAAAGCACAAACTGAGGAAAGAGCAACAAAGACAGAAAGAAATATCGAAGGTATGAACTTATTCTCCTTTTCTTTGTCACTCTTGACACACAGCCACATTAGGAGGAAATGAGAAATTAAGTAAGCTTGTTGAGCTTGTAAGGGAAGAAACTAACTTAAATATATATGCACAAGAACCACAAGGAGTATAGTATCCTCATACTTTATGCAATGTTTTCTTGTTGGCTGTCAACTTCCTATTCCGAGCGACAACTCGGAATTTTCTATAGTGAAATAAGTTTAGGTTTGCAACAGAAGGATCAGTGACGACAATAGAAATTAGAGGATAAAATTAGCAACAATCATCTGATGGCAAACTAAAAAGAGAAGAAGCTAATTTTAGTCAAAGGAGCTATTCCATTTTTTGGTTACAGTGGGAGGCAAAAGGATCTGTCCATTTCAACCCCTTTTTCTTAAACAAAACTTTTCAAGTGTTTGTATCAACTCTCACGACACTTTTCAAGTGGAAACTGACTAGAGCTCCCCCATAAAGAATAAAGGAAAACATAATCATCAACTTACTTTGTCATCTTAAGCATGTTTGCCATTGCCATCTGGATTTGATGAGACATATCTGTAACAACAAAGAACATTCAATTTTTTATCATATCCCTTATTTTCCCAGCTAAATAGAAAAAAATTATTAAGAAAAGAAAATTCTTCTTATTGCAAAACAACGGACCAATAGATCATGATTGGCAAAACAGGGGAAGGAAGATAACAAGAATGACCACTCAAAAAATCTAGAATTATCAACAAGGTTTTTAAGACTGCCACCAAGCATGTATGCATGTGTTATCTGCAAAGGTTATAAGATTTACTGGTATTGACAAAATATACCAGAAACCTCGATCAATCGGGTTGAAGTTCTGTTGTTACCAGATTCTTAAACTTTCCTTCAAGAATTCCATAACAGGCATGTCCATATATGCAACTTATGGTTAATTTGCATATTCTTAAGCTTTCCAGTTTCTACTATCATGTAAGGAAATCCATGTTATTTAGGTCTTACTCTAAAGAAATCTTGACTTGGAAGAGGTAACGAACTGGCTATTCAGAAGTAATTAACATTGAAGTCATAGGACATATATCCATCGGAATATTGCACAAAAACAAGGGAGGAAAAAGCAATGCACATTAGGAAGAGCAATCTTCGTTCTTTCTATCTATGGTACTCCAAATCAACTTAGGATCACGAAGACCATAATCAATGAAGTTCAGACTCTAACAAGGACGTTTTGCAAAGACACTTGGTGCTTTTATGATAGACTAATATAATGGGATATGAAGATAACAGTTCAGCAATATCTGTGATAGGTCAAATACACATCGTCAAAATTTGTGGCTTTGTTATTTTAGTTAGATTGCGAAGATTTGCTTATAAATCCAAAGACATCTAAATACTAGCTAGACACAGTATGACTTCGATGTAACAAATTTCCAAATAGTTGCAACTTCCAAGAGAAACACAAGGTTATTGCTATTACACCAAAGCTTCTTGGTATAACAAGCAATAGCAGCTAGCTTAGAATCAAAATTAACCTATTACTTATCTTATAAACCGTTTTATTGAGCCATCCGTTTCCACAAATGAGATTGCAGCATCACACTCGTAAAGAAGTAACTGGAATTAATTATAAAACTCCAAATAACACAAATTGGAGTGAAAAGTATATAATGCGAAGTCATTTATAATGTTCTATTAAAATAAAATTGGCATATCGAAGCAAATCAACCGACTGCGAATGGAAAGTAAGAAATTCGAGACAACCGAAATTAACAGCACATAACTTGTACGGTTGTGATAGAAACTGAATTTGAAAATTTGAAATGGAAAAATTAGAAACACTGAGCAGAGAATACATAGATTCACGACCTCGAACCATTGCTCCTAATTGAAGCGAAAATTAAGAGAGAAAAAGAGACAGAGCAAGGAGCACCATAGACAAGAGAAGAGAGATGAAATTCTGCTTCCGGTGGCGGAAGAGCAAGAACTTGAGCATCAGCATCGCTGCCCATTGTGGATGTTGTGAAGCTCGCGGCGAGCTCGGGAAAACTCACAGTTCTCTTCGAAAGTTTTGTCCGCGGGAAGAGTGCAAGGGTAAATTATATTTGAACCGGACCAGGCCTCCGATTTTTAATAGCATTTACATTTATATAACGACGGTTAATTGCTCCGGAACTTATGAAACACTTTATTAAACCTGTGTTTGATTACTTACTTGTTTAAGAAAAGAAAAGAAAATATTAAAAGAAAAAGAGGAGAAAAGAACGGAAGAGTAATGAGATTTCCTTTCTTTTATTTATTTTCCTAATTTATCAAAGTAGGGAATTGAAACTTATAGACCTTTATGCCCTTGACTATAGAGCTTATTTATCTTTTGTTAAATAAGGATTTAATAGTAATTTATTTATCTTGCCTTACTTTGTCTTGAATTTCTCCTATTTTCTCACCAATTTGGTGAAAAATACATTTGGTTCAAATTTCTCTCCTATTCCTCTCAATTCTCTCACTTTCTCTTTACTTATTTTTGTCCAAACAATAGAAACCAAGATAAATACAATTCTCTTCCTTTCTTTTCTCTTGCTTTTCTTCCATCCAAACAATGGCATAGTTATTGTTGTGAAACGATCGCTTAATATGATATCAAAGCTTTTGTGATCAAGTGCTTGTGAGTTTAAATCCTACCATCCACTTATGGGTGGGTAAAGTTGAGCACTGATGGAGCCTATAAACCATCTGCGTCCTCAGCCTCTACCGGAGGACTGTTATGGGATAGTACAGGCAACTAGATTGGAGGATTCACACATAACCTTGGATAGTGCTCAGCTTTGTCTACAGAGCTCTGGGGAGTTTATTCAGGCCTTTCTCTCGCATGGGATTTGGGATATTGCCGGATAGAGCTGGAAATCGATTCTACAAAAGTGATCGAGATCCTGTCCTCCGCAGATACTTGCTCTCGGACGCCCAACCCTATAGTCATGGGAATTCACGAGCTGTTTGCTCGCAAGTGGACTGCTACTCATCGACATATCTTTCGAGATAGCAACAGATGCGCTAACTGGCTCGCGACTTATGCAACGCATTTTGACTTAGGCATCTATTATTTAATTTCTACAACCATAAGTTGCCACTTAATCCTCCTTGAGGATTTGTCCGAATTGTGTTTCTCAAGATTCTAGATTTGTAATTTCTGGATTGTTTTTCCTTAAAAAATACTATAACTTACAAATTATTAACTAATTATCACAACGACCATGTCGATACGATAGCTCCCCATTAGCACTCGCAAGTCTCAAAACGACAACCCATGATCTTTGGACTTTTACGGGAACGTTGGTGGAAGCCAAGACAAATCCTGCTGGTTCACTATGTCCAAACAACATCGTTGCTAGCCTGCCACAGACTCGTCGAACTTGGTTGATTCTCTCAAAGCAAAATGACGAGACTGCTCCCTTTCGTTTTGTTCGCCAGCACCTCCACGTTGAAGCTTAACATCCACTTAAAGTAGACTGAAGCTATCAGAACCTACATTTTTGGCTGACTGTTTGAAGATTGACGTTCGTGAATCCCCACCCTACCTCGTCTTGTGAAAGTCTTTATAGTTAAGCTGAATTTCCATGCATAATTAGTTAAAATTACCAACTTTTTACTCTAATTAGGCGAATTTACTAAACTTAAGTTATATGTGAAATCAGGTTAGCTCATTCATGAATTCGCTTTGCTCTTCTGATTACTTTTTCTTTTATATACGATCATTAGTCTGCATAACTGGTTAAATATAGCAATTTTATAGTCTAATTACGTAGGTTTACTGAAATTAGAATTTGTTATTGAATTTGCTCATGCTGACATTTACAAAATTAGGTTAATTCGTTAATCAAAAGAAAAATATATTGAAATTTGCTTCATTTACTTATTTTTGTTTCTTTTTAAACTTGAATAGTTAAGTAGTGAGATCTGTTCATCTAGTATCAAGCAACGTGTGTAACCCTTCTATGATTGTGGATTAGAAACACTATTGATAACATCATAGATTTCAAAAATTTCCTGAAAGAAGTTATGGGTTACGATATTTAATTATAATGTTAAACCTACTTTTCTTATACCTATTTTAATATCATCTTTTGCTTTGCGTTGTGGAAGACTTCGTGCAATCTTTTTGTTTGGTATGATGAAAAGTTGAATGTTGGGAAACGGGACAAGATCGGATCCTGAGCACAGCGTAATAATTGTTACCTAAAAGAGACCTCTAACAATTGAAAGAAATTTCAATTGTGTGTGGTGCCAATTTTGAATTCCAATATAGTAAACTATGTGATGATGTGAGGATGATTCTCTCCTGTATGACAGAGCCTCAGCTACATATTGAAGACCCACATTGTGTCCTGTCTCCTACTAAGGTTGAAGGTAGCAAAGTTAAGTAAAATGGAATAGACAAAGAGTTTAATCAAGTAGTGTATCAAATTGGTCTTTTAGATTTAAGATTCACGGGGAATCTATTTACATGGGATAATAGATAATAAGGGGAGTAGTACACCGGGAAGAAACTAAATAGCGCTTTGGTAAATCAACTATGACTAACTCATTTTCTAGCTTCTTTTGCTTATTTTGGGGACCCTTATGCTCTGAGCATTCCTTGATTAAAGTCCAGAAACTCTATCACAGTAGAATGCAAAAAAAAAAACCTTTAGATTTTACAATTTTTATCTAGAAAGGAAGGTGTTGAGAACTTGCTTGGAGCAAGCGGTGAAAGGATGTAAAGTATACTAAATAATGAGGACATTGAGCAATCTTAAAGAGGGTTTGAAAATTTTTCACACACCTCTAATACTTCCCAAAGCCTCCAACTAGCCAAAGACAACCTTAGAAGAGCTCATCATGATCTATGTCAAAATCCCCTGAATCAAGATTTGAGAAAAAAGGAACACAAGATGGTAAGGGAGTATAGCTCTTATTAAAGCATTCATAATTCTCCTTTGAAGTAAAGGCTAGGATGATATGCCTCAAAGAGGGTTACAATGACTCCAAATTTTTTAATACTGTAATTTTAGCAAAAGATAGGATCAAGAATGAAATTTCTAGAATAAATAAATGCAAAAAAGAAAAGCAAAAGATTAAATTAATAAAAATAAAGTGTTCATAATATTCTGTTCCCTAATAGAAGTGCCAAAAATGTGATTATGTTGTGTATATTCAGTCAAAACTATATTAAAGATCACAAAGCAAGAGCACCTATCTTTATTATACTGTAACTTACTAAATATGAGTCTTGATTCCATAAGAATTATAAGTACTAGCACTAACCTTCTTTCTACTATCTAATCTAATAAAAATGATTTAATTAAAGGAAAATATTAATGAAACTAAAATTTCTAATATGAAATAACAAAACAAAGCAATGAACAAGAATGGAACAACTAAATGATAATTAAGATCTAGATGTAAAATCCCTATATAACCTTTCTATGCTTGAATTTATCTTAATTAAATGACTAACCCTAGTTTCTTGGATTTGTAGATATTTCAAAGTTACAACTATATTCTTGCATAAGAAATTTAATCTCATTCTTAAGTTAATATATTAAAATCTCTTTATGATAAAAACCCTAAAAAATGTACTAAATCTTTCTATGTTCCCTTATTAGAACTAAATTTAACTTAAAAAGATTTATGTGGTCCTATCTCTAGGATTCTATGTAACTTTTATTATTCATGGTATTTTCTATTCCTGCATATGAATTCTCAATCCTTATTTATGAAAATTGAAATTGAATTAAAACGATAGCATATTTTAATTCAAAATAAGATATAACTAAGAATAATTCATAATAAAACTTAGGTCTTTCATCAAATCAAAGAACCAAACCATACACACAGTTCTAGGGATCATCCCATCTAGGTATATACTAATTTAGTTCACAATAAGAACAAGAAAACCAACACCATCGAGAAAGAAAAGAAGATAAAGAAATCATTCTCGTAGGTCTTGAAATCTTGATATTATTTAGTTGAACGTTTATGGAATACCCTTCTTTGTCACCAAAACTTCTCCTTTCTTATCCCAATACACTCTAGTTTGACTCCTAATGGTTGCTTTCTCTTGTCTCCCCTCTCTAATTCCCTAAAAGTTTCCTTTTATTCTCACTAAACCCTAGAAATTTTAAAGTTTCTCACCCAACATAAACATGTATTAGGTCTATATTTTACAAAGCTACAAAAAACCATAAATTACATAAAACAATCACCACTAATATGAGTCCGCAACATAATTTTGTGTGGCACCCATGTTTGTTTAGTTACTACTCAATCTTATAAACACTAGCATGAAGGCCACTTGCAACTTTTCAATGAAATATAATGCACTGGTAACTTATATAAGATAGCACACGAGTTTATATTTGACCTATTTCCTAAACATGGGTCCATATTTAAATTATTGTTTACCCAAATTCATGTTAAAACTTATCCACCTTGGCTTCAATTTGTCTATATTCATTCTTTCTTTATTGGGGAGCTAAAACAATGCATATAAATAAAATATAAGCCATATTAAGTACCAAATCAAATAAAAATCATCCAAATATAAGAAAAATGCTCTCAAAATCAAGTTAAAACATAACCTAATTAACATTCATCACTTTTCTAGGAATTATTTATGTCCAAATTCTTTACTCCATTACTTACTTTTTGTAATCTTATTAGATAATACTTCTTTTAGGTTTTGTTTGGTTTGGTTTTATCATCCATTAATTAATTATTCTATTTCTGTTATTGACTAGTTAGTAAGACTTCTTATGCAAACCTTACTAATAGGACTAGTGAGATTCCATCCTAATATGAATAGGAATAAGGATCATTATTATTGAGACAAGTTTGACTCAAGAATAATGAACTAAAAAACATAAAGGACTATATAAATCACCACACTCACAAATCGCCACACTCACAAAAATATAGGGTTGAGAGTGATAAGATTTTAGGGTTTGATCCCCACTAGTATGTTAGGTAAAATCACAAGTTAATAGAGAAACTAAGCCAAGAGTTTCTCTAAAACTAATAATGAAAATCTCTCAAAGGTTATTCAATTGAATAATAATAGTAATCTTCTCGTTACATCAATAAGAAAGCCTTTCATAGTCATATAATCATAAAAACTAGAGTCCTAAGAGAAAATAACATTTTTTTATAATCTAATTAGGAATTAACCAAATAAGTTTGGAAAGTCAATCCCTATCTAAATAGAAATAAGAAATTTCAATCAAACTAAAACTTTTAATTATGCGAGTCTAGCGTCTGTCTAAGAAGTACCCACCACTAATTTTGTTATAGAAATTTACATGTGTAAATAAGAGTTTAGCATCAGTTATAAGTCAACTCTAGTGTCATTTTACTTATATTTCTTTATTCTACAAATTCATTGAAAGATCAA
This sequence comes from Erythroxylum acuminatum, assembly GCA_026284645.1. Taxonomy (NCBI): domain Eukaryota; kingdom Viridiplantae; phylum Streptophyta; class Magnoliopsida; order Malpighiales; family Erythroxylaceae; genus Erythroxylum; species Erythroxylum acuminatum. The sequence goes on along the minus strand of JANKOD010000008.1, from coordinate 17,049,435 downwards.
CATTGGTTTAATTTTACTTGCAATGTTAGTTACATTATGCAACCATACTCCTTCGCTTACTCCTTCTATTAAATCAATACAATAGGTTTCAATTCATTCTCCAAAAGAAATAAAATTTCACACCTTTATAAAGATACATCATTAAGTCATTGATAGCTTCTTTTACCTTCTTTACTCTACTCATTATTAATGGTCCTGCAATGTTCTTTAATGGATTTTATGTAATTTTTGGAACTCCATTTAAAACATTTTCAATCTATCTGAGCCCTTCTTCATATCTCCGATGCTTAAAAACTTATGTAGCTTGAGTGGATGCTTTATTCCCATCATTTCCCCTCTCATTAAAAGGATTTATCCTCAAATCATCATCTTCATCTATAAGATGCCCTAAAGGGAGTTATCCCCCTATGCATTCATATCATCCTTTCCCATATGCGTACTCAATGTCCTCCTAGTGACTAGCATACTCCCCTTTTTGGATCTATCAATGCATTTAGAATAACTAGCATCCTCTAAACTAAGTATATCATCATCTGCCTTCTTTCACTTTTAGAAACATAGTCTCCATCCTCCCCTAACATAATCACTCTTTTGTTGGGACGTTGTGAAGATATATTTCCTCTCCCTAAGCACTTGATATCATGATTCCTAATTGTTGAAGAGGAATCATTTTAATCATTTTCTCTATTTAGTGCTTGTACCTTCAGTTTGGTTGCTTCAGATTTTGACTTTAGAGCTTTATCTTCACTTTACTCCATTGTTTGCAACATAATTAAGAGCATATACTAGAAACACTAAAATGGTTAATAAGTCTTTTTTAGTGGTCTTCCTATTTTTATTACCATATGAACCACATCCTCCCACACCATATAATCATATGAACCACGTCCTCCCACACCATATAATAGTGTAGCTTGACAATATTGATAGTTTTTAGATTTTATTCATAAATGAAATGAGCCACTATTTGCTTCCTAATCTTCCTCAACATTTTCCCTAACCATGGCAACCTCCATCCCTTTATGGTAGTCCTTCAAACTTTTGAAACCTTAAGTTAACATTTATAGCCTTTTATAGAGATCCCTATAGTAGGAACTTGGCATAAAATGCTTCCTCATCACTAATTTCATCTCCTCTTATGTACCAATAAGTGGTTCTCGATTCCTTCTTCTGGTAAGGATTTGTTGATCCCATCAATACATGATATAATCACTAAAGTCCATAATTACCAATTTAACTTTTTTCTTTTATAAAAAGTTGTGATAATTAAACATTAGATCTAGACTTTTTTTGTAATAGTCGGTCGCCAAAACTATTGAGGGTTAGAGTATAAGAATACTGAGTCACATGAGATACAACATTATAGAAATAATTTGGTGCACTTAGGCAATGATTTTATGATTTCATTCATAAACATAATATTAGCTTACTCGCATGAATTATGATTTAGAAAAAATGCGAAGATTTTATTTGCACTCAATTGACATGTTTCGGGTTATGAAAGTTTCAAAATGATTGTGACACGATTGTGCATTTCTAATGTCTTGTATTTTGGTTTACCAATAAAAAGAATTGATGGATTATAATTAGCAATATAGAGTTAATTGTCACGATTGGAAGATTGATGAATTAATATGTACATTTAGCCTAGGAAACATTCAGATCATCACCACTAAAAGTTCCAGTACAACCAACCAAACCTACTTCAAGTCCCTGGTTTACCCTTGACGACCTTCCTCCTAAGAAATGGAGAGGAACATCTTCATGAATTTGGAGCATGGCTAGATTTGCTAATGACTCAATCTAATACTCCTTTACGGGATATTTTGTCTGAGTTCACTTTTTACTTCACTGATACTCTACGAGAATGGTGGCAAAGTCTTGAGGACTATAGACGTTTACAGTATATACAAGCCATTTCTACAAGTATTCTTCTTGGTATCATATATAAAGAGTTCATTGGTGACTTCCAACTCATTGACAAGAAAGTTCGTCAAGAATATTTTGAAATGAAATGTTGTTCATTTGATAGACGTGATCTTCATAATCATTTTCAACGTAAGACGAAAAGATACTATCTTCTAAACGAATCAAATGATGTAAATCTCCGTTATACTTTTATCTCATCCTTGCCAGATGAATTGCAGCCATAATTGCAACGAACCATTACAACCTTATGCAGAAATGTGACAGATATTACTTTTGGAGAAATTTATCAACTTGCTTTATCCTCTTTGGATAAACTCTGTGATCAACAAGCATTCTTTAAGAATATGATGAAAGGCGGTCCTATCCTCCAAAAAGCTTGCAAGAAGCTGCATTTGAAAATAAAATGTAAAGATAAGAAAGACTATGATTACGGTAACAAGAACAAATCTCATCTCAGGAAGCTCTACTATAAGAGCCAGAAGTTCCATAGATCTCATATACCTCCCAAGGAAGGCTATAAGCCCTTTAGGACAACCTTCAGAAAGAATGAGAAGAAAGAAAAAGATTTGTTTGTTTCTTCAAACGAAAATCTCCTTAATCTCAAAAGGTTGATAAATGTTTTTTTTGTGGACAACCAAGACATTTTGCAAGACAATGTCCTCACAAGAGCAGGAAGGATAACAAGTTATTGGAATCTATCTAGTCAATCTTGCCTATTCATTCATCTGACAACCTTTAAGTGCTTATTGAAGAACAAACAACTGAAGACGAGGATACAAAGTTTGCTCTGTCTATCTCTTCCTCTAATGACAACTCCTTTGATGACAGAGAATCATCCTCTTCTCTATTTATGTTACAACAGACGTGCCTGAAACTGGATCATGAACCAGTTAAAATTTCCCATCTGTATGTCCAGATCCACTTCTTTGACAAGACAAATATGATAGACCCATCAAGGCTATTAGGTTTATTGATACTGGATCCAGTAAAACACTCATAAAGCCCAGTATTTTACCTCCTGAAGCGTGGACTTCTCATGACGAATATTTCACTGCCACTGATGGTAACTCATATAAGATTGGGCTTATCACAAAAAGAAAGATTAGGATTCAATTCTTTCCATAGTGTACAATGTGGACTAAAGTACTTGGAAGCCATCTACTGGCCTAGACATTCTAATTGGGATGGACGTATACAGTAAAGCCTCACTTTTACAGATCCTACCCATAAGTCTCAGGCATCGATCTTATTTCATTCCGTACATAGAGATCAACATGTGCTAACACTTACACAGGTTCCTACACCATATGAAGAACATAAGACCCTACTATAGACATTCTTGGATCTTATTAAACAGTATAGCATTATGCTTTTAGCAAAAAAGAGTCTCAATGGAACCAATGAAGTTAAGTTTTTGAGTATGCAATCCAAGGATTATTAGCCAGGTCCACATACAACTCAAGAGATATTACATTTTCCTGATTTCATGCTACGTGTGGAAGATTACACCTTATCCTTATCCAAGCTGCTGAGAAAGAATCTTCCACCTTGGAATTCAGAACAAACCAAGGCCAATAAACACTTAATTTGTATCTGCTTGCATCCTTTAGGAATCTTTCTGAAGAAAATTTCCCGCTATAAATACACCAGTTAACTTGCCAAAGGTATCATCTTAGCTGACTTCTTATCTCTTCCTTTCAATACTATTATTTTCTTCTTTTGCATGGCTAACCTACCTCTCACTGTAAAAACAAAAAGAAAATCCTTTCCTCCGGTTACTACTGCCCCCACTAATGTTTTTGAAGTTGCCTCTCTTGCTTTTATGAGTTTGTTTTACTATTTACACCTTTTCCTCAGTGAAACCAACTCACCTTGTAATAGCACTTTGTTTAATCTTAAAGCACTCTACCTTAATGTATTCTTCCTTAATAGACCACTTTCTAAATTATGGTATCTCTGGGCACTCTTAGCCCTTTATGCTTGTTCTGTTACCTTACCTCCTTTACAAGTCTACCAATATCTGTGTGATTGAGACAATGAAAGGTCTCTATTATGGACATTTCTTGAGTGGTATCAACCACTAGAAAAATGGAAGAGACAACTTTCCATAGTCATTGAACATCATCGATTATAGGAAGCATCTTATAAGAGACAATCTATACAGTGTTTCTTCATCCTCCATTGTCCATATTGTGCAACATATGCTGGTGAACTTTATTCTGAAAATTGTGTCTATTTTCATCATGCTTCACTCTATTGGCCAAGGTATAAGGAAAATGTTCTTAAATCTCTTAAGGATTTTCTTAAGGAGAGTAGTCATTTTCTTTAGCATACATCTAGCATCGCTACTTCTATTGGACCTTACCCAGGCAACTTTGTTCTTGGTGAACCTGAAATGCCATAAGTAGATATACCAGGCCTAAGTAGCCTAACGTATGAAACTGATGAATCAGCCCAAGTCCAAGAGGCCTAAGACATTGCAGGACCTTCACAACCTCCAGCCTTTCTCTTCCAGGATGCTCAAGACCCTAATGATGACATTTATATCCCCAATGAAGAAGAGCTAAATCAATTCCTGCATAAACTTCACACAGATGATGTCAGTCCTAGTAAGAGAAAAAAGACCTATAGAGTTTATTCTCATACTGACAGTTCAAGTGATCCAGACTCTCCGTCCAATCTTCAGTCGTGGCACGAACTAATTCGTGATAAATGATGAGCTGGATTCCATTCCCCAATATGGGACTTTCCTTTTTAGACATCATTATAGTCTAATATAGTTATGTGTCTTTTAGTGTATTGATAAAAGTATCTTTGAGGTTTACACCCACTTCATAAGATTCTTTCTTATCCTTTAAGAATTTTTGCACTGTTTGTTTTTTTTATTGATTGTACTTAGCGTATCTTTTTTTTAAATAAATTGTTGTAATTAGGGAATATATTCTTTCCTCAAAATTAGTTTGTTTGTATTCCCATACTTCGTCTATAAAAGTAAGGCTTAGCTATTGTTGTAATCAGACTTGGTTTTGCGAAGTAAGTAGAGGTTTGAAAAGAATGAAAAATTGAGTGTGTTTCCTTTCATGGCTTCTTTCTAAATTCTAGCATCATTATAAGAAAAAAGAAAAGAATTAAAGCTTAAAATATAAGCATTAAAGTTTTACGTTTTGTAAAATTTTAAAGTACTTTGATCTTCAAAAATATGCGGTCAAAATAAGAAGTAAAGCTTAATCGCTAAATCACAAGATATGATGATTAGAGCAGATGTCCAAAGACACTTTGTACCTATGTAATAATGATGTTTTCACATGCACCTTTAAAGGGATGCATTTAACGGTACAATAGTAGGATAATGCAGGAGTTAAAGGACTAAAGTGGAGACTTATTGGTATAAGTGGGCTCGGGCTTAGCAAAAGGTGTCCCTGATGTGAAGCTCAGGGAAGGAAATGTCAGGTACCTATTCTGTGCAGGCTTTGTATAAACCTCGAACCTTTTCAATGTAGTGTTGATAAGATTATTATACCTCTAATTCTCGAATAACTTGGTTTTACAGTAGTACAAATAAACCCCACTAAATTTGGAGAAGAATTCAATTTCTCGTCTAACTCCCTATATGATGCATTTCATACACATCTCCTTTCAATGAAAAACTGATGCTTGAATTTAATTTCTTCTACTTCCTCTGATTCATAATAAGTGTCGTTTTAGAAAAACGCATGCTTATTAAGAAAGCTAATGAAATTATAGATATACCCTTATTAATACTCCCATGAAGTTACCTCGTGATCCTGTGAAATTATAAATGGTTGATAAGACCATGATCAACATCTTAAATGGTTGATAAAAGAATGAAGTAATTAATGCTTTTAGAGTTTCGATGTTTCAACTTTTAGAGTTTTAATGTATTTAACCACTGCAACTTGTTATCTTCGTTTCTACAGTTTATATGGGCGTCCCTTCATTTCCACCATTATGATTATTCGTTTATTTTTTAAAGCAGATTTGTCAACAGATTTTTTAATGTATTTTTTAAAGCAGATTCGTTTATATGGGCGTCCCTTCATCTCATACAACAACTGGGCAGTTACATGTCTATTTGTCTTAACCTTGTATATTGATCTCATCATTGTCGAAAATTTTTAAAATTGATTGATTCAAATTTGGAGCCAAACACAGTAACATATGAAAATTTTAGAGCCTAAAAATTTACATAATGTTTAAAAATTTTGTAAAGGAACCAAAACCAAACACTCCGGTGCCTATATATATATAGAAGAAACTTTAAAAACAACAACATATACATTCATGGCTTTCAATTTAGAAAAACAAATTATTGATTTGAATGTTGAAGTAATGTGCGACGAGAGAGAAATTTCAATTGATTTGAATATTGCTCCGGCAAGTTCTGAAAATCAAAATGAAACAATGTCGAGGTTATCAAATCCGTTAACCACACCTACTACGATGTTCGATTTAAATTTGGAACCCGATCAAGAGTTCGAGCCACCGTTAACAGATGTAGATTCCGATGGTGTGTGTATTGAAGATGGATCAATCCTATCTCACAATTCAGGTTATTTTTAAACATAGATAATCTTCAGTTTTATTTTATTTTTATTTTTTCTAATAAATAGTTTTGTCCAGTATTATGAATTTGTTTGGATGTTTCTTCCCATTCATGTTTTACTGCACTACAGTTATTGTATTTTTTTAATGTATTTTTTGTATTGCATGTTGTTTCTTTTAAATTTTTCAACACTGCACTAGTATTTAGTTTTATATTTTAAGAACATTTTTTTAGTCTTTTACAAATCCTTTTGAATATTTTTAATATTTATTTATATCTCCATCATTGAATCATCACCAAACGTGGAGTACATTTGAGCATTGTATGCTTATACATGGAGTTGAATATTTATTTATATGTATGCTTATATAATTGGTACAAAATGCTCAAACCTGGAGTTCAATATTTATTTATATGTATGCTTATATAATTGGTACCAAATGCTCAAACCTGGAGTATGTATGCTTATATAATTGGTACCAAATGCTCAAACGTGGCATTCAATTTATTTATATGTATGCTTATATAATTGGTACGAAATGCATATAATTGGTACCAAATGCTCAAACGTGGCATTCAATTTATTTATATGTATGCTTATATAATTGGTACGAAATGCTTATATGTCAAATTTGATTTTATGATTTATTGTGGCATTATTTTTCATTATGGTGATGGAAAGTTTATAAAGTGAACTAGGCAGTTTTATGCAATTTGTGTTGGTTGTGTTTTTATTTTAGTATTGGTAATTTAGAAATGGAATGTAATTTTTTTCCTT
>JANKOD010000008.1:17007025-17019621 GCA_026284645.1 Erythroxylum acuminatum | reverse complement strand
AAACCTAGCGTCTATCCCATATATAAGGTACTATTCTACCATGATACAGGTACGACAATACAACCCTAGCTTTCTCTGTTTTTTGCGACCAATTTCCTCTAAAAAAGACTAACTTGAGTGTCGGAGGGGCCTTCCGGGAACCAACCTCCGGCGTGCCTTTATTTGTTTTGCAGGTATTCCATAGCCAGAGTTGCACAGATCATGGATCTAAACAACGACGTTCAACCCCAGCAAAATCTGGCTGAACCAGGAGCTATTGGACTTCGACTCAGAGAATGAACAATGGAACTAAAGAAGAAGAAGAAGACAACTACCAGGAGGCAAGCAACGAGTCAAAATCCGAACAAAGATCCAAAACCCTTTCTTCATTGGATGAAGTCGAAGCTAGGCTCAATAATTTTCTTTCTTTCTTGTTTGTTGTTCTGCTATCTTGGCCTGGGTTATTTATCTCATTAGTTTATGATTGTAATCGTAAAATTGAAAAAAATTTAGACTTTTTTTAATAATTAACCCTAATCTTATTATCATACCTAAATAATCCTTATTCTAAGTTAAAATAAGGTCTTCCTAACCTAGATTAATTAATCCTTACGTCAAAACACCACCCTTTTTCTTTAAAGAAATCATAAAATCCCGTAAACCCTAGTTGCCACCCACTATTCACTTGCCGCCGCTATCCTTGCTTCGAGTCTCTGGTGCCGTTAGTCACTAGTAGCTTCTGTTTCTATTGAAGTCCCATGCTACCTCTTCTTGCGCAAAACCACCGACTCTCAGAACTTTCTCAAACCGTGAGATGAGTTGCCTCCCAACCCAACCGCAAGTAGAGCTCCCTGCTGCCGACATGCTCAGGGCCACGATCACTAGCTTGCACCTTCATCATATGTCTGCCGCCAACATATCTGCTTCCTCAATAATAGGCTTCTGCCAACGCTGCCAGTCGTCACTGCCTCACACAACTTCATCCTCAACAGTCGTGGAAACTAGTCATCGACGGAAGGCACGGAACTTGACAACAATAATACCGAATCCACCCAAATTAACATGCATGCGCCAGTCTTCTCCCACCGCTAGTCTCACCACCATCACGTCACTAGCAAAAAAACTTGGAACAATCTCTAAACCAAGTCTCTAGATATCTTTTGCCTGTCATCTTCAAGCCAAACACCCAATCACACAACCAACAACTCTAGCCAGCCATTCGAAAAGCAAGAATCCCTCCGCTTTTCGAATATTAGATGCCTCTCAATCCTACTTGGTAGCCATTTCTTGCACTACAATGATTAATATACATATATTATATTATATGGATTATTTTGCGATTATTATTAATATTTGTTGTAGAGGCGCAAGGGAACACGTACGCTCCCTTTTCTTGGACTGGAAAAATAGCAAATGAATTATATCGTCCTTACATTTTCTTTGACATAATATGAAGGAACAGCAACATGCGGTTAAGAACAATAAAACAAAGTGTTCGATGCGTTAGGTAAAACTAAACCTTATAAGATATTATTGGTTGATAGGAACGATGTGAAAAGCACATCAGTTTGCTTTTTTAAAAATATTGCTTTAACAGCTCTTCTATTGTAATTATGATATTTTTATCTCTCTTATATGAATGTACGAATGAAATTTAATAAAATAGAAGAGAGGATTTCATGTATTTACAGATGAGTATGAGTATGTTACTTTGAATGGTAAAAGATAGTTTTCTTGGTTTGAAGGCAATGTGACGTTTGAGCTAATTTGTGATTACCCTTTGTGTGAAACGTACCAGAGCTTAAAAGGATTTATGTCAAATTTGAGGATCAAATAGGATTATATTTCTTGTTGTCTTCTCACAAGATAGAGCAGGTGGATTATTCAAACATTAAAAAACTTATTTTTCTATAATTGGTCAAGTAAATCTAAACCATCCTATCTATTCATTTTTATTTGTTTTCCTAAAATGGATATTATGACAGAGGACGAAAATTATGAATTAAATTAAATAGTTTCATTTATTCATCGTAATTTCATAGAAATGACGACCTCTTTCGTTAAAAGCTTTTTAAAAATGTTAATTTCACTTATCAAGTGTAAATTTGGAGAGAAAGATGGTTCAATGCTGCTATTAACTGAGTTAATGAGAGAGATTTTACAAGCACGTGAATTTCCAATCCAAGATTAGCTAAAGAATGAAAAGCTTATGGATGATGTTTGTATTTGATGTGATATAGACATACTTGGTCATTGTTGAGTGTTGGCTCAAAGAAAGTCAGAAATGGAAGCTTGCAAAGTTAAAAATTGAAGCTTCCTTTCGGTAATTATTGGCTCAACAATGGTGGCTTAGTTTTTCCGGTGGATTTCGGCAGTACAACTAGCTTTTTACACTCATTGTTCACACCCATTGAATTCTCTATAAATTGGAGGAACAACATCCTAAGAAAAGAGAGTTGGAGAAGAGAGCAGAAGTTGTTAGTGTGAGAGAAGACATTTTTTTTTTCAGAAGTGAGGGCAAAATTTCGGAGAGAAAAAGAGAGAGAAGAATAGTGAGAGGGAGAGAAGAAAAAAAAAATTTGTTTTCTTTTTTTTTTCTAATAGTAGTGTGTGAGTTTGAGTTAACTTGGGCTTCTTGAGAAATTGAGTGATAAACACTATTGTATGTTCTTAATGAAATATTCAGTCGTTTTCAAATTGGACGTATGTATTGCCAAACCAGTATAAAAATCTTGGTGTTCTTATTGTTATTTTATTTTTCACTCCAAATTTATTCACGTTTTCGCATAACAGTAAGATTGTATAGCTTAATGCCTTGCTAATTGTCTGTCTAATGTCCCTTGTTAATAAATTTATCATCTTCAAAAAAGAAAAGAAAAAAGTATCCATATTCCATACATGTAAGTTTGTCCTTTGCTGCATTTTCAGTCTCACCAGTAATTACCACGAAAGACATTAACTACGCTAAGGGCGAACGAGTAACTTCCTGTAAAACTCAGGCCTCGTTAGTTCAGCCACTAACCCTGGTTAAGAGCCGTTACCGTTTGTCAGTTTCAATAAAAACTCACTTGAGAGGCAAGCTTTGTCGTGTTATGGTCATCTTTACAAATGACAAAGGGTAAGATAGTAACTGAGCTGACTTCACCGTCATTGTTTTACCTTTTCTTCTTATTATATTTACACCTTTTGTCAGAATTTCAACAACAGATCATATCATATAATACGTCTTTATCAATTGGACTAAACTAAACCGCTTCAATTCACCGATCCTTTAACTAAATATATCAATTGGTAGTTCTTATACGAACAAAAGTTCATTAAAAATAAATGAAGAACACTAAAACCTTTTTGCTTTCGTATCTTATCAACTCTCTTTAAGAAGTTCAGATCTTTTGTCTAATATTACGGTGTCTTATTATGTCCAATAAATTTTAACCATTTATTTATGTGAGGCCCACATAAGACCCGTGTGGATCCCACAAAATAAATGACTGAAATTTTATGAAACACAGAATAAAACTAGACAGAAGATTTGATTTCTCTTTAAAGAAATTTTCGTTTACTTTTCAAAGAAAGTAAGAAAAAAAGAATAATATTAATATTATTATATACAAGTTATGAAAATAAAAACAACGGAGAAGGTAGACTCGGAAGAGAATATGTGGGTCAGGACAATACATTACTTGCAAACGTAGAGCTGGTGTGGAGAGAGAGGAAATGGAGTATTGGAGAAGCTCACTGCTTTCCTGATTTTGAGAGTGGGGAGAAATAATGTGCGAGTGACACAAGTCGTGGTGACCAAGTTTCAAGTTTCAACGCGAGCACATAAAGAGACTAAGACCTCGCCTCGAACAGACAAGTCCCAAGACCCCATCAAAATTTCTTTCTTTTCTTTAGCTGCATTTGGGTTTTGTTTCTCTTACGAGCAATAAGGAGCAGACCGTACCCCAGGTAAAACGCCTTTTCTTTCTGTTCTCGTCACTTCTCTGATCGCAGTCTCAGCTTGTTTCTCCCTCGATTTTTTTTATCCCTCTCATTCGGTTATTACTTGTTTTGCGGTATATTTTTCTCGTGCTTTTGTGGTTTATTGATTTGATCATCAGTTACCATTGTTGAGCTTTTTTTCTCCCTAAGATTTTCTTATCTGGATCTCTCCTTTTTAACCTTTTCATGGGTCTTTGTTTTTCAGTGTTCAAGTTGGAAAATTTTTACACGACTGCATTTGGCTTTACTTAGTTTCACTGATCTTTCCTTTTTCTTTGTTGTCAAAGATTGGAGACATTTGGATATCTTATCTGCTATCTGCAACTGATTTTGTCACTCCTTTCTACATCTTCTTTTTTGTTTCTCAATATGACTTATGATGTGGGTGCTTTGGACTCTGCGGGGTATGAATCACCAGACAGCAACTTTATTTTGGCCTTCATTCAATTGCATGGTCCATCAAATCTTTTCTCTTGCTTAATCTGAACCTTGTGATGGCGCTTCCCTATTTTTTTAACCCGGATGCAGCTTGATGATTGGTTCCTCGTCTGTTCATGACCTAATATAACCCTGTTATGAGTAAAGTGATGCCTTAACATGGTTCTTGATGTTTTATGGAAAATATGTTGATACTTGATGCAGGCATAGGAAGGGCATTGCGTGTAATGTTGAGAAAGAGGAGCGGATCAATTAAGAAGGATCCAAAAATGGGTCAATTTAACTTGTCTGAGTCTGAATCTGATTCCTATTTTCAATCTATTTGGACTGGGCAGAGCCACAAAGCTAGTTCCCTTTTACCTGGCTTGTTTGTTGGCCTTAGTCCCAAGGCTTTATCAGATTGTGATTCTGTTAGCAGCCCGACTTCTCCTCTAGATTTTAGGGCGTTTTCAAGTCTAGGAAAGACGTCTAGATCCCCAAGGGCACCCTGTGTTGGGCAGCAGAAGTGCTGGGACTGTAGTAAAGTCGGGTTAAGCATTGTAGATTCTCTTGAAAATGATCCTAGAGGATCCACCAAAGTTCTCCGATCGTCGGATAGCAAAAGCATTCTTTTCGGACCACAAGTGAGAGTTAAAAACCCAACTTTTCAACCTCCTAGTAATTCTTTTGAGGCACCCAAGTCTTTGCCCAAGAACTTTGCAAATTTCCATCGGCAGCACACCATATCTCCTATTCAAAAGGGCAATTCTTATGTCATTTTTGAAATTGGAGAAACCCCATCAGAACCAGATTCCTTTGGGAAAATACGGTCTTGTTCATTGGACTCCTGCCGGTCATTTTCAAGGTTAAGGTTGTCCCGTTTGGCTGACCGGAATTGCCAAGGGAGTTCTAATAATGTTTCTCCAAATAGTGTATCCACCCTGATCAATTCTCCTGGTCAATCTTTTCGAGGAAGTACAAACTCAAACTACATTTCAAGCACAAACATGATTTCAGCCCCAGTGTCAAATGGCTGCCAAGGGAGTTCTAATAATGTTTCTCCAAATAGTGTATCCACCCTGATCAATTCTCCTGGTCAATCTTTTCAAGGAAGTACAAACTCAAACTACATTTCAAGCACAAACATGATTTCGGCCCCAGTGTCAAATGGCTCTGTTGATGGATTGACTGGATCCTTTTCTGCAAGTGAGATTGAGCTTTCTGAAGAATACACATGTGTGATTTTGCATGGTCCTAACCCTAAAAAGACTCATATTTTTGGTGACTGCATCGTGGAATGCCAGTGTGATGACTTGAGCAATTTTGGCAAGAAAGAAGAAAAGGAAATTGGGGTGTCCCAAGCTGATACTGGTTTTATGAATCTGAGTCCGTATGGTTTAAATCATTTCTTGAGCTTCTGTTATTATTGCAACAAGAAATTGGAAGATGGAAAAGATATATACATATATAGGTATGTCCAAAGACCAACATATTGATATTGCTATATAGAGGATGTTTGTATTCATATCGTCTTTGTTTTGATTCATGCAGAGGTGAGAAAGCATTTTGCAGCTTAAATTGTCGTATGCAAGAGATTATGGTTGATGAAGAATTGGAGGACACCAACGACAAGGCTTCTGATGCATATCGTAACTTAGAATACGGGGAGGAACTATCTGAAGCTCGCATCTTTGATGCCCCGTGAATAAAGTTGATTACTTAGAAATAGCCACCATGCTCATGATTCCTTGAAAGAAGTTGCAAAGGTAGATGCATGATCATCTGTCCCCAAAGAGCTGTCTATATGGATAAGTTAGCAGCCATGGATGATCGTTTTGTACATTGTTCCCTTTGCTGTCTATGGTCATGGGTAATGGGGTCTGATTTGGATCGTTTTTGGTTCAATAATTTAGACTTGTATTGGCATTCATGTACAAGTGGTTGGCTGATTTTTGTGGCTGTCCATTATAAATTCTTTTTCAATGTGATCGCGGCAAAGACTTAGTTGTATAAGCATGCAAGCAGAACAAAATTTGGATCAATATATAATTGCTAATCTAAAATTTCCTTTATTAGTGTCTTGCATGTGCTGTCTTAGTAAGCTTATATCGCTTTTGGCCACACTTTGTGGACTTGGCATGTCCATCACTTGTCGAAATTGATGTTGATTCATCTGCGAAGATAATATCTAATTGTAGTTTTGATCTGGTCGGCCAAATGTCTATACTTCTTTTGCCTCTAAAAGCATGATAGGCATCTTTCATCTATTGTACCAAAGTCAGTTCAACTGTATCACAACTGGCCATTCTATCATCTAATCGATAAAAACTACACGATGTTGAACATTTTAAAGATAAATCTTACACTTTCACCCTTCTCTCCCACAGCATTTTCTCTCGGAGACACCCTGATCATCTTGAAGGTTTTTACTCTGATCATCTTGAAGGTCATAAATTTGCTTTGAGCACTCACTTAAGTTGAATATTATTCTTTACTTTGGTCAATTTACTTCTTTATAAATACCTCAACTTAATTGGACTCTTGCATTAATTCATCTCAAAATCAACTATAACTTTCATGTATCACCAAGAATAAATCATTAATAATAATGGTATATTTGTTTAAAAAAAAAAAGAAAAAAAAAGAGAAGGTAGAAATTTTTCCTTTTGGAATTAAAAGTTGAAAAGCGACAACCAAGAAAAAAAGGAAAAAACAAATAAATTAAATTCACAATCAAAAGCGTAGGAAAACTCATTAGGTTGAATATTCAACCAATGATAGAAATATAAAGAAATATAGAGAGAAAGGTTGCTAAGTTAATGATCCGTAAATAACATTTTAAACAAAAGTTAAAGTGTCAAAAAAGAATTAATTAAAAAGTTCACTAGGTTAAAAACAGACAAGCTGTGAACTAAGAATAAATTATAGCATATAAAACCTATATAAGTTAAAAAGCAATAAGTGACAACTTGCATAACAAAGAATAAATAAATTTTACTTATTAAAAAAGGGGTGAATGACATAGGTAAAACACACACATATAAGGTAGTTCTAGTAAAACAAGTTATGTAAATATGGAAACACTTTCTCATAAAGATCTTACCATCATATATTATAGTAAATTCAAATATCATCATTGTTAACTATTTATTATTTACTTCTTTTGTTTTATTTATTTTAGTTTCAGTTATTTATTTTAATTCAATTCTTAGTACCTTATACAAATTTCTTATTCAAATTGTTTAGGTGTTTGTAGTCTTCGTGAAAACAGAAACCTTAATTCTACAAGATACGATATGTATATTTATGGGTATTGAGAGTTGTAATACATATAAAACTTACTCAACAAGTTTTTGACGCCAATGTTGGAGATTTTATAGCATTAGGACGATTTGAATTCCTTTAATTTAAGGATTTAATACTTTTCTTGTGTGAGTATAGGTGCTTGAAGAAAAATATAAAATATAATAAATAAATAAATAAATAAATTTTGCAAAGGAAGTCGAAGATACAACAACTTAAGACAGTATAAAGCAAGAATGAGAAATCCAAATAGTTAAACGCTAAGAAGTGATAGAAAGAAAGATGATAGAGGAATTAAATCAAAGAGAACAACAAAAGACCCTTATAAACTTCATAAGGCCAGTATTCAATGTCAATTATCAAGGAATTACACGACCACTAGTGCACCCGGCATTCGACCTATTATAATAGATGACGAACAATAGTTGTCTTTAGACATCGAAGCGAAGTAGATAATAGTCAAACTTTTGGGATACAAAAGGAATGACTGCTGTAGATTTAGTGATAACATTATAGGCTGAGATCACTAACCTAACCCAACAATTAAACAACCTAACAATAACCTCTTTCTCTCAACTTAAAGCAATTTAGCATGGTTGCGAGCTATGTGGACAAAAGAGCTATATCACAGCCGATTGTTTCCTAGTGAAAAAAATGTAGTAATCCAACTTATTGGGAGCACAATATGATTAGGGAGGTAACAATCCTTATTCAAACTTATACAATATTGGGTGGCAAAACTACCCGAATTTCTTTTGGTCTAATACTACAAAAACTCAACTGAGAAATCAAGTTCTACTGGGATTTCAGCAAGATGAGTCCAGTTCATGGAATTCAAAGATTGACAAGTTAAGAGCACGTTGAATACTAAGCTTATAAGTCTAGAAGGGAAATTTGAGTAGTGAACGATCATGCCTCTTCTATTCACAATCTAGATGTTTAAATAGGCTAGTTAGCAAATGCATTATGTACGAGAAGTGTGGGAAGCCTTCCAAGCAATATGGAAGCAAATCCAAGGAAGAAATTTAAGGCTATCACACTTAAAACTAGGAAAGAGCTAGAAGAACTAGAGTAACAACAAGCTGAATCCACCTTGTAGAAGACCAAGAGAAGAAGAAAATGGATGAAGATCCTTCTTATGTTCCTCCGTCATCATATCCACCAAAAATACCATTCCTATAAAGATTTCAGAAGAATAAATTGGATATACAATTTGCAAAGTTCGTAGAAAAATTGAAGAAATTGCAAATTATCTTAACCTTTTTGAAAGCTTTGGAAAGCATATCTCAGTAGGCAAAATTTCTTAAAGACATATTCTCAAACAAGTGAACTTGGGATGATAATCAAATTGTCTCTATGAAGGAAAGTTGCAACTTTATAATTACAAACTATATGCCCTCATAGTTGATAGATTCAGAGAGTTTTATTATAACCTGTGTAGTTGGTAATTTAAAATTTTCTAAATGCTTACATGACCTAGGTATAAGTATTAATCTTATGCCTTTAACAATTTTCAAGAAATTGGGACTAGGCGATGTGAAGCCAATTTTTGTGATTATTCTATTGACAAATCAATCAATAAAGAAATTGTTTGGCATGATGGAGGATATGTCTATAAAAGTGGACAAGTTTATAATTCTTGTGGATTTGATTGTGCATAACTTGAAAGAAGATCTAAACTATCCACTAATTTTTGGTAAAGTCTTTTTGAGCATTGGAAGAGCTTTGGTAGATGTCCATGAAGGCAACCTTATCCTTTGGATTGATGATGAACAAGTAGAATTCAATATGAATAAGGTATTAAAGAGTTTGAAGGAGGGCAGCTCGTTCATGAGAATTGATATAGTTGAATCTTCAAAAGATGACGAAGAGGAATAGGAACATATGACGATAGTTATTTACCCAAACAAAAAAATATGACAGCAGACATAGAGCATCAACAATATAAGGAAGTCTCTTTTCCAGATGCGGAAGCAGAAGAGGGAACGAGGGTGATTACGGATGAAGAAAAGCAAATCACCTTCTTACAAGATAAACTATTGGATTCAATAGATGATTCAAGAAGTTTCATAATTTCCTATTTTATTAACATTTTGTTACCAAAAAGGGCATTATTGAACTTACATGGTTTTCTTAATTTTATTAATTATGTTCTTCTTAATTTATTGCAACATGTAGCTTATTTACAGGCTACTAAATTATCATATGGAGAAAAGGTGGTGGCAACCACTTTTTTTAGACCCAGGTTAAGTGGTAAAAGCATAGTACATCAAGCTAATAATGTGAAAGAAGAGCTACTTAGAAGGCAAACCAAGAATTGAGATTTTTTTTTACTTTTATTATTTTATTTTTTATGATAAGTTTATTTTATTAGTTCTTTGTTATTTTTATTTTTATGTTTATTTTGTAGGAAATGAATTTTTAGAATTTTATGACATAGAGTGTCTCCAAATTTCATCAATTGTGTGCGTGAATTTTATAATTTTATAGTTTTTGGTTAGGATGGCATTATGATGTGTGCATTGTGTGCATTTGTCAATGGCAAAAATTGAATGGAATTAGTTTAACTTTGAACACGGTCATTTAAATTGTAAATGCATAGTAACTTATGAATTTTATCTTTTAAGTGTCTTAGGGATGAATATGTATGTTAATTAGGATATAATACCTATTCCTTCACTTTATGAATGTTGTTTGTATACATTTATAATTATAGTCAATTGAATTGGTTAGCATCATTAGCACCCTTTCATGAAAACGATTGACTAAAAATAAATGAGGTAGGCTAAATTAAAGAAAATTATGTCAAATAAAAAACTATTCCACTGACCCTTTTTAAGAAAATTGGGTTAAGAACATAACTAGTAGTCAATCACGAGTTATGATACAACTGAGTAATCAGGGGCATTCATCACAAAATATTTGCCTTTGCGTCATAAAGCTAGAATCACACTCCAACCAGGCTAAATAAAAAACTTGATCTAGTTGAGTAACTAGGGGGACATTCATAACAAGATATTTTCCTTCGTGTCAAAAGATTAGGTAATGTTAAAGAAAATCTTTTAAAATGGTGTTATAATAAAATAAACCTACCGATCTTTTAAAAATAGCAAAGAATTTTCATGAAAGGTTATTTAGTGATAGTTTGCCTTTTAATTAATTAATAATAATAAATACACGCTTACAAGTTCCATAGGTATATTGTTATTATTTTGATTGATATGTATATTCAAATCGATGAACTTAAACATAAAAGGATTAAGTTAGTATGTTGGCACATTTTGAGTAATTGATGCTTAAGGTTAAGTTTATTCCATATGATTTGATGCCATTATACCATTATTATATTGTTGCATGATTGCGTGTTTATGTATTCATGTGTTCTTTATGTTTCTAGTTTTTAGTTTTTCTTGAGGACAAGCAAATGTTTAAGTGTGGGGATGCTGATTAGGGATGTTTTGCTAGATGTTTAAGTGTGTTTTTATATGTTTCTTAGATGATTTTTCATGTGTATATGTTTAGAATTGTGTTATTGTTGATGTTTGTATGCACAATCATATTCACAGGGTAAATAAGGTAAACAGTTCATCCATAGAATATCATTTAAATGAGCTAACATCTTTTGTTAGACAAATTGTTGTCGAGCAGGTACAGGTAAAAGCTTGTATATGTGCAAATTTGAACCATCCAAAAGATGGGTGTCCAACCTTGCAAGATGGAAACATGGAATATTTAAATGTTGCAGGGGAAATTTTTTCATCAATTCAACCCATATTTCTCATACCTATAACCCAGGTTGGAGAGATCGTTAAAACCTGAGTTATGGAGGGAATATGCAATAGAACTACTTCGCTAGGCCGCAGGGAGCGCATCAATTCCAACCTAGGCCACAAGCCTCTTCTTCCAACTTAGGTATATCTTTGGAAGATATAATTAAGTCTACAATTTAGCAAGATGTAAAACAATATCAAGAAGAGGCAAGACATAAATTTCAAGATACAAAGTCTAGCATCTAGAATTTGAATAACCGAATAGGTCAGATGGCAATAGCTATTAACTTCTTAGAAAATTGTCATCTCAACCCTAGATAAATTCAAAGAATGTTAACGTGATGACTTTGAGGAGTGAAAGGGAGCTGGAGGACCTTATCAAGCATAGCCAATAAAGATGAGATTGATAAGGAGTTAGGAGTAGGGATGGCAACGGGGCGGGTATGGGGCGGGTATGCCATCCCCCGTACCCGCCCCATGAACCTGCCTCCATCCCCGTCGGAGATTTTTTTGGCACCCCCATACCCGTACCCGTTGGGGGTTTGACCCCCATCGGGTACCCGTTTACCCGTTTACCACCAGAAATGCCTGAAACCAATCAACCAATCAAATATGAATCATATTCAGTGCCATGGAGTTAAACTACTGACTACACTGATCAACTAAATGCATCAAAGAATTAGCCTGCAGTAACAATTATTCCACTATCAACTAAAAGATGATGGGCAGTGAACAAAAATTTGAATTCAAATGTACATTATGCATAAATCTGATTATATTGTAAGAATTCACCATTTTTACCAAATAGTAACAACAAAATATTGTACCGGGTCTACCCAACTGTTAGTAAAGCCAGTAAATTCAACAAATTTTTGCTAGTTGCTTCCAACCTAAAGACAACAACGGTTATGCTGCTACAGAAGCTTCGGTTCATCAAATAGGCACCAGCACATCACAACTACACCAGTCCAACAAGGTTGAAATGAGTGGAATTAAAGGAATTAGGGCAACTTCATCTTGAGGAAGAATTATCCAACAGACAAAATTATATTCAGTGTGCGCCCTTCATGTTCTTGAATTTGCAGGAAATAACTCTAGAAGATATGTTGCTACTAATGACATGTTCAAAAGCATCATATTAAT
>JANKOD010000008.1:16994814-17006925 GCA_026284645.1 Erythroxylum acuminatum | reverse complement strand
ACCGTAGTCGGTTTCCCTCTTTATCTTCCGATCCGCGAGGCTTGCTTAGCGAGAAAAAGAATAAGAAAAAGAAATTAACGAGTAAAAAGAACAAAATCCAAATATAACAAAATTCAAAGCAATGATTTCCTATCTGAGCTTGCTCTTCGGCTCTGCTCGATTAATAGAGAACATCCTTTGGAGAGCTCAAACGTAGTTGCTATAGCCATTAATGAAAATATAGAGAGCCAAGACGAAGCAAAAAGTGAGAAGAGGGTGCGTCGGAGAAGAGGAGAAGAGGGTGGCCGTTGCTGGGAGAAGAGGATGGCTGACGGTGCGTCGGCGATGGCGGCGATGGGAGAAGAGGATGGCTGACGGCGTCTGCTCTGATGGGAGAAGAGGAAGAATTGAATTATGGATTAGGGTTTCTGAGTTTGTATGTATATATATATAATGGCAAAATTGTAATTACTATATAACGGGTAAACGGGTAAACGGGTATGGGGGGTGGTATCCCCGTACCCGCCCCATACCCGCCGGGTATTTTAGTCATCCCCCCATACCCGCCCCACGGGTACAAATTTGCCCCCCGTATCCGTCCCCATTCGGGTAATTTTATCGGGTACCCATCGGGTTCGGGTACAATTGCCATCCCTAGTTAGGAGAAGAAGGAAATCCCTTGTCTAGCTCAAAGGTAAATTCTGAATATCCTAAAATGGTTAAGCCTAACCCTCTACCTTTTTCCTAGTAAGTTGGTGAAATCGAATAAGGAGGAAAAAGGAGAAATATTGGAGACTTTTTGAAAGATAGAAGTAAATATACCTTTTCTAGAAGCAATCAAACAGGTGCCTAGGTATGCAAAATTCCTTAAGGAATTGTGAATATATAAGAGAAAGCTAAGAGGTGATAAGAAGGTTATGATAGGTGACAATGTTTCTGCAATTTTAAAAAAGAAAATGCCTCCGAAACATAGAGATCCAAGTATATTTATCATTCTCTGTAAGATTGATAACATTGTAATTAAAGGAGTTATGCTAGATTTAGGAGCATCAATCAATGTTATACCTTGCTTTATCTATACTTCTTTAAACTTGTGTCTTATAAAAGAGACAAATGTTATCGTACAATTAATTTACCATAGAAATTACAGTGATAATTATGTGCATTTGTTTGCAAATTGTGAAGACCGATAATTTCAAGAAGAGATAAAACATAACGATTAATTGTGTACATTTGTTTGCAGGTTGAGACTGAGCCACGAAGTGATTAATTTTATTGCAGGTTGAGATTGAGCTACGAAGTGATTAATTTTATCACTTTTGTATTATTTGATTTGATTTACCTTCAATAGTTGTTAATCAAATTCAACCAACCCCTCCTATGTATTTATTATAGAAATTAGACATATATTGTTTGTAAATACAATCCTTGTACAAAATTAAATTTTATTTTTAGTATATTTGACAAGTGTTACTCTTTACAAAAGTCATTCATATTATAACAAATAATGATAAATTAAAAGATAAAAATTTTCTTAAAAAATCTTTAATTTTTAAGCATAATCATATTTGTATTTGATAGATTTTTTATTTAGTCTTTAAATTGGTATAGAAACAGGATAAACTATCTCTATTTATCTTTAATTATTTTATGAATTCTAACATATCCTATTAAAAACAAGTCTAATAGTTTTTATAATTCAAATGACACGTGTTTAATATGCCCTAAAAATTTATGATTAAATTAAATAAAGTTTGAAGCATTATCATTCCATTTTTAGTCAAATCATATCAAACTAGAGGCTAAATGCTCAATTTTGGGCCAAACGTTTTCGAATTTGATCAATTTGGAGCCAAACATTTTAACATGCTCAACAAAGATCTAAATGTTATCGATTCTACTTAATGTTAGACTATTTTGGACGCAAATCTGACAGTATCATACATGCACCGTTAAGTCTGAATGAGGTGTCCTATATGACATTTTCATCATGACTGATATTGAATTTGTGAATTTTTAAATTATCTAATTTCTTTTTTTTTATTTAACAAATTGGCTTTTATCTTTCTCACTATTCTCATTTTTTTTACTTAAATCCTTCCCTTTTCTCTCTTCTCTCTTCTTCTTCTTCTTCAAATTAGTCTGTGCTCTTCCCAAAGGCTATTTCTCATTCTGCAATTTGTACTACATTTTGGAAGACACCAACTAGGAGTACTTGAGAATGAGTAGTAGTTCTTCAAGATAATGAGGTTGATTAGAGGATTTACTTTGTTGCTTTCTTGGTTGTAATGAAGGGTTTACTGGAAATTTTCATCTTTTACTGATGGATATGGAAGAGAACATCCAATATGGTAGTTTAATCCATGCCCAAAATCTCAAAGATGTTGTAATAATAGGTCACTAAGCACGTTTGGAAACTCTTCAAGTAAGAAAATGAATGGTACGATGTACTAATTTTATTGGTTTCTTGGAAGGTGACTATTTTGATATCAATAAACTTGGTATAGTATTGGTCTTAAGTTGGTCCTAGTCCAAACATATGCTTTAGACCTAGTTTATGGCCTAACTATTACAAGAGTCTGAAAATTATATTCTAGACCTCCTATTTACCCTTCATATTTGGTGGAAACAATGCATAAAGATTAGAGATGTAGAAATTAAGTGAGAAATCATGAAGACGGTTCAGAATATGTTCCTAAGTAGATAAGAGAAGTGGTTCATATCAAACAGAAGAATGTCAAATGTTAACTTGCTAATAGAAGGAAACTGCAAATAGCTCTCTCATGTGACACCAATTGTTGAGACCTACTAGCCATTGCCGCTAATGTACTTGTTCTAGCCGTTCAAATTTATAGCACGCCAATTTTTCCTCTTTGTTTAATTATAATTTTGGGAAAGAAGACGTCAATGTTAATGTCCTTATGATAATAGAGTTTTACTAAACTTTAACTATTAAATGGCTTAAGTACTTAACGGATCTGAGTCTATTCTCATTTCCCCTAAAGAAGTCACAATGGTACCATAAATGGACAGGGTCAAACATGGTGGAAGAAGTATCGTCAAAAGTTTGTTAGCCATACCAAGGGTCCTCTTGTACAGATAATGTGGTCTAGTGACATCCTTATTTCCAATACAACATTACGTTATTCTCCATTTTGGACACTTCACCCATATGATTGCAAGAATATTACTATTAGGAATGTCACAATACTGGCTCCTATACTGGAAGCCCCAAAATACTGACGGAATTGATCCTGGTAAGTATTTTGTACGACTGGAACAATCTTCCTAAACATTTAGTATGCACTAAATGATTCTTTAGTTGAGGTCACCCCTTGGATGGTTATAGGACTGAATTTTTAGCATGCATAACCTCATGTATAAGATGGTCAGCAACTGAACCACTTTTCAGTTAAAGTATCTGCATTCTACATTTTGGAAGAGTAAAATGTGAAAGAGGAACAGAAAGAGCAGAATAATAATATGACCTGACCAAATTCTCAGGAGTTGGTTTAGTGTAGATTTTTTGTGATTTGCTTTTTATTCCAAACTTGAGTCACTAACTGTTGGTGAAAGTAATTCCTAGTACCCCGAAGATTAAGGGACAACTTGTTGATAGACTTTTTTATTTTTTGCTTCTCCACTTCTTGACAGACTTTGTAAGAGCAAAAGAGAACAGAGACTGATTCGAAGAAGAAAAAGAAAGAGAGAAACAAAAAGATTTCAGTAAAACAAGGGAACAGTAAGAAAAATATCACATAAAACATGAGTCTAAAATAACCTAACATTCAACAAAATGGATAATCTTTAGACCTTAATTGAACATATTAAAATGTTTGATCCTATATTAAGCCTATATTAATCAAATCTTAAAACACTAATGAGTTCAGAAGAAAGCTTTAAAGTCAAAAGGCATATATTATTCGAAACAACTTTTGACCTTGACGCAATACTTGCCTCCCACCCCAAGGAAACCCAAAAAAAAAAAACACTTCCCCGACTTCTTGCTGCATGAAGCTGCCAAACACGCGCCACTTGGCTCATGACAACACAAGTCCATCCATCCATCCATCCAATTTATTTGCCTAAGCATATCTTGCTTGAGTTCATGATTGCTCCGCTAAGGACTTCACGTTTCTAGTGCAAGAAGATTTTACTGCACACCTCCGCCCCCAGTTTGACGAGTTTTGTATGACTTGCAATGATCTACACGTTTGTAGTGAACCCATTGCAGAAGACTTTATCTCACATCTCAGCCCCTAGTTTGACGAGTGTTGTATGACTTGCAATTCAAACACTTCTGAGCCACAACATGGAATTGGACTTCACTCGTCTTTCCGCAATCATTACAAAGAATCCAAACCTGAGACGGTTGTGTAACAAAATCACATCAGATTTAACTGCAAAAGAATGTCATATCCTTGTAGCAAAGAACATACCTTAAAAAGAGGGGAGATAATCTTATACCATCTTACTCTGGTAAGATTCTGGCATTGGTAGAGCTGCAATCTCCGTGTCCAATTTTTCCCACACCTTAGACATATCACAGACTGACTTTGAACAGAGAGGGCAAGCATACCTATTTAAGTAATCAAAATAGAAACTTTATCCCCTCAAAATTATATCTGTAGATAGAAATAGATAGTTACACGAGTGCTTACTGATAATGTTCCCTCATCTCTTTTAAGCAGTCCTTGTGAATTGTGTGCCCACATGGCATGACTGTTACATCATGTCTGGACTCGAATAAAAACTAACAGAGCACCATCACAACAACGGTTAGTCACAAACTAAATTAGTTCAATAAAACGGAATACTCGTCAACAGAGGAGCATTAAGTTGCAACCTCAAAACAAACCGGACAATCATGATGCATGGCTCCCTCAACACAGGGGTGGCTGTTTTTGAGAAGAATCGAATAACAGCAGCCTTCAAAAGAACATCAAAATAGCAGGGACAGATCCCATGTTAGTCGGAATTTATAATCACATGATTAGATTGGTCAAAAAACCCATAAATTTTTCACCCAAAAAGGGGAGAGACGGAGGGAGAGAATGGAACAAAAGACACTTGGAATGAACACAAAACATAAATGACTCACCACACTTGTCACAGTGGAAGAAATTCTCACGCCCTCCAAGTCTGCAAAAGAACATTCACACATTCCAGGTAATGTGTTAATGAAAGATGGGAATAAACATATTTGGAAGTCAGAGATAAATCCTTTAGTTTCTACTCAAAATGGTAAACAAGAAATCAACGACATATGTGTGTACTATCAATCCTTGCCTAATAAAACGATCACATCTTTTCTATCATTTATAGCTATACAGCAAATTCGTGTCAATTTTTGTGAAAAGATGGGACTTTCCTTAACAATAGGATAGAATAGTGTTACCCTACTATAGACACAAATAAAGGTACATTCTAGGAACCTTGTTTTACCATCAATCATTTTCAAGACGAACAAAACAGGGCTTCAATAAGCATACCTGCAAATGCCACAGCCATGACAATGAAACTGTCGCTTTGAGGTCTGCAAAAAAGTTGACCCACAAAAACTAAATTATTATATTGATCCAAATAACCAAAAATATAAGAAAATACACTCCATCTAACAGAAAATAGTATCACATTGCATGTGGGGCAGATCCTCAAATAGACGTCCTAGTGAAAACTAAACAAATTAAGAAATGAAACTAGTCAACCACATACGTCGTCATCATACAGCTTGCAAATTTTGCAGTAGTACATCCCCATACAAACACCACAGTTAATGCAGACTTGCCAAGCCTGGCCAGAAAAACAATAGACATTAGACTTGTACAACACATAACCTCAACGGTAATCTTTTGAACAAGAAATGTACTGGGAATCAAAGTTCAGGAACATAAGCTTATATATTGGTCACTTGACGACAATAAATCCCAAAGTTTCATCACCAAAAACAAAAAATCAAAACAGTAGCAATACAAAAAATCAACACACCTCTTGCTCTGTGCCACAGATTGAACATACAACCTGGAGAAACCAAAGAAATATTCCATTTTAGCATTAATGAATATCGGTCATGAAGACACACCTACATATAGAAAAAGGAACAAGCACAACTTACATGACTGACTTGGTGTCGTGGCATGTCATGTCTATGTTTTTGGTCAACATTAATATTGTTCTGAGCATCACAAGAAAGATGCTTTAGGAGAATCATAACATTGATAATAAACAAAAAAGATTATAAGTGGTTCTACAGCACTTCCATTAATTAGGGGTGTTACAAGATAATCATAACCAGGGGTAAAATTTGTGCAACTTGGAGAAAAATTACGTTTAAACCATATGAAAAGAACAAACCTTTTCCTCATTGTGGCAGTGACGACAATCAAAGATCTCATTGCAACAAGGAGCTCTAATGCGACATCTTCGACGGTAATGTGCACATCTTCAAGGAAATGTAATACTAATTAACATTTACTTCCAAAATCTCTAATAAAGTATAAGCATCAGGTAAGAACTTTACCCGTAAACCATACATCCTTCATCTGGCATCTTAATTGTTTGTGTATGGGTTGATGTTTTTTTAAAGATATGTTCTTCATTTGGAGATGAATGCCAGCCCATACCATTTGTTTTTCCCCCTATGTAGGCCATATCTTGAGACGTTTTGTAACCAGCTTCACAAACCTCTACCCTGTTTAATTCTACTTCTCCCATTTGAGTGGTATGGAGAGAATCCTTGTAACTATCTGGAATTACCTGCATAAATGAAAACATTTAGAAAAGATTTAGAACCTTCAAGAGGCATAGTTGTAGCCAGACCAAGCTAAGCAAACACCCCATCAGATAGTTGCTTTCTCCTATACTGCCACGAGACCAATTGAAATCAGCAACAATAAAATCGAAGAACTCTGAACAGCTCCATATTCCAATCAGCAATACATCAAGAGCAGACCATCAAAACAGTAACTATCCCAACGGTAGTTGTATCCAGAACTGAGAACTCCAGATACTTCAGCTGTTGATAGAAAGAATAGCATTACATGATCGCTTGATTCTTTGAAGTTTCTGGAACCAAAGTCCAAGAATTCAATACATGAACAATAGATGTCCGAACCTATGGTAGAATCAACACATCACATGATCAAATGAAATCTGAAAGTAGCAAACATGTGAAAGAATTTTAACTGATAGAAGCAATGAGTATTTCAGTTGTCCATCAAGGACAAGCCTACCTCATCACACAACTCTGAACCAGTTCACCTCTTCGTAATCTGTACTTAGAAATTGAGACGTTCTAAATCAGGATTGATGGGTCTGATGAAACTTAATTCAATCTCCAAATATCTACCTTGGTTTAATACCATTAAGAAATTTCATAACGTTACAATCCCTGCCACCAAAGGGAACCACTCTTCACCCATTTCCAACTTCCTCAAAAGGGCTGCTCTCTGTACGTATCAGAGGAGGATTTTGACTTCATCAGATTTGAGCACCAATAAAGTTTAGAAAACCAATAACTGAAAATTGTGAAAACCTATTCTTCTCCATCCAACCAATAATTAAATCTCCAGTTTTGAAAGTAAATAGACTTGAATGTTGGCGTTCATAAGGCCGACAAGGGAAATACATGGCAAGATCAGGTTCAAACAGTGGGGAGAAATGAACTCATTCTCTTTAAGTAGGTATTAAATCCTCATGGTTGCATGACAAAATTATCATTGCAGGAGACAGAAACGATCACATGATTCGGAGTCCTGGTGATGGAAGACATCTGTGAAGCGTAGTGCATTAACATTGTAAGGCACTGAACCACCTAGAACGTCCTGCACAGCAATGGTATAGGTGCAACCATGCAACAGATAAAATGGATGTATCTCACATGCAAAACCCCTAAGCCAGAAGCTACATGGATACCCTCCCTGCAAAAGCTAACAAAGTCTCTGGACAGTCCATTGTTGCCATCGTCCATTCTCCACACATATGAGAGAAGCATCTTTGTGCCTAAGCAATCACTGCCCAATAGAATATTGGTTAAAAGGAAGAGAGTTCCCCTCATCCCTGAACCGACCGTTTGGAACGTGATCAGCCATTTAGCTGCCCGGGTTCAACTGTGAAATACGAGTTTAACCTACCAGACTTCTCAAAACTAATCAAATCGACCAAAGGAACCTTTTTTCACGTGCTCAGAGAACTCCAATTAAACAAACAACAAACTCTACGGTCATCGCCAAGATAAATAATGTCTAAAATTCGTCAAGATTACTACACTCCGTAGCTGTTGAAACAATTATGGGAACACATACACGAATCATTCATCCCCAAAAAAGGCATTTCAAGCTAAGAGAGAGCCTATTACGAATCTCATTAACTTCATAGCAAGTACAATCAGACAAATGAACACCAGAACCACAACAAGATGAAATCAATCATATATGACCACTAAGATTAATCACAAATCACGTCCAGATAACAAAGGAAGTTATGATCACAAATTCCTAATTCTGTCCCTTTTCCAGACATCTAAACTAAGGATAAAAAAAATCGTGAGAAACTTCCATCATAGTTCCTAAGAAAACCAAAACTAGACTAAAAAAGTTTTTTAAAATCAAAATTTCAGTTTTCTCAGCAACTATGCAAGAACACAATTAACAAAAGAAAAATAAAAACGCCATTCAATGGGTGACATTACCTAACAATGCTTGTAAGCTACAGAGAATCAAAGATTTTAAGTACAAAAAAGGCAGTACCAACCAAACAAAGAGAGAGAGAGAGAGGGATTCCTATAAAGGTTAGTCACAGTAAGGAAGAATTTTAATGCGATAACGAACTTTCTTCAATCTGCAGATGCAGAGGCGACGGGGAATACGAATCGCAAGAACAAATCCTCTGGGCTTGAATCAGTTTATGTCTTTGATTAAAACCCGCGCTGATCATAAGGCCGGCCGGTTCAGTATTTATAGGGCAGGTGAGAGGTTGGTCATTCCAGATACTTCGATAACTTATTGCGACGGACTGCCTTTGATGTTGACAGGTTTCTTTCTGTAATGACTAAGGAATTAGACTAGGCAAAATTAAAAAATATCTAGTAGATAAGTGATGGGTGGCATGCAGTTGTAAGAGGATGACACGTGTAATGGTCGGCCATTGAGATTGAGATGGGTATTCCAATTTTTGTTACATCTTAATCTTATGATAGTCCCGCTCGTCCCTATCCTTTCCTTACAACTAACAAATGGCAAATTCAAATTCAAAGGCTTGCTCTTCGAAATTATATTATATTATATTGCAGACTTAGTGATCTTTTTGTACTTTTAGTTCACAGTCATCATGATAACGTGTACATTTCTTGTAAGATGAATAAATGACGGGGCAACATACAACATAAATATGATAGAAATAGAGCAATCGTAACGAGTGATTTGAACCCTTAATTTTAACATCAACTACTAACGTCTTCTAGTCAAGTTTTTTTTTTTTTTTTTGTCTTAAACTAGGGTATTTATCGACAGACTCAGTGACTAATCCTCTCGTTAAGCACCTCACAAGATAGGACAGCTTGCCCAAAGTCAAGTTTAACATATGCAAAATTGAGTGCAATCTGAATTGGAGTACAAAGAAGAATTATACAAGTAAAATCAAAGCACAGTTCCAGTTTCTTTTTTCTTTTCTAACACTTGTGTGTAAGCGTGTTGAGTGGAAATATGAGAGTAGTAAGGCGTGTGACAGGACAGCACAGGAGAAGTTGATACAAGATATAAACACAATAAGAACAAATAACATTAAGAGTAGATAATTTTTCTTGTTATTGAAGTGAACTCTCCATCTCAAAATTAAAAGTACAAAAAGTAAGAGGCTTTGAAATACAATTGATCAGGATTTCCAAGTTTTCTTTTGCCTTATTTTTGTGTGTATACATCTTGTTTCAGTTCCATTTATCAGGTAGGCGTATCAGCAAGTGCAATGCTAAGGTGGCTTCGAGTGAAGTTTGCAAACCAAGAACCAAGGGAACTATTCTTATAAACCTTAGCAATTGTGTTTACTTGGTTGAGAGATTGTCGAGATTGATGGATGGCAAGGAGTCTTGATGGAAAAGACGGGCTCATTTATATTTTTTGAAGGGTAAAACTACATGAAAGATCTAGCACAGGTATTCTTTTTCTTGGTTTATGACCAAACTGAAGGACAGCAGGTCATTGTAAATGCTTAGTGGGACTGGAGACATACCCCATCAATTCAAAAGGTAAAACATGAATTGTGGAGAACCAATAGATATGATCTAAATATAAAGACTGCAGACCAATATGTTTGGAGCGCTCACCCTTCAAGAAAATTTACAAAGAGATCCTTAGAATGAGGGGCCAAAAGCCTGAGTGGTCTGAGATAATCTGGAATACAAATCTGCTACCTAAGGTTGTCTTCCTTATGTGGCTGATAGTTAAGAACAGACTTGGCACTATGAAAACCATGACCAATACATATCAACTCTGGTTCATTTATTTCTCAACTGTGCATCGTCCCGCATGATCTGGAGACAAATGCTAGAGCATTATCAACGTGACAGAGCTCGAATAAATTGTCTGGAGTTTATGGAATGGCTGAGCTCCCCGAGGAATACATACACCAAAAGGGGATATGGCAGTATATGTTGTGGCCTTTGGTTCTTGTATATATATATAATATACGGAAACATAGAAATGAAAAATGTTTAAAGTGGTAGAGAGGAGTAGGATTAAAAAATAGGTGCTAGTTCAACTCGAACAATGAATAAGAGAGCAACCAATTTTAGGCAGAGATGCTTGAAGTTGTAACCTGAGAATTGATGAGGCCCTGGAGGATTAATGTAATTTAAATACCGGCAGCCATATAACAGAACAAAAAAGGGTATCCTGGAAGCAGAATATCCTTCTTAAACTTTGTAGCTCTTGTTCATTATTGAATATTATTTAACCTTTAGATCTTGTTCATTATTGAATATTCTTAAACTTTGTAGCTCTTGTTCTTAAACTGCTAATTCATAAGAATCTATCCCACCATCCTATCTGAAAGCAATGCCTGTGAAACTCAAGGGGGCCAACAAATATAACTTTTGGAAGCTACTTGCCTACCTCCACTAATAACAAGTCAGATCTTTTATTCTCTAACCAAGTCCACACGGAAGAACGCAAATTACCAGAAATATGGTTACCTCAGCTAAACAAATTCAGGTGATGCAACACAATAATGTAAAAGCTGAATTCAAAATTTGAACTTCAACTTCCCTTGACAAGATTAGAGTGAAACCTTCCCGTCGGGTTAGGTGGATGAAACATGAATCAATGGCTGATGGTGTTACCTTGTAGGTGATGGACTGCCCATATGGAAGTTTGAATAATCCTTGTAATTATCTTTCCTGTGCCTAAAAGGATCAATCCTGCCAATTTCTTCAGTGTGATTGTAACAATAAATGTCTAGACCCAGTCCTCGTTGTCGCTGTAGAGCCTAAAGGAAGTTGGATTGCCAACTTAGGAAAGTTGGATCGCCAACTATTTATTAGTCCATTACTTTATCAATTAGCCAACTTCTGAATTCAAATAATAACTTAATTAATCTAATGTTTAACATTAATTTTCTAACATATAACATCCATATTAATGCTAAACCTGCATCTACTTTTTCATTTACAACAATTAGCATAATTTTGTTATAAAATCTTGTAATTTGAAATTAGGTATTCAATAAGCTGAGACTTGTGTAACTTATGTGATGTTAGAAAGGGACTTTTTTTTTAATTCTAATAAACACTTAAAGAGAAGGGTGAATTGAATTTTTTTCATAAAAATTAATTATTAAAAGTTATCTAGCACTTTTCAAATATATATGCATTAAAAAAAAAGGAGATGGATTAAGTAAGTTTAGAATAATTTCGTAGTTGAAAATTTGTCAAACACTTTATTCAACTGAATATATTGTTAGAAATAATATGATCTTTTGCAAATCACATAAAACAACCCCTGTGATATACTTGAT
The DNA here is from genome assembly GCA_026284645.1 of Erythroxylum acuminatum. Taxonomy (NCBI): domain Eukaryota; kingdom Viridiplantae; phylum Streptophyta; class Magnoliopsida; order Malpighiales; family Erythroxylaceae; genus Erythroxylum; species Erythroxylum acuminatum. The sequence continues at coordinate 16,994,940 of JANKOD010000008.1, read as the reverse complement.
TATTCATCTTAGCCCCTGTGTTTTTAATTCGTTCACTTTAGCCTCTGTGTTTTTTATTCTCATTTAAGATACCCCAATTAGCTATTTTCGGACAAATTTGTCCTTAGATTATTGAAATATTTTTTT
>JANKOD010000008.1:16967167-16982851 GCA_026284645.1 Erythroxylum acuminatum | reverse complement strand
TACAAAGATTAAAAAAAATAAAGATCATAAACCTTGGATATCCTCATCACCTAAAACAAAACATGTAAAATAAAAAATTGAAACATAAATAATAAAAAAATTTCAAATCACAGATAGTAAAAAAAAAAACACAAAACACACAAGCAGAAATAAATATTAAAAAATTGAATCAAAATTAATAAAAGAAGAAATATTCCAAAATAAAAATTAGAAAAAACAAATGCACAAACACAAAAACATCAAAAAATCAAAACAGAAAATACAAAAAAACAAAGCATACAAAAATTTGAAACACAAATAAAGAAAGAAACTCAAAACGGAAAACTCAAAACAGAAAACACAAAAACTTTGATTGTTAAAATTAAGGTTTATTGTGACACCCCCAAAATTGAAAATTGAAGAAAATGACATGGATCATGTAGATTTCAAGTTGACAAACACAAAAATAGCAAAAGAAAATTGAAGAACTCACCTTTGACTGTCGATTATAATAGAGAAAGATCCGGTTTCTTGCTAGAGAGACGAATAGGAGAAGAACGTGCTAGTAGTAGAGAGAAAGTGTCTGTGAAGAAATGAGAAGAATGGTCTCTTTTTTTTTGCTATTTATACACTTGGGCATATGTGAAATATTAGTAATAATATGGGGGCATTTTTGTCCAACAGTCGGTGTGTTTTGTTTTTGTAATAGGCACAAGAAAGTTGTGCCACAGTTTTGAAAGGAACAAAAAATTTGTGTTTTTGTGAGCTGGCGTCTGAACAAAAATGGGCAGTGTCAGCAACCAAACATTGCTGGGCACGGGATTTTTGTATTTTGTTATCTGTCTCCACCCGCGGAGATATGAACCAAACCCAACATAGGGATATCACTTATATTAGGATTTAAATGAACTTCTTGTTTACAAGTATCTAGTTTGATATGAATTAAAGTTTCTAAATTTAATTTTTCTATCTGTTTGTTTAATTCTTCTATCTCAGAATCAGATCTTGGTAAAAAAATTTCCATTTATCTATGATTAGGGGGTATTTTCATTTGCAGGATTAAATCAAATATTTGTTTTCTATTGGATTTCTACTAGTACCAATACCTGTTTCTTTTTGATTTATCATTTTTAGCAAATTATGTAAATCAGTAATTTTCTCTTGTAATTTTGTTATATTCAAAAGAATAATTTTACCATAGAATAAGTTTTTTGAATTTCAGCCATATTAGTATCTATTTTTAATCCTTCAGATTTAATTTTTAAATATTCATCTTCCTCCATCTAAATGATCAAATGTATAATGATTACTTAACCTTAAATGACTTTCCTTTTGTAAATCTTTATATTGTTGATATTTTTTCTCTGCGTTTTAAACTTTGGATCATTTAGATGGAGCAACACATGTTACATCGAGCATCCATGACATTATAAAGGGCTATCAAAGATAAACTTCCTATCATTGATAGACACAACAAATATATAGCTCCCAAATTGACGTGTTTTGCGTAAGAAGGCACAGGAGAGTGTAGCAGATTTGTTTTTTTAAATGCCAGTTCACAAATGCACACTGGAGAATGATATTGGAAAGATGCAGTCTTAAGGATCGTCCAGCATATTTGCATCAAATTGTTCAGTGGAGTTCAGATATGACACAAAAATGAAGTAAACATATGGTGTTAGTATGTATTCCTATTCTATCTAGTTAAATCTATTTAGGATGGGAGGAAAAAGCGCATTTTCTGCAAAAACAAATCAAGGCAGATAACTTTTTTGTAGGCAAGTGTTCACAGGAGAGTTCAGATCCTCTGTCCAATATTATGGTGTCTTATTGTGTCCAATAAATCTCAACCGTTTATTTATATGGAGCTCACATGAGACCCGCGTGAGTCCCAAATAAGACAGAGTAAAACTGAACAGAGGATCTGGTTTCTCAGGTTTCACATATTCCAAATGTCCACTGCTATTACCAAGTAGTGGAACATTTTAGTTTGCTTTGCAGTATCCCATTATGTCATCTAAGATCATATCCAGCAGATTGACTTTCAGTGATTGGTGTCGTCTTTTCCTGGGCCCTGATGGCTTTTTGTGAAACCTTGTTTCAATCGTGTTGGCAGCCTTTTAAGGCTTTATTCAATATTCCTGTTTTTCAAAAAAAATTAAAAATAAGACGACGACATGATGTTTACAATCTTTCCATTTTTGAATCTCTTGCGATACTATATCTTCGTTTTAATCCGCAGCATAGTTACATGAATAAGCGAGATTGCTGATCCATCTTGATCGTAATACTAATACTACACAATCGACAAATTATGCCTGTGCTGCAGAACATGAATGGTTAGATGTCGTTGAAGCAGCTTTTCTGTAAGTTTTCGAATATCTGAAAAGCTACTACCATTTACAAACTTGCAAGGCAGAGAAATAATACTAGGATATTCAAGCATGGATCCCACGGTTCACGTCCCCAAGCAAAATAGTCAGTGTCCTTAGCATTAAAAAAAAAAAATCCAGCTACGGTGGAAAGGAAAATCCTAATACTACGCAAACAGACACTTACGAAATAAAGTCATCAAGATATGAAAGAGGAGTTGAAAGCTGAATTTGGAAGTTGAAAAACTTGCTTACAACTTTTCTTCTGGCTTACTCTGTATCCTTTGTACTTAACAAACAACAAAGCTATAGAACGCATAAGTTAAATTACAGCATTTACGGAAAAAGAATTACCTCCACATGAGATTTACATAATGAGAGATCTGAAAACCATCCAAAGCATACTAGTCCAAATTACTGAACTCTCATTGCTGATCAGATCAGCTCAAAGTCAGTTTGGAGAAACCTTTGTTGGACAACAAATGCTTCAGCCTGAATGCAGTTAACCAACCTTTTTTCCATCGGTCCAATCAACGAGGACTTCAGAAAAGGAGACTCTATCCTATTGAAGGGTACATGTCTGAATTTAAAGGCTGAAGTAGCCCATTTTTTGACAATTCTTCCAAACTTCTGATGTCCTGTTGCAAATTTGTTGCATGCAAAATAGCATGCTCAAGAACTAGAGGGTCATCAGGAGGATTCTGTAGAAGGGTAAGCAAGGTCCGTCGATAAATTTGAGATGTTAGTAATGGCCTTGCAACTTGTCTCTGTTTATATAGGATTGCCACCTTGATAACATGCTTGCAAACTTTACCTAGCCTTGAGCAGGGGCAGTCGCAGAGGGAGAACTCAGAACCAGGACTATGGATTGTATACACCAAACTTCTGTTGGTTTGAGAAATGACTTTTGCAACTTGGAGATTTTGCTCATCCAATATCACATCATTATCAGATATGATCAGACCCTGATTCCAAGCATTTTTTAAAAAAGACTCATCTCTCGCATTTGCAAAGAATCCAGTCTCTAGACTGTATTGATCAAACCAATATAAGGAGAGTAATTCAGTTGTCAGTCTGTGGACCAACCAGTCAATTCTTCGAGTGGAGTTCACATCTTGCTCATTGAACAAATTGAACAACTTGGTTTGAAGCCTTACGTGATAGGATTCAATTGCAGCCAGGAACTCCATACTAGCCACAGGGAGAGACCTTAAGGAATTAACCCATAAATCTGGAACAATAAAGCTTGAAAAATAAGTCCGAGAAATGGCAAAACCTTGTAGTTTGAAAGGCCATAACCTTACTTTATAAGCAACACCTATAACAACTATCACAGCTGTTCAGTCATTCCAGTAATAATATATGCTATTGAAGAATGCTGATTCATCATGCTTAGACTAAAGTTGAACAAACCATGAGCTCATCTACTCCAATTTGATCGATTGTATGAAAGGAAAGCTCATAATACTGGTAGCATATAAATGGATAAGAGAACATATTTTGACAATGGAATGATTATAAGAGTTAAGACAACACTAAAAGATTCTTTGCAGCAAATGAAAGGATGTGCTCTATACAAAATATGGTCAAGCATAAAAGAGACACACACCTATACAAGGCACCCATTTCCTTTTGAAATATTCCATAAATATACTTTGGTCCACATAAACATGCATGAACTCCTCAACAGCATCTGCTACTATTGGTCCACTTCTTCCAGAAAATAAAATGCACCCCAAGTGCTTAATCATATCTTTCTGCACATCAGTGTTACAGCATTTCTTAAAGATGCTTCTTATCAAAGCACGGCGACCACGCCAAACACAAAATACAACCCAACACTGGAAAGCTTCTCTGAAAATACAGAGAATCATCGAATTGATACCACTTTTTAAGTCAAACACATGCAGATTAACTTGAGTAATCTGTTTAAGATTTTACCTTACAACAGAAACATCCAAGGAAGGATCATCCACTAAAAAGGAGTTTGGTTTCCACTTGTGATCCTTGGTTCTGACTTTCTCAGTTAGTGACCTAACCCATTTCTGCATATCTTGACTCAGAAATGAGGATGCAATGACCCAAGCAACAGGAATTGCATTTTGAGATGAATCAAAAGCGAGTAAAGTGCACAGAGGATGCTGTCATAGGAAAAGGGGGAAGGAAGCAGCACACATAAGTCAAAAACATATAAACTAGAATAAGCATGTACACATGAAGTTTCTTTCTAGTTTTTAAGACGGGAAAATTCATCCTCAGCCATAACAGATACTTGAAGAAGTTCTGGTCTAACTAGATGACCATTGACAGATGTTCCATTATTCTGAAGGTCATAACTAAGAATCCACATTAAATATGTTTCCAACACAAAGGAGGGATAGTGCCTTAGAAGCAGGATCCTTTAGTATAATTGACATTAGCTTTTGATAACCCCCCTTTGTTTCAGTGAACTCCACAATAATGGAGAACAAGCACCAAAATGGTAGTAATTTTTCTTATCTGCTTTTCCCCTAAAACTTAAATTACTTGGCATTTTGGAAAGCACATGCAAGACTCAAAAAATTTCATTTTGCTCTCATATTGTGACCCCAATAAATCTATACAACGAAATTGTAATATTCAAGTCTTTCTATCAGTTGGGATTGAAAACTAACAGCACTCCAGAGCCCTAGCTTTGATATAAGTTCAACTGTCTTTTTCACAGTACCTGCATATCTACAGGCGCGTGTGCAAGGAAGAAAGTGATAAAGAGAGACCCAGCATGTTACCTTCAAATTCTTTCTCCCAAACATTGAATGAAAAGCTAATGAACCATGATGTCCATAATGGATCATTTGCTGCAGCTGCCAATCTGTCTGTATTCCCAGGATGAATGGTTCTGTACCAATGTTATCTTGGAAGAAGAAAACAAGCTTCTGATGGCGCTGAACCCACATCCTTACACTCAGGTTATCATTTACATGCAATTTATGGCATACATTATGAACAACCCTCTCCATGTTACGAACATCATTTCTAGTAAGGAAATCATCACGACTCTGAGGGCCACCGTGACCCTGCACCACCTCCATGTGATGCTGGATTATATCATCCAAAGATATTCCAACATAGAGCATAGACATCACTTTCTGGCGTAGTTCTTCTGAAATCCTTGGAGCGTAAATTGCTCTTGTGCCAATAGCATCCAGATCCAGTATTCCATGGCATGGGCCCCCAGTTTTATCTACATGTCTTCTTTGATTGTATATGATAAGCGCTAGGAGAGGGCGTATATACAAACGTTTTACAGTAAAATGGCAAAGGCAACCTCTCATCATATGGCGCCTCCCTGGCCTGCTGCCCTTCCCAGTTGCAGGTTTGGTGTTAGAGCCATCCCCAATACCAGATTCGTTATCTCGATAATCTTCAGGTCCATATGAACACCAATATCTGAAAGATTGCAATTATAAATAGCATGTTAACTGTTAAATGGATGAATCCAATGGTCGCATTAAGAAGTACCGACCTTCAAAATAACTTTGACATGTTAAAGCACAGAGAACCTAAGACTGACAATCCATCAGCAGGAATGAAAAAAGAATTTTTCACACGACAAGTTGTCAACCAATTATAGAAGTGATACATAAAAGCCTTGGCAGGCTGAATATTCAAAAAAGAGAATGACACATTGTTGTCTAAACTAAACATTCAACAATTGGAAGAACGTTATATTCAAGCACCAAACTTACAGTGTATATTCTAGATAGCCATCAACCCTTGGTTTGATAATACTACCTTCAGATCTTTTCCTTCTCGACTCAATTCGAAAGCTAGCAGGGCATTCAGCATTTGAAGATTCTCCCTTTACAAAATCATCCACTCTAGCAAAAGGTATAAGAGCAATGTCATCACCACCTTGGCGACCACCTTCTACCTTTACCCACTCGATTTGCGAAGCTGAAAACTCTGCAAAAGGAGGATCTTGCACTGGAAGATTAAGAATATCTTCCATTCTTGGTATCTGCATATCAAGTTTCATGAATCAGATATCAGACATGACAGCTTATCCATCTTGAGAAAAGACATCAAGAATAGCCTACCTTTAACATTATCAGGGTTTGATTTTTTACTAATACAACTATACAAGACAGCGGCACGTGCAAAAAACCAACCACATTAATCACAATTGCTCCGATACCCCGCAGTTCACAATCAAATCGATATGAGAAACTCAAAAGATAGAAATAAAAATAATAAAAAAAACCAAGAAGAGATATTGGAACCTGCTTTCTACTTTTGATCATGTCAGCTCTCATCAATGAAAGCATCTTAAAACAGACAGTAGCAAATAAATAAACAAGTGGACTCACTTTTCTGTCCAATATATAACTAGACAATGAGAAGAGGACCAGAATTTAAGTAAAAGAGACCATTTAACTCCTGCATTCAATACCCAATTAACAATTGCCACACAAAATTACCTTTGGATCATGTCCCTTCATGCTCCTTCTTTTAGAGATACAGAACGACAATCTATCAACCCTTAACAGCATATGATGCAGAACAAAAGAAAAAGCGAACTTATTAGAAAATTAAAATTAATAATATATGAGACGTGAAAAACAAAAAACGAAAGTTAAAATCAGTAGCCCTAAAAGTTCACACAATTACTTGGAGATCACAAACAAGGGTTCGGCTCGCTTGATAAGAATTGAAACGGTTGAAAAAGGTGAAAATGGGAGGATCCAGAGTCGAAAATTGACTGGAAATAAGTAAAGTTGCTCGATACAGAAGGAGGGAATTGTGATAGAAAGGAGAATTGACGCATGCATTTGAAAGAAAATGGAAAACAAAGAACTGTACTCGTGGAAGTAAATTTCATATGTAAGAACAGCGTGTCAAAATCATAGCATCAGAAAGTGGCCAAAAAAATGTAAATGCTAATTTTGGGGATATCACAATTTTGTAATGCAAAGATTATTTTTTTTAAATGTGGCCCACTTTTTATGTTAATTGGGCTTAAAATTGTGATATATACCTTAATATTTTATAAAAGTTCTAAATAAGTCCCTGTAATTATCTCTATTATCACTTTTACCCCTTATTTAGTTATTTGGATACAAAGGGACAAAAATGATATAAGAGATAAGGTTTATTTAAAACATTTTGAAAAAGATAAAAGTGAAAATCACACATTTGGGTAATGTTACAAGAACTCATTTTTAAGATTACATCAACATCTTATTGATCTACATTACTTAGTTGTGATATCACACAAGTTGAATTAATGATTTATATAATAAAAATTTCCAAAACCTTAACTTTTTTTTAAATTTTTGTGTTATCAGTATTATTTTGAAAATATTAAAATGTAATAGGATACTATAAATAACGACAAAGAAAAACTTTTTATGAAATGTTAGGAGGCAAATCGTATTTTTTGACTCTTAATTGATTATTAGCCACAATAATAAAAAGCTTCCATATGACTAAATTGTTAAATTAATAAGGTTTTAATATGAAATGTGATGATAATTGATAGTAGAAAGGCATCAAAAATTAACATAAATATTAATGGAAAATATAAAAACCTTCTAAAAATCTTAAAACATTGGAAATACGTGTTATGATATCCTTCATTTTATAAAAAAAGGTATAGAGTGGTGAAATTAATTGAAAGACAAAAATTGAAGTTTTATAAGTTATTAAAGAGTTAACTAAACTAGTCATTCAATCAAGTATATAAGATACACACAAAAAAAAGGGTCATTAAATTAGTCATGAGGCTGTCAGAATGATCAATTAAAATTGCACAACACTTAATCTCTGATAATTATTGAAAAGCAGTTAATTGTTATTACTAAAAGAAAGGTTATTATACACTTAGGCTTATATTCAATTAAAAGGTTAAAATATTAGTAGGACCCTTGTCATAATAATAATTATCTTAATAAAAATTAAGATGAAACTTGTTGATGACTGAGGGTGTTTAGTTATGACATCTAGTTGAAGGAGAGTCAATAGTATCAACTTAAATTGATGTAGAACATAATAATACTAAAAGAACTACTAAAAAGGAAAGTGAACGAAACTTAAGATGATATGAAATAATCGTTGTAAGAACCTTAATACCTAAGGTGAAGAGGTAGAGAGAAAGAAAGTCCCTTTGCCTCAATCTCCTAACTCCATTAAGTGCTTGTGTTAGCTCTTTATACACTAATAGTAAGAAATAGTAGAATTTATGCAATAGAGTTCTTAGATCTTAGGGAGAATAAACGACTAAATTAAATGCAACCGTTTGTGTTTTGTTATATTATGCTTAATTGATATTTCTAATTCTTTAAAGAATTATTCAATTGAATCTTTGGAGTGCTTCTAAGGTTGTTTAGTAGCTAAAGTGGATCAAACTGAGATAAATGCATCTGTTAAGAATCCTTTACGCGGACTTGATGCCCCTACCATAGCTAACTTTTGAGAGAATAAAGGGAGTGTTTTCCTTATAGCCTCTAACTTAACTATAAATAAAGCTCCTGGTAGGATCATCATTGACTTTACTATTGAAGTTAACATGAAGGCCATAACTCCTCCTAAACTTGATGAAGTTGTACATAATGTTATGGCTCTCTTAAAAGAGATATCTTCTAAGTATGCCCTTGAGTCCACTAATATGGTCAATTCCCCTTTAACTCAAGATTCAAGCACAATAAAGAAAGGGAAATAATTCAAATCAATCACAAAGAAAAGCTTGGCAGAAAACCTAAAAGGAAGGGCTTTTATACCCCCACCATTTAATAGTCATTTCCTAAAATGTGAGGGGCACAAATTACCCAAAAAAGTATCTGGCAATCTGTTATTATTTACTTGATATAAAGCCTTATGTGATTAGCTTGTTGGAAACCAAATAAAGGAGAATTACTTTAACAAAGGACTATGGTTTCTTAAGAACAAATGGAGCTCCTCATCTATGTCAACTTTAAGGGCTTTCATCCTTTCTCATCTGAAAATAAACGAACATTGTTTAGCTCTTCTATTACTATTTTAGAGAATGAAAAATGTTCTTTTTAACATGCATCTAACAAAGCACCTAATATTGATGATTTTAATGCCTCGTTGTTCCATAAAACTTACAACATAGTGAGAAATCAAGTTATTAATGAAGTTAAAGAATTTTTCACTAGAGGAAAAATGCTCAAGGAATTGAACAAAACATTACTTTATCTTATCTATAAAATTACTAACCCTCATACTTCTACGATTATATACCTATAGCATATTGCAATACTATTTACAAGATCATTTCAAAGATCCTTGCCTCAAGTTTAAAAATTATGGTGAGTAACTTAATCAACCCACCATAAGGTGCTTTCATACATGGAAGGAATATTGGAGACAATATTTTTTATGGCTTATGAGCTATTCGAATCATACTATTACAAAAAACCAATTGGAAGTTGCTCCTTGGAGATTGATTTTTACAAAATATTTGATACTATTAGGAGGGAATTTTATTTTGAATGCTCTCCAAGCCCTTGATTTCTACATTATATTCATCTAATGGATTAATCAATATATCTCTACTTTAACTTATAGTGTCATTGTTAATGGTGAGCCCACTTGTGTTTTTAAGGGAGTTAAAGGTACTAGACAAGGTGACCCTATCTCACCTTACAACTTCACCATTTGCATCAAGGGATTAACTAGAATTATCTTTTATAGCATCAAACAAGGTATGCTTTTTAAATATCATTGGAAATATAATTTTTAAATATCATTGGAAATATAAGTTTAGGAAGATATTTAATCTATCAATTGTGGATGATTTAATTTTGCTTTATGGAGCCTTTTTTTAGAAAGAAAAATGAATTAATGAAAAGGGGGTTAAATATATACCAAGGTTCAACTAAAACACTCAAAATAAGCTAATAAACTAACCTCTCAATTCATAAATATTGGAAAACTTACTTAACCTTACTATAATACATTAATTTTATGGATGGACTAAATTAGAACCACCATTAAACAAATTTCAAGGTCTTTTTGACTCATAAGCTTACGTAATCACTGCAAATCCTATAATAATGTGCAATTTTAGGTTGGTACGCTTTTTTTGCTACTTCATTATAAAGTAGTTGTTCTCTAATATACTAAATATAATAATCTAGAACCTCTTTCTAGGGATTTCCCATACCATAGAAAAATATGCTTATCCTTTCCCTCCATATCTTATAGATACATAATCTAAAGCTAATTATTGTCACCTTTGGGCAACACTCGATCTTCTTGCAACCATTTCATAATCCTTTTATAGTTCATATTTGTATTGTTAAGGAAGCATAAGTCTTGGATAGCCTTATAAATTCTTTCTATAAATTTACACTCAAAGAATAAATGAGCTAAGGATTTTGCAACTACTTTACATAGGTAGCAAGTACTTAACAAGTTTATAAAGCTCAATCTATCCATAGTAGCCATCTTTGTACGGTTAATAACTGTAATAGAAAAGAAACCGATAAGGCTAAATTTTAGTTCCAAACCACCATGTATATTGCTTAATTTCATTTCTTGGTCTCAAAATCTCCTTGCATGATCTATTAGTAAACATCCTTAACTCATATTGGGACGATAGTTAGGGATTAGATACTTAAGGTCAACATGCATATTACACCATTGATAGATTCAATCAACATTTTAACTTTAGCATTCATTCAACCAACTCTTTAACTTTAGCATTCATAGGGAAAATAATATATTATAGCAAGTGTGGCTGATTAATAAGGCCAATGTTACTCTAATTGTCAAAGAATAAAAATGTTGTTTCACTATTCCCTATCATACATTTGATACTCCCTGCTTGGTATTCTTTCATATGCTAGAGTTAAGTTAGGCCTTATGAGAAGGAAGGCCTTGTAGCTATCTCCTAAACACTCTTACCCCTTCAGTAGTAGGTATTTGTTCACTTCGCCCATAATGAGTCTTTAGTAAGCATTAGCCTCTATAATCCTTTTCCCATCATCACCCTATTGGATAAGCTTATAAGTATGATTCTTAGCCCTCCTTCATATTGGGGTTTGTAAACATCATTCTATTTTACCTTATCCTTCACTATCTTGTTGTCTTTACCACCTTATAAGAAGTTTTGTATTATCTGTTCCAAGGATTTCATCAACCTTTTAGCTAGCAAAATGTGAACTGACTAACAAATATGAAGAGTGTTGAGTATTGATCAAATAAGTAGCAATATATTAGCTTAAGACACGTCATTATTGCAATAACTTCCTAATCTCTCCTAAACCTTCTAAACATTCCCTAAATTATAGTTTTTTGTTAGATAGAGGAGGCCAAGATATGTGAAAAGAGGTTTTTAGTTTGTAACCTTAATATGATTAAAAGACCATTAACCAGATAGGAAGCACTTCTTAAAACAACATTATGGCTTTTATTATAATTAATGTTTAGTCCAAACTTATCTTTAAAAGTGCGAAGGGAGTTTATTAAGATGCTAACTAGATATTCATTAGCTTTAAAAGAAAATTATTTGCAAACTCTCTAGTGACCAAACCAAGTTTCTTACACCTACTATAGAACTTAAAACCTGGATTAACAACTATATTTTGTTTAATTAGTCTAATGAAAACCTCCATGTATATATAAGGGGAAATATGGTTTTCTTGTTTTACGCCTCAACCTACTTTTAACAAATATGAAGGCTCACCATTAGTTAGTACATTAAGTTATTGTGATATACATATTTAACTAATGTTAGAATCTCTCTAGAAATCCAAATACCTCCCTATTTAAAGAATGGACTCCCAATTGATAGAGTCATATGTTTGTGAAAATCCACTTTTAAAGCATAATTTTTCAGGGAACTTTTCCTTGTATAACCTTTAAATAATTCTTATGCAATGAAGACATCATCCCTAATTTGTATCCCTACTATAAAGGCATTTTATGTATCACTAGCTACTAATTTTGACACTTTCCTCATCTTTGTAACTAGAAATTTGAATGTTATCTTATAAAGAAAATTGCAACAAAAAATAGTTCTATATTTTCTCAAAGATTTAGGATTAGTAATCTTAGGGAGTAAACATATGAATGTCTTGTTGATTTATTTTAAAATTTTGACCTTTTCAAAGAATTCTAAATTAGCATCTATAACCATCTCTCTTATCCCTGTCCATGTTTTTTGGTAAAAATAGCCATTAAGACCATCTATCCTGGGGGATCTGGTTGCACCTAACTCAAAAACTGCCCTTTTAAAATCTTAAGTAGTGAATGAATTGCTAAGGAATTCCATTTCATCCTCATAAAATTAATTAGAAACAAAATGGTTAAGGAGCTACAAAAAGGACCAGTTACTAATAGATAGCTAAGTGCCATTTTAAAAAACCTAAAGGCTTCCTTCTTAAGATCATCTTTATTCTGTTGCAAGTATTTCTAGCCACCAATGAATTATGAAAACATATTTATATTTATATCCACATCCTTCTTCTAGTGTATCCTAGCTCTTTGTTGGAGGAGTGAATTATGGATCCATATTGCTTTGATGTACTTATTTGAAGCTAGTTTTTCTTCCTCAATTAGGTTTTTGACCCTAAGTTATTGGTATAGAGCAATTTGGTTGGAGTTTAACTTTAACTTGGTTTCATCCACCTATTTACTTGTGTCTATCCTTCTCTTGCATTAAGCTTTTTAAGTTCCTATTTGACATATTTTAGCTTCTCAAAACAATTATACGCCTTATGCCCCATTACCTTTTGAGATATACCATTTCAAATTGCTTCATCAAAGCCCTCTTGTAGGAAATTGTTAAATTTGAAAGGACTTTTCTTATTGGATCTATTAAACATCTTTAGGATCGAGATAGAAGAGTGGTTAAAAAATATTTTGGTTTACAAATACATCTTTACTATCTGGAAAATTCACCATCCAATCTATATTTATAAGAGTCCTATTAAGTTTCTTTTAGGTAAACAACTATGCACTTTATTTGTTGCTCCAAAAAAAGGAAGTAACCTCCAAGTTTCATATTAGTGACTTTTAACTTCCCCATATAGTCTCTAAATTCATTCAAAAAGTTATTTATAATTACATTCCCTTCTACCTTTGACGTGTAGAGTGTGTTGTTTAAGTTCCCAAGAAAAATCCTATGGCCTTGAATAGTAGGTTATACTATAGGAAGATTATTCCATAAGACTTCCCTTTATAGAAACCTTAGTGTTCTCCTAGATAATCTAGGCTAATAAGTGGATCATTTGATCACTTAGGTCCTTAACTCTTCTTGAATCATAGGATAAAACTATTTCATCATAATAATGGTGTTGTTGGTTAGACAAAAAGGACTAATTCTTGTCCAACCTTGAATAGTAGGTTATATTGTAGAAAGATTGTTCCATAAGACTTCCCTCTGTAGAAACCCTATTGTTGTCCTGCATAATCTAGGCTAACAAGTGGATCATTTGATCACTCGAGTCCAGTACAATTGCCTTGAATCTTCTTGAATCAAAGGGTAAAACTATTCCACCATAATAATGGTGTTGTTGGCTTCTTTAGAAATTATCAATGTTGAGTTTGGTTTCTAGCAAGCCAATCAAGGACGGGTTGGTATCCTTGAAAAAAACTATAAAAACTTATTTCTTTTTAAGGTCGTTAATGCCATTATTGTTCTTGGAGATATGGTGTGTGCTAAGCACACTAAAAATTAAAACCTAACTTTGCACAACTAAATTTGTAGCAGTAATGAGAAAGGATCATATCCACAGAAAGTGTGTAATTAATTTTTTTGTTGAATAAATCAGTATAATAGGATGGCGTTTTGGAAGATTTTAATTAATCAATTAGATAAAATTAAAGTATGAAAGAAAATTAAATTTAATAAATCAAATTCGTAGAGAGCAATCAAAAGATTTAAGCCTAGTTCTCGGTTTAATCTCAACCCTCATATGAACATGCCTAATTAAGTGTAACGTTGTTTTCATCCCTCTCTTTGAAATTATTAACCATAGATTAACAACAAGCTCTGTTATCCCTATTTTCTCTTAGATTATAAATAATTAAAACAAGTTATTTAATTATATTTAACTATCACACAACTTGGAATAAGCTTTCTAGATTTAATGCAATAACATCATTAAGGATTAGGAAAATAGGTTAATCTAAGAAATAATCACACAAGCTCATATAATAAAATTATGATATGTTATTCTTAAAGATGCACAATCATTAGTTTGCTACAAATGAATAAGATTAACAATAATAATGGATTGTGATTACAAGTCTAATAATAAATCTATGCATGAATGATCTAATAGCCCTATCTAAATAGTTCATACATAAATCATAAATTTATAACACATAATGACATAATCAATTTCAAAGTAGAGATAAGAACAACATGGCTAGAATTGATTAAAACACAAACATGTTATTAGGCTTTGATATCCCTTTAAACTAGAAGGGAGAGAATTAGGCACTTATAACCATTTAAATCATGGTCTAAAGAGAAGAATAGGTGTGTATAAATGTCCCTCATATATGTCCCCTTTAATTGGCCTTCATAATTTCCTTTTATACTTTATAATTAGGGATTTGGAGTAGATATAAACTACCACACCACCACATGCATGAGTGTGTCCCATCTTGCATTAATTCTTCAAAAAATATAAAGACACACAGTTCTAGAGAGTTATATAGCAATGTACATCACTGTGTACATGAATTAATGAGAAAATTAATGTCTTTGAAGTCGTACATATTTATAGTCACTTACACGATCCCTTATATGGTCGTATAACTTACTTACGCGAGTATACTCCTATAAAGGAACTGTAATTCTTCGATTCTCTATCTCGATTTCAGCCTAATTCATCTCCTTTTAATTTGAATAGGAAAATAACACCAAAAGTAGTAGAATTGCCCAAAATTTTAAATGTAGCTTTGTTTGCTTCTTTTTCCTCCCACTTACACCTAAACTAAAATATGAATCAAAATAAGTATCATAAACATAAAACAAACAATAATCAGTAAGAATTAGGAATAAATAAATAATAAATTTTGTATTTATCAAGTTCTCTCACATTTAATTTTTGACCTCCTTGGGCAAAAGTGAAAATCAAAATCAAAGCACTGCCTCTTTAACCATATTTCCTAAGATAAAATATTCACAAGAAAAAAAGGAGTAACTTTCAAAACCCATAACAAGAATGAACATTCAAGGTTTTACTTATGATCAATTGATCGCGGCTTTGTCGTTCGATTAATTAAATCGACCTCGAAAACCGGTCAAAACAAAATATTCCAAGATTGCAGCAAGCTGAACCTCGGGTCGTCTCTCAAAGGAACCGTTATGCAA
>JANKOD010000008.1:16947980-16967067 GCA_026284645.1 Erythroxylum acuminatum | reverse complement strand
CTTTTAGGGTTAATTACTTTCTAGTTGTTGTGGATATGACAATTACTTCGTTAAAGAATAGATTTGAACAATTAACGGCATTTGATAATATTTTTGGATTTTTATTTGATTTAAAGAAGTTGAGGTCATTAGATGATAACGAATTAAGAGAATGTTGCACTAATTCTACAATGACTTTTTCTCGTGATAATGTGTTAGAAGTGGATTTAGATGATCTTTTTCTGAATTAAAAGTATTGCAAATGACTTTGTCAAACAATGTCATCAGCTGAAATATTAGAATTTGTTCAACCTGCAGATTGTTATCCAAATGTTTCAATTGCTTATTGAATTCTATTGACTATACCTGTGACTGTAGCATCAACTGAGAGAAGTTTGTTAAATGGTTTAGCTATGTTATGTATTGAGAATGATATGTTAGACAATATTGATCTTGATAATATTATTAATGATTTTGCATATAGAAATGCACGAAGAAATTATTTTTTATAAATCATGATCCTCTGTGTATTTGTTAGTACTATGATCATTAATATTTAGTTGATTATATAAACTTAAAAATTAAGTCATTTATGTTTCATACAAACATGTAAATTTAAGTATATTATCAATTTATTGAGGCCTTTTTTTTAATTTTACCCGGAGCCTATAAAATGATAGGAGCGGCCCTACTAGCGAGGTCCAAAGCAAATCTCAAATGATGCATCTTGGTATGAAAACTTATTCCCTAAGCCCAAAAGTCTACTCAATAAAGCAATGATTTGATCGTTAGTAGATTCTTCATCAAATGTTTGATCGAATCCTTCTGTAGCGACATGTTCCTCCCATATAATGTCTGCTTGATGAAGCCTGTCCATTTATTTTGGGTGAATTACACACAAAAATCTTAAATTTATTTCAATTTTGTGATACTAATTTAAAATTTAAAAAATAATATTAAAATATTTAAAATTTTAATTTATTATAAAAATAACCCGGCAATAAGTTTTTTATTAATGACGCTAACGTGCTGGCAACTTTTGATTTTTGGTACCAAGTGACTGGCATGGATACTATTTTCCATCTAATAATTAATTGTTTTAATAAATCTAAAAATTAAAATTAATACATTGCCTTCTCCCCGACCCATTTAGTTATGATTTTCTCTAGTATTTTTTCTTCTTGCTTTCCCGTCAACCATGGAGTTTCCACTCCTTACACAGCATTTGCACAGAAGGTCATGTCGACAATTTCGTTGTCTAAAAGATGCCATAGCAGCACAATTGGAGCATAACTGTGAGCTACGTTGAGAAAAGACGCATCTAAGACCTAGGGCATAACAAAAGGAGAGACGCCAAAGCTAAGGTTGTGAGAATAGGCATAAAATAAAACGACGTTATATTGGACAAAAACATGGCTAGAACGGGCGAAAATACGGTTATAACAAGCTAACGGGAATAAAGTATCTGAACCCCCGTTAGAACAAAGCCTGAGACAACAAGTAGCCTTACACTAAATGGGTATGAATATGATGGAACGAAGCCTGAGACAACAAAGAGCGTTTCACTAAATGGATATGATGGAACAAGAAGCTTGGAGACCCGGAGAGGCTTTCCTGAAGGATTTGTGAACATTTTGAGAGCTTGGCTTCTTGACCATTTTCTCCACTCGTACGTTAACTTTAACCTCATTCACACTTCCACTATGTCACTGGGGAATTCTAAAAATCAATCCAAGTTTAAGTTGATCTTTTTATTTTCTTTTTTTTGGTCATTGGTGATTAAAGTTAGTAAGCAGTGTCCCTGGATATTGTCATGTCAGTAGCTTTGAAAAAGTTGCTGAAAAAGTTGTTCTTTTCTTGCCCCCATGGCCTTTTCTCACTATTGTTACACTTGAATAAAGTAATTTTACTGACCAGACCTTTCCTTGTCTCCTCCACCTCTCACATCCTTTATCCGTAAGAAGCATATATTTTTTAAGAGTACAAGTGACGTACACAATATGAGAGTTAATTATGATCAGTGACTGCGGTTGTCCTCTAAACTACTCCAACCTCTGGTCGCTGCTGCGAGTGTGTTGATCTTTCATCTCTTAGATTTTCACGGGCACGCAGAGAAAGAGAGAGAGACCTATGTCATGCTTTGTAATAGGAGAAGCAGAACATAAACAAAGTACCAGAGCAACAAGGTCGGAAGTGCAGCACGACCTTGTTACATAATGGTGCTCTAGTTACATAATTGTCAACGTGTATGGAAGGATAGGTGCTAACCGTGCTATGAGAAAGTGCTTAAACACCTGAAAGCGAGGGTCTCTTGACGGTGACGTGGGTTATGATGGTAATAATATAGGTGCTATGAGAAAGTGGTTAAACACCTGAAAAGAATCAAGTTACAGTGGCGGGGGTCTCTTGACGGTGACGTGGGCTATGATGGTAATAACGAAATGGACAAAGTAAAGAGCTTCACCGCATGGAAGGAAATCATTATCAGACCGACGCCTATACTCTATACAGCTGAGATAATTATGACGTCCATTTTTTGGGTGAAAATTGTAGGCTGTGAAGTAATGGTAAAATTTAGTGTTTTGAAATTCAGACCGGATATTAAATCAGGGGTTTTATTGGTTGTTAGTTTGATCGGTTCAACCACCGGTCGAATCGGTATGACGTTATAATTATGCAATAATTATATTTAAGTATATATAATATTAGTAATATTAAAAAAAACAAAAATATACCAAATAATATAAAAATATTTTTTAAAAAATAAATAAAAAATTCATTGAACCAGTGGTTGAACCGGTTCGACCTGTCAATTGACCAATTTTGACCGGTTCTCACTGATTCAATTAAGAACTGATTTATAGGAGTGAACCAGACAGAATAGCTGACCGGTCACCGGTCGAACTGGCCGATCCGGTCTAATTTTTAAAACAATAACTGAAAAAGACTCATGAACATAGGGTGAACGAGAAAATCTAAAATAATGATTTAGTGAGATACTTAGATGAGCTTTGCTTTATAAAGGTGTTGAAAGAGTTAATAATAATAAATAATTATTAGTTAATAATAACTAATATTGAAAGAATTTGAATTAGTAATTTTATTAAATCTGATCTGATCCCAATTTCATTACAAGTCATAGTTTTAAGTATCCAAGTAAGAGTATTAAGAAGCAAAACAAACTAAAAAGCGCACTTTGACATAAAAGCATTTCAGACGCGGGTACAGTACAGTGGCGTTGTTTAACGAGTGAGATAGACTAGAACCGTTTTTGGTCTCTCTCTCTTCACTCTTTTCGCTGTCCCGCAAAATCGTGTGAGAAGAGAAGCTATGAAGACCAATGTTGTGGTGATGAAGAAATGGCCATACTGATAATGGCACACCAAAACAAAAACAGCAGTAATGATGTTAACTTCACAACAACCCAACTACAAGAACAAGTAATAAAGTCTGCTCCTTTCCATGACTTCTTGGGCATGAGGGCTTGCAACGATTCCCCTCTCCTGTTGCCTCCCAAAAGCGCCGATGCTACGCCGTCTGTCTCCATCGGCGTCTCTTCTGCCGGTGGCCGTGGCCCTCTCTCCGCCACCTCTGATCTGGCCTCGGGTCAGTCTTTGCTTTGTGTTTTTTTTTGGGTACTTTCTGACCCGTTCTTTTACAGTCTTTTGTGACTTCTTTTTATTTACGGCTCTGTTGGATGCTGAAGCTCTTGTCTTGAGCTCTTGTTGTCTGTAGTTTTGATTGATCTTGTCCTTTTGTTGCTTTTGAGAATTCTGCACGTTGTTATGATTACTTTAAATACTGAAAACACTCGACAGGTCATTTGACAATATGTTTTGCAAGTTTTCCCTCCTGATTCTTAAGTTGCCAATTTGATTTTGTTTCTTGGTAACTATGCTTCTGGTAGTGGGTTTGGTGCCCTTTGTTATGGATAAGTTTTGGTGGGGTCAATAATGAGGTTAGTAGCTTTTGTAGGTTTTCAGTCTTTCACTCTTTCTCCCTTGTCTTATTTTCTTATTTTATGTTTTGAAAGTGTGAGCTTAATTTGTAATGGCTTGCCATTTGTTTGTGGTGGTTATCTTTATTACCGCATTAAATTGACAGATATATTGATGTGGTGTTCTTCCCTCGGAATTTTTTTAAAAATCTTGAAGCGATTACTTTTAATTGTTGCTGAGAAACTACGCAGTCAAATTGAACATATTTCCTTCAATTGGGACTTTTGGCATTTGGTATTAAATTTGAGGTGTTATTTACTTCATCAGAAAGACCAGTTGGAAATCATCTTGAGGGGATTCCATTCTATACTCCAAGAAGTGAAATTTCAGGTCCTGATATAAACAACAGAGGGGCTGGAAGTAAGCAGAGTAATTCAGATTCCACCTTTATGGGCTCCACCAGACACGGGATATTGCAGAAGGGTCGTGACTCCCTAGAGAACCTGCATGCAATGAAAGTAAGCTTTAGCATGATGCAGCATGCAATTCCTCTATATGGAAAACCATAATAACTCTTAGTGGATTGTTCTGATCACATTAATGGAATCATGTTTACATCAGATTCTAAAAGGTGGAGGAGTAGACCGGCCTAGGAGTTCCAATGATGATGAGCTTTTCCATGGTGTACAGCCAATGAGGCCAACCTCTACATCTCTCATATTACAACCATCTGCTAGCACCAAATTGGAAAGGCCCATGCCCACATGTTCTGCACTACAGTATCCTTCTCGAGGGGGACAATTTGTTCCTTTCACACACCAAGGCCCTGCAAATAGATTCAGGGATACTAATGCCGGTTCATCAATCATCTCACAATTAGCTGCTGATGAAGGGTCTAGAACTGGAATTAAAGTCTCGGGAACTTTGACTTCAATTAATGCTGGTGGTGGTACCTCTGATAAGAATTCGTGTGCGGTATTGCCAAGTGTTAGCAATCCCAAGTCTGGAACTTTTATTCCAGATCCAGAATCTTCAACTCCATCGAGGTGAATTTCATATCATGGGTCATTCGTTTGAATTTCATATCAGGAGTCATTTGTTTCAATGCTTTTCAAATCCAAAGGCTTTTCTTTCTAAATCGATGACACATCATTTGCTCTTTGTTGCAGTAGACCAGGGTTAGCATCTGCTACCCGTCAGATGACCATTTTTTATGGCGGTCAAGCTCATGTTTTTGATGATGTACATCCAAATAAGGTCTGGCTTCTGTTTAGGCATCACTATTCATCTCCTCTATATGGTTTTGGAAAGTGCATATTACATGCTCAAAGGGGGGAAAAAAAATGACTGATATAGTATTGGATAGCCCATTTAATATGAATTGTAACCTTTAATATTGTGTTATTTTAGAAAAAAAGGTCCACTGGTATTTAATTGTCTTTCAGCGGTGCTTTTATTATTCTTCCTGAAAATTTACATGATGTTTATTTGTAAAGAATCGCAAATAGCAATCAAACATATGTATCTGTACATTGGTCCTTTCTTTCGTTTCTTTTGTTTCAGGTTCTCTTTTGAGTTGTCCAATTTAAGTTCTTGTCCATTTTTGAGTATAGAAATGCAGCAATTTTAGAAATAGGGACCTATTGTGTGATCTTGTTATTGCCAATGTATCATTGTTAGCAGTAATAGCTGCTTGCTGCATAGCTGTGTATGTTGTCTTCAGTGCTTCTGATATGGCAGAATTGTGCTTGTGTTGCATCATCCACCCTAACTTTAGATACCTGATAGCTCATATGACAGAGTCTTTGCTCATTAGTTACTCTGCTTGCTGGCGC
This sequence comes from Erythroxylum acuminatum, assembly GCA_026284645.1. Taxonomy (NCBI): domain Eukaryota; kingdom Viridiplantae; phylum Streptophyta; class Magnoliopsida; order Malpighiales; family Erythroxylaceae; genus Erythroxylum; species Erythroxylum acuminatum. The sequence goes on along the minus strand of JANKOD010000008.1, from coordinate 16,961,315 downwards.
TTTTGTATCCACATAGCAAGAGGGATTATGTAGAGAAAGAGGCAAAATTGGCTGTTGCCTAGGTCCAGTAAGGCTAAACCATAGAAGCTGAAAGAATCTGAGGTTGACAAGAGACAAGGATCTGAGAATGCAGGGAGTCAAGAGTTAACTCTTTCTATGTCTTGCCTTTCTCTCTTCTTGCCTTCCTTTCTGTTTTGTTTCTGCCATAAGTCCCGAAAAATGCTTTTCCCAGTTCTTGTTCTGACTATTGCTGCATCCTATTTTTTATTAGGGAGAAATGTATCGCCCTCGACTAAATTTGAAATATCATAACCTCATAAGAGAGGAAAAACAATGTTATTCCTAAAATTCCCATGTCTTTCTTGGTTGGTAAACTTAACCAGTGATTTCCATGAAATCTTTCTTTGTGTTTTGAGGAAACAGTCTTTTCACAATGGGAAAACGAAATGTCTTTGAAGAACAACAATTCTTTCTTTTTAAGCAAGTTATATCCACCACAATTAATGAACAATCGATAGATTATCCAACCTCGAGCAATCTTAGATATTGGTGAGGTTTGGTTTGTTAGTTGGTAATTTGTTTAGTTATTTAGCTAGTGGCATACTTTTTTGGCTACGCATCACACATCTCAATGTGGATCTAGCTTTCAACAGCGCTGAACATGTTATGAGAGATGTTGAAGGGTGATGGTTGCTCCATTATATGCATGCTAATGGGGCAAGTATGTTTCTCACTATGGTTCATCTTCCTATATTTCATGGTCTATTATACCGGTCATGATGTCTTGGAGTTGTACTGTTCTTATTAATGATTGCGGTGGTGGGGAGGGGTGAGACCACCACAGCTTCTCTCTTCTTGAGAAAAAGGATCCACTTGCTAGGTCTGCCACTAGCAGAAGATAGCAAGGAAGAGCTTCTTTAGGCTTTCCTGAATTTGATTTAAGCATCCATTGATACCAATGGGGTCACTATTGGAATGCAGATGCTCTTTGAACATTATTGATGGTCAATGTGAGGAAACCCGTTATGGTGTATGAAATAAAAAGGTGCTTGTATTCAGGTGTTGCTTTTTGTCAATCATGTAAACTACAAGAGTGTTTTGCTAAAACTGCTTCTAAGATATGGTGCTCCTGCTTCTAAGATATGGTGCTCTGCATGTTAACATAGCAATAATATTCTGGTTTAGTTACATTATTTCCATTTTGAATTTACCTTTTATGGTATTTATTACCTGTTAATCATGGAACACTCAAGTACCTCTGCGCTTTTTACTTTTTGCAATAGTTGACAGAACAGCCTTTAATTGTTGAGCGCTTTAGGTGTCCTGTGCTATCCTGGTTGGAATACCTTCAAGCTATTGGTTGAAGCAACATTACAGAAAACTCGTAGATCAACGCTTGTCTTTTCAGCTTTTTGTGGCTTTCTGTGGTGTTTTTTTGATCAAAGAGCTTTACATTGTTAGTTTCACAGATTTCTTGGTTTCTTTTCCAAGCGATATCTTTTCATTGTCTTTAATGCATCCTTTTTCCTCAATAACATCTTCTATTAATATTCTCCATAAGCACATACCTTTACCTTTTTTCTTATTCATCTTTGTTTGTCTTCTAACTGTACCTCAAGGTCCCGACCGCTAACTAAGGGAGAGAACACTTTATTATTTAACCTTACCATTTTCCAAGAACATCTTTGTGCTATACTGTTTACTTTTGTTCATTGCCAATGTCAGTCATAAGTGAACAGTCCAGCATATTGTTCTCCACCTTCCTCTAACTAAGGGGAGAACACTTCATTACTTTTAACCTTACCATTTTTCAAGATCTTCATACTGAACTGCTTTCTTTATTTCATTGCCAATGTCAGCCATAACTGAATATTTCAGCAACTTGTTCTTCACCTTCCACTGAAGATACTGTAAACATGAGAAAAACATTCACATCCACTACGTTGAGTTGATTATGAAATAAGTGTTAGACATGACAGGTGCAAATGAAGAGAGTAACGGCCTAAGAAATTAAGAAAAGACAGTTCTTTTAGGTATTTTAATGTAAAAAGTGGGCTGTGTTAGAACTAATTCATGCTTTAATATCTCAAAAAGGCAGCACCTAAACTGACAATGTTAATTTTGATGATTTGTTTCTTACCAGAAGATGGACATAATAAACACCACCCTTAAGCAGGGCTTTCTGCAGAAAATGAATTTTGTACCTTGAGACAGAGAACTTGAAAGTCATTAAAATAAGGCCTCAGTTATGTAAATATTGTTAGTCACTTCAGTTGCTAGTCCTCGATTGGTATAGCTTTTAGTTATTCTGTTTCTCCTCTATTTTCTTGCTTTGTGGAGGTAAATTTAAAGTTTGGCTGCCAAAACTTTTTAGAAATTTCTCTATTTTAGAAACACCCCCAGGTTGCCTTTTCTTTTTTAATATAGGTTTTTTATCTGTTGAAAAGGTGTTGGCTGAATTTTATTAAACATGCGTACCAGTTATGTTGCTAATCTATGACCCCTAATCTATTTCAGGCACATGTTATAATGGCCTTAGCTGGATCAAATGGAGGATCATGGTCAACAACCTACTCACCGAAACTTGCAGCCAGGCTAAACAATAATGAAAGTCAGACAATCAGGAGTGGATGTGAAGCAGAAAGAGCAGCCAATACGGCATTTCAACATGAATTTTGTGGGATGCCATCTGCGACGGGCCAGAATATTCAGCGGTTTGGTTCAACTGATCGATCTTCTATGCCCACTGGTGAAAATCATCTTTCCACGTTTTGCATTTTGCATTTTGAGCTGGAATTCAAGTTATGTTAAGTTGGCACGTTGTTTGTAGGGGGTCATCATGGCAACATCCAAATTGCTATAGAGACAAGAAACGCGGTTCAGGCAGGAGAACCCCGCAATGAAGATAAGAGAGGTGCGTGATGATGTATGTTGGATAAAACAGCACTCATAAAAGGAAGAATGAGCTCTCTTTCAGGAATTTGTAATGCCCTTGCTGTCCTCTTGACTTTTTGCTTGCTTAATTTCTTTCATCTTTGAGAAAACGGAAAGCGGGGGTAGTCAGGGGTTATCTTGTTTTTGAGGCTAAATATGAAGGAACATTGGACTTGGAAACTTTTCCTGGCATGGTAGGAATACAATTTAATCATGTTATGGACTTTAAGTATAAGGCGCTCCCTACTCGATAATTTTTTTCTGGTTCATCAAGAAGTATAAAGGGTTACCAGAAAACTTGGAACTGTGGAGGAAGATGTTATTAATGTACACCCCCACAAGTGCTAGTTTAGTTGATTTTATAAGAGAAACGATAGCTTATTCAAATTGAAATGCATGCATATATGTTTATCGGAAACTACCCCTTTATTATTACGTATGAGTAAGGATGTATATTATTAGATATTTTTAGACTCCGTGTCTTAGCAGAACTTTAATTAAGTGTTGATGATGATGATGATGATGTAAATGTTATACGGTATTAATTATGTTATAAAAAAAAGTGGAGACCACATTTAAGTTGAAGATTTTTATTTTAATACCATAAACTTCCGAAAGCAGGAAAGACTCTTGAATTTTTTAAATATTTTTCATTTTTAAAGTAGTTCAGCCATGTCAAAATATCATTGAAATGACTAATTATAGTTTAAGTTTTTAATATATTTAATAAAAATAATTGTAACACAAGCCAAACAATTAAAATAAGTTGGAGCAAAATTTGTTATACATTGAGTTTTCAAACAAAAAATTAAATATAGTAAGTGTACAAGATTATGACACTTAAATCGTACGTAGTGTTCAAGAATACTTGACTTATTGGGCCATTTATTAGGCTTTGGCCATAAAGATTGAATCCATATTCTATCATTTGACCTTTAAATTTCAAAAATAAGTTTGTGATAGATGCATAATTAATTATTATTTATACTCTATATTTGATGAATTTTTTTTTCATACTTTATACTTTTATTATATATTCGGTACTTAATTTGCTCCAAGTGTATTTAAAGAGTATAATTGCCTTTATGGATTTAAAGAAGAAAAAATTGGATAAAAACACGACATAAAATGAAGAGTCGAAGTACAAAAGGGGTGCACGAACATGTAACAGCTCATGCACTTATCTCAGGTCGTGCAGATTTGTGAAATCTGGGTATTTTGATTTATGCACGGTTTCATGCACGGTCATGCATCTCCCCAAAATACTAAAATTTACTATAAAAGGACGTATTCAGAGGCAAATGAGGAGAGGATACGTACAGAGCCGTTTTGAAACTCTCATAGGTTACTCAAAGGGTGATTTTGATCCAGAGAAGTAGAAAACACAAAGAATTCATCAAAATATCCAAGAGAATACATAGATTAAACCTCTACTTGTAATAACATTCGATAGGAGATAATCATGGAGATTTAGAATTATGAACCTATTATTTTCTATTCGTCTTTCTTTCTATTATTGTTTGATTTCGTTTCTAATCCTGTGTAACTAAATTCCTTTAGTGTCTAGGTTAGATGAACCGCATGTTAATACTTTAACATATTTTGATTCTTTTATTAATGCAATTGGTTTGATTGATAGATTATATGATTCGAATACATGTTTTACTTATGTTCTAATAAACAAGGAATATTATATTGCAATATGATTTCACAACATAAAGATCGAGAAATCCTTGTTTGAATAGATCTATCGTAATTGAAAGAAGTTGATTGCAACTCTAGAGATAGAATGATATAAATCTTCCCGATTAGGGTCAAACCTAATAGAGGAATTCACAAATTGGGAAAGCAATCCTATAAACTTTCTCAGTAACTCAGCTGAAGACCTTAGGATTAGTTGTTATTAGACTCAAGGTCAACTATTAGCATATCATAGGAATCTCCATAGTCCAATAAATCAATAAAACAATTACTTAATAAAAGATTAATATGTTAAATGTTTTAGGGGGATTTGAAACCTTGATACTAATTTTCTGATATTAATAGTTTACTAAGTGCTTCCTTAATTCTTTGACTCAATCTTGCTGCCCATTTATTTACTTTCTTTTAGATTAAAAATCAAAATCAATTCCTTAGACTAGACTCATAGTCCTCGAGGGATCGACTTATACTAGCCGATACTAACTACAAGTACACCGTGCACTTGCATTTGTTTCAATATTGACACATTTAAAAATAGTCAATCAAGTTTTTGGGGCAATTGCTAGAGACTGATATTAAGAATACTTGAATGCTATTATTCTAGCCAATTTTTTTGTATTTTTTTCTTTCTTTGGCTTGTTCATTTAATTATCTTTTGAAGTTATTTACTTGATCTTAAGTTTGTGGTTTATTATAGGATTTAAGATTCATTGTCATAGCCACAACTCACAATAGAAGGATGAAGCAGACAATACATTTTTGGGAGTCAGAATATGTCTTCGCAATCTATAACATTACCATATGGCTGAGAGATGTTTCCTTACATGATTTCAGAGGCTTAATCGATGTCTATACCGTGTTACGACATTTGTGGAAGTACTTACTACAATCATGATTCTCGAGCATCGACCTATATGTGGGATCAACTGAACATATACAATCAACCTCAAGGTGCACTATACAAAATAGCTACAATTCATAGTGGAACAACTCTTATGCCTATGGATGGAATGATTACGTTCCAACTAAATATTTACAGCACCAAACACCTCCAGTTAACGAGCCAACTCTGGAAGATATGATGACTGATTTCATTTAAAAATCAATCATGAAGCATAAGAAAATAGAGGTCCGTATACAAAATTTGGTGAATCAGTTAGAACAGTTGGTGGAGATAATATCTGATGAGATGCAAGGGAGTTTGTCCAGCATTACTAAAGCAAACCCTACCAAATTTGAAATGGAAATCATCCTTAACAGCAAAAAAGAGCTCCCAGTAGAAGAAGATGATGAAGAGGAAGAGGAAGAGGAAGAGAGTATTACAGAAAAAATAGAACTCTAGGTTGAAATGAAAGCTAACTTATGAGAATTTGAGAGGGAAGAAAAGAAAAAAGTTGGCCTTATGAATGGAGGGACATTCCAAGAAGAGCATCCTGAAGAAGAAGACGAAGAAACCTCCATTCAAGAAGAGAAATTAAAGAAGTGTTAGAAAACAATTGAAGAAGATAAGCCAGAAACCTCTATCCAAAAAGAAGAAGAAGAGTGGACAAAGGTGGTTGAGGAAGAATTGGTGGAGGAACCAAATATGGAAACTATTGGTGAAGCGTTAGCAGTGACCTTAAGTACGGAGGGTTCGCACTTCCTCAAAGACAAACCATTTGATTTAACCAATGATTCAGGGAGTTTTGTTATTCCCTCTTTCATTAACATATTGTTATTAAAAAGGGCATTAATGCATGCAATTGGATTTATTAATTTGATAAATTATGTTCTTGTTAGAATCTTACAATAGGTGGCTTACTTATAAGCTACAAAACTCCCTTGTGAAGAAACGAGTGGAAACAAACCACTTATCATAGACTCAGGACAAGGATCAAATTGCAAGTTACGTTGAGTTAACGACGTTAAACAAACACTACGTGAGAAGCAACTCATAAACTAGTTTAGGTTTATTTTAATTTTTAATTTATTTTATTCTTATTTCCATGTTAGACTAGGATTTATTTAAGTTTTGATGTGCTTTAGGATTTGAACATTAAGCATATTCATAAGATTGTGCATGATTACGATGTTAGGGTATGCATATTAAAGGTTTATAACTCTATTGTGCAGAATTCTTGAGTTTATTCATATATTGTTGAAGTTTCATACATTTACATAAAGTTGGATGTTCTCTAAACATACAAGTGTGCCCATGTACCAAAATGTGAATGTCTGTGAAAAAAGCTAAAATTATGTTACTTAAACGGTTTGATACACAATTATGTGTCAAACTGTGTAAGCTCGCGATTGCAGTTTAAAATGCCCTAATTCCTTTATTTTTTCACTTCTCTCTTCTCTCACTCTCACCATTGCCTCCAACTTTTCCCGATTTAATTTGTGCATTTTTCAATCAAATTAGCGACACCTAAGTAAGTTTTCTTGTTGCTTTAACTTGTTTATGCATGATTCATTAGGTATTTTGCATTATTTGAGGATTTTTCAGTCAAAAATGCTAATTTCGTGATTTCAGAATTTTTGAATAATTTGTGTGATTTTATGCTTAATTGTGGTTTAATAGTTGAATAATAACTTTACCTAGTTGTTTTACTGATTCAATTCAATTAATTGCATGTGAATTGGGTGAAAATTTAACTCGAATTATGTCATTACGACTCACTAATTGTTAATTTGTGATTTTTTTTGAAATTAACGTTAATAGGTTGTTTTTGATGTTAATTAAAGATTGAGTTTATATTTAATTACGTGAATTTAGTGTTCAATTTCGTCAATTTTGCGTACTTGCGAAGTTAGGGGTTTAATTTAAATTTTAGGGTTAAATTTGTAATTAATCAAATAGGTTAGCTTAATATGTTAATTACAATATTCTTAATTTAATTTCATTATTAATTAGGTTGTTAGTTAATTTTCTATTTATTTTTCTTACTTAATTGTTTATGTATTTATTTATTCATGTTTTAACTTATTTTTATGTGTTTTAATTTTCGTACCAAGTTCGATCCCACTCGCCCACGTTTGCCTTAGTGTTTTCACTATAGCCTATCCACACATAGGTCCATCAATGCACATTCATGGATAAGTCCATCTTCCACGATCAAGCTCTCTCATGGTGCAGTCTCGTTGCTCCATGATTAAGTACAAGTCACAAACTGAGTTAGCATAAAGCCTCGCACTTTTCACATACCTTCGCCCTGCCTCGCCGAAGTCAAATGCTTAAGCGTCTCGTCGCGCTCGTATGTCTTCGCGCATCCTCGTGAGGTCTTACATGCCTTTGCGCCTTCTCACGTACCCTCGACTCTTGTATGACTTAGTTTGCCAACTCTGCGTAGCGTCGCATTCGATTCTTATGTCTCGTCGAAGATTTCCACCTACCCGTATCGAATCTCGCCTACTCTCGAGATCTTCGTCGATACTTCGCACATACCTTGCCAACTTTGAAAGTTCCTTGGGTTTTGCTCGCCAACTCGCAAGACTTCACCATGTTCCTCTTCAACACGCCTTTCTCGTGCCGACTTACGTGCCAAGCATTGGCCAAGGCTCGCCAACACTCGCACGATCCCGCAGTCTGAACTTAGGGGTCTAATCAGGGGCGGATCTACAATGGGGGCAAGTGGGGGCTAAAAATTTATTTTTTTAAGCCGTGTCTCCATAAAAAAAATAAAATTTTACTCCCATTAAAATTTTGCCCCCATTAAAAATAAAATTTTATCTATATTAAAATTTTGCCCCCACTCAAAAAAATTTATGGATCCGCTCTTGAGTCTAACAGTTACCAACTTACCATCTAGGTCAAGCTTTAAATGGTTCATTTGGTGAACTTGAACTACATTTAGTGTAAGTTAGATCATAATAAGTTGTTTTGGTCCCTAATTACCTCCTAACCTAGGTCAAGCTTAGGCTTTAAATAGTTCAATGGTGAACCTTAGTTGCATGTTAGTTCTATGCCGCCGCAAATGGTCCGTTCAAAGCTTTGTCGGTTTCCAAATTTAATTTCCCAATTGCGAAAATAGGTATGTCCACTAGTAAACAAAAACATGTCTTCATCATTCTGCAGTACTTTGTGCTCCTTCATTTGTCTTATCCAACCATCTCCAAATCCACAAGCAGACATGAATTTGTCCAACAGCCACCTCAACCTCATTTCGTATCATTTAACCTAATCCCCTTGATATATCTCTAATCTATTCCATTTTATATATACCTCTCTATAACCCAGGAACAGAGAAATGCAATAACTCTAAATATTGCTTGTAGTTTTTGTCTTTAACCATCACTTCTCCTACGATGAGTACACTCTCCCAAGTCTATGGAGACCATCCACTCAACCTCCGCCATATAATCCCCCTCGACTTTGACTCTGTCCAGATGCTGCCGGACTCCCACATTTGGCCTAAATTGGACGACATTTTTGAATCATCCGACGACGGGTTTTTGATGATACCATCCATCAACTTGACAGACCCTGAAGCCCAGAAGTTAATAACGCATGCATGTGAGACATGGGGTGTGTTCCAGGTCACAGACCACGGGGTTCCATTGAATCTACTGGATGAAGTTGAGTCTCAGGCAAGAAGACTCTTCTCTCTTCCGGCTAGGCAAAAACTGAAGGCCTTAAGATCTAGTGGAGGAGCCACCGGCTATGGCATAGCTCGCTTATCTCAATTCTTCAACACGTGTCTGTGGCATGAAGGTTTTACTATCATTGGTTCTCCTATTGATCACGTTAGAGAACTTTGGCCTCAAGATTATCGAAGATTTTGGTAAGTTCATGCACTTCCATGCACGTAGTGGCATGTCAGCAAAGTACTTCATGTTAGGGTTGACATTCAGTACAACAATTGATAGGTTTTGAGTTCATCAAACGTACGCTTACTTAGAAGCGTAGATTCATTGGTCATGGTTCCAGATGCAAAATTGAAACTTAAGACATCTCAAATGGGTTCACATGCCCTAACAGACAATGGTCTTGTTTCCACCTACAATACTCTATCCAGTAAGCAATTGGTGAGGGTACTGGTGGAACATTTTCTTTTTTGTTTCACATGTAAGAAACTATCTCCAGATGGTATAAAATAATAATAGAAGAAATTCAGAATCGCTAAGCCTTTTGTTCTAATTTAAGAAAAATTGAAGGGTAAAGCTAATTGGAAACATGTTTCTCTAAATTTCAAGTGCTGATGGAATGGAAAGGGAAACCATACATCTATTTTCATTTTTTCTATGAACGGATCATGAAACTTAGCTTCAAGGTTTTGATCATTAATTATATAGGCGAAGTTAGGTGATCACAGAAACCGTAACCTGTCTTCTCTGCCAATATCTGACTGAATAGTTTTCCCTATTTAAATACGTGACAGCGGCGTAATGGAAGATTATCAGAAGAAAATGAAGGAGCTAGCAACCAAACTAATAGGTCTGATTATAAAAAACATGGGCATATCAGCAGAAGAAGTGAAAAGGGTCTTGTACAATATTGAAAGCCCCAGCTCTGCTCTACAGCTTAACTCGTATCCATTCTGTCCAGACCCAGATCGAGCCATGGGTCTAGCACCTCACACAGACACTTCTCTCTTTACCATTCTCCACCAGAGCAGCGCCTGCGGTCTACAGACATTAAAAGAAGGCGTTGGGTGGGTTCTAGTCCGTCCTACAAGAGGAGCACTAGTAGTGAACATTGGCGATTTCTTACATATAATCTCAAATGCTCGCTTTCCCAGTGTTCTTCATCGTGCGATCATGAAAGAGCCCCGACACCGGTTGTCTGTGGCGTACTTTTATTGCCCGCCGACGGATTTCAACCTCACTCCGTTGTTTTTCAGTTCCGATGACGAACACGTTCCACAATATCGTGATGTGTCGGTTGCAGAGTATATTGGGATCAAAGACAGGAATCTTGGAAAAGCACTTTCTTTCATTAAACTCTGAAGAATGAAGCGACAGTAGCATGTAGTTGATCAATGGTTCTTTCTGTTGGTAAAATGTTGTTGCAACGTAGTCAGCAAAATAGGCATGTGTCAATCAAGAAGGAAACTGGGACAATGATAGTGAAAAAAGCTCTAGGAAGTTAAATAACTTTTCTTGAATTGCTTCCATTGTATGAATTGCTACGTGTATATATTTTGTTCAAAGTTAACATGCTAATCGTTTTGGTCTAACAAGAAGGTTTATACATGTATAGTAATCACAAAGCAAGATCTTATGTTCAGTTTTATGGTGTCTTATTGTGTCTAATAAATCTCAACCATTCATTTATACGAGTCTCGAGTGAATTTCACATAAATAAATATGAAACCCACATAAATAAATGACTGAGATTCACTTGATACAATAAAACACCATTAAAAACTGAACAGAGGATCTGGACTCAGTAATCACACACCCATAAGCTCCAATAGTGTTCGAGAACTGAATGCGTTTTAGTAGTCTATACAAGTCGACTGGAGCCATTTGGTAACATTAAAATCTTTAAAATATTTTATCAAAGGAATTTGAATCATATTTTCATGGTAATTGGGACTTTGTATGTTATCATGATTAATCATTGCATACATCTTTTTAGAACCTCGATGTTCCTAATTGATTGGTATTTCATATCTATCTTGACTAATATAATGAGGTGCATTCAACTGAGCTATATAATTTTAATTCATAAAAGATAATCCAAGCAATTCTCTCTGATGGAAGCAAATTAAAGGCAGGGTCCCTGACAATTTTGTAGTTATCAATACAAACAAAGAGTTAAATCTAATCTCTAAGCGTAGTTATTAATGGAATTGAAGCAAGAGATTGAATTGTCTTCTTTAGGTCTAGAGCAATCACGGAATTGAAGCGCGTATTAAGAGCCAGTTGGTGCCTGTTTAATGGCCGGGCCCTACTTTAACTAAACAACAAAAGGATTCAAAAAAGTCAAATTAGAATTGTCTTCATGACCCACTGTAGTGTAACCAGCGTAGTAGATGATTGAGAAAAGGATGGGCTTCCTGCAATTTAAAAGTATCAATGATTACGATCGAATTGGTTCCTTTTTCTCGTTGAAAACCATCTGAGAGACAACCAAGATTTTTTGTCCAGTTTTTATGGTTTCTTATCGTGTCCAGTAAATCTCAGTTATTCATTTATGCGAGCTCCATATAAATAAACGTGAGACCCACATAAATAAATGGCTGAGATTCACTGGACACAATAAGACATCATAAAATTGGATAGAGGAATTGGACTCTCTGATAGATTAATTCATCAAGATTTGACCTCTTTCTTTTTCTTTTTTAACTATTGACGCAATTCCCGAGTGTTATTAAAATTGGGACACTTTGGACATATTCACGTCTAGTGAATTTCTGTAAGTACTATGGGATGACATGGTCGCATCCATACACATCAAATGAAAGGCAATACGAGTAGGTATAATTATATATCGTGTAAGGCGAGGCGACACATATTAGTGTACTAATTTCAAATTTGGAGTTACGGAAACGGACAACACAAGGAGTTGCTGCTGGGCGGTCATGTCTCCGATGGGATAAGTCCAAAGAACAAGTGCATAAGAATCTTGGTAGCTCAACCTACGATTTGAATTTGGCTTCTGGACATGACAATATATCTATCCTAATTTTGTTCTTATCGTCAAAGCTGAATGCGAGCCCTCTGGATTCGTAGCTTTGTCATTACAATGGATTGGAAACAGATGCTGCTATTGTGGTGATAATATCTAAACTCCTTTGTAAGAAAAATTTTCTTAATATAAAGATAAACAATACAATCTTTCAAATATATAAATTACTAATCAAATTAAATCACTTATCTAAATTTGGCATTGAATCCACCAGCCCCACAACAAGGTAGCCTTTTGGCTACTTTTTTTGGTTACGTTTTAGAAATTGTAGCTAAAAGAAAATATTTTAGCTAAAAATATTTTGTAAATCGCCGCTAAAAATAAATATTTGGTGACGCTTTTAAAAATCGTCTCCAAAAGGTAAGCTTTTGGTGACGCTTTATTAAAACTATTTTCAAAATTCGTCGCCAAAGGTTGATTTATAGTTTTATTTCATATAGATTGCTTTACTTTTTGCAAAGATTTTATAAAATCGTTGCCAACTTTAGTGACGATTTTTAAAATCGTCACACATAAGATACAACCAAAAATTAGGAGGGACCGTAAGCAAGAAAGGACGCTTAAAGAAAAATCCCTAAAAGTAAAAGACCATTTATCTCTCAGCTTCTGCTGTAAGGTTCCGATTATGTATCTCATGCATAATATATATCAAATGTTGGGACCCGTTTTCGGAACCCAACTCATAACAAACGAATCGTAGCTTAACTAATATCGCTTCATTTTTTTTATTTACACAACATTCAAAGTAGTTTCAATTTCCAATTTTGAAATTCATCAATTCCTCAATCCATTTAATCCTTCATATTCGATCATATTGCATTCGTATTCGAAAACATTTTATCATTCACTATAATCATATCTCTTTTTATCCAAAATTCGCTTATTTCCAAATATTCGAATTTCATCAATTCAACAAAAACTTCTTCCAATACGATTCATTCCATCAATTCATCTCATGCCATTCATACACAATTCCCATGTCATGTCCATATACAAATCCATACACAATTGATCTTTAATATCCATACTCCATTTCACATTTATAATCCTACACATTTACACCTCAATTCAATACACAACCCATAACT
>JANKOD010000008.1:16926171-16939448 GCA_026284645.1 Erythroxylum acuminatum | reverse complement strand
CATCAACTTTAAATGACAATGATCATGTGGGAGGATCATCTAAAGATGGTAGAGTTTTTCATAAATATGAATGTAATATCTTATCTTGTTAGTTGTGATGTAGCTAATCCTATCAGATAGAATCCTATTTGAATGGAGATGTCATCCAACTTAATGTAATCTGATAAGGATAAAAAGTGCTCTAATTAGTTCAGTTCAATTATGATTTTGTATTATAAAGCCAGAGGTGCATATAAATAGCTTATTTGAGTCGTGCACTAAACAAAGATAGGGGAAGGAACACATTAAGAGAGAGAGCATTCATTTGTATATTTTTAAAGAAGTAATAAATGTTGGTTTTTACTATAGCTTTTATGTATTTATTGTTGCCTATGATTATTTAATACTTTCATAATATTCTTACTCGAATGTGAGAGTTAAACACTTTAAGGATTATGAGGCTTTTGAAAATAAGGTTTTTATTAGTCAATGATCATATAGGAAGACCGGACCTTACTTAAATAGACCTTAGTGAAATTGTCGTGGAAAAGACTAAGCCTGATTTCAATATAAGATGGATGTCTAGGAAAACCTTTGTAATAGTTCCGCTATACTAGAAATCGTTCTCTTTTACTGTATATTGAAGAATGAAAAAAAGATGGGTTCTCAGATATCAAAAGGTGGTCAAGATTGTCGGAGGAGCCGGCGATTGTACTAATTCATCTCTCTTCGTTAATAGATAACATAAGGTGGTGGTTGACGGTGGACATAATGATGATTGTGTGAAGATGGCGTATCGGAGAGAAGGTGGGATGATGAGAGCATCCACTTTCAAAGAAGAGATTCATTGCATAACAGAGAGGATGATGATGGCAGCAATAATAATGGTGGCAATAAAACCTTAACCTCCTCAGATACATTTACATCATCATCAACTCTAACTGCTCACCATGGTTCCTTTGCCACTCATCGTGATTCCTCTCTTTCCTATGCTTATACTGGAGATTATCCCCCTCACTGATATATGGCTTTCCTCTCTTTGTTCATTGTTCATCGTTCTCGTTTGTCTGTAATTTTTTTACATTATATTAATATTCAATTTTATTATAATAATAACTATAAAAGACATAAAATAATTCATAAATGTAATATAATTCATATAATTATAATTTCATAATAAGTATATTTGCAATAAACCAACAATATGTTTGATTAAAGTAAGAAAATATATATTTCAATATTTTATTGGAAATAAATTATAAGAGAAACTCATCGGAGGACTTTGAATAGAAATTTTAATACAAACAATTTTAATACTTTATTTTATCAAACAATTGGTTAATAAATATACTTTTGCTTTTGTTCATGTAATCAAAATTCCTTAAACTTGAAGTTGATACTAAACTTAGTTTTGATTTGCGTGAATGGAGATTGCAACGGTGAAGCCAGACTATGAGGTATCTGCTTGCACGGAACATCCATTCGAGGAAGATGAGCTTAGACAACTCCGGGATGATTTGCGAAGTGCAAGAGCTTCGATGGAGATGGAGCGATTAAAATCGAATTTGGATAATCAGGTTTTAATTTTTTTTTCACTCTTGTATTAATTTTCACTATAGATAAGCTGCTAAGATTTTTTTTGGGTAATCGATTTTTGTTGTGGATGTTTCAGAATGGAAGAAAGATCCAACTTTTGAACGATTTGCGAAAATTGCGAGAAAGAATCGATATGGACGAGGGGGCTAATGCTAATGTCCAGAAACTGGTGCTTGTTTTGAAATCAGACAAGGTCCGTGTTTCTTCATTTCCTGTGCATTATAATGTCGGTATTTGATTCCATGACACACTCACCTTGCATGTATTGTTGCCTATCATTCAGGCTTTGGAAGCACAAGAGTCTGTTCTTCGATCAAAATATCAGGTGAGGCGAGCCGAATTGGAAGAAGAGACTCGTGAATTGGAGGATACGTTGAGAGCTGGCTCGGAGAGTGACAGGCTCTCTGAAGATCTGGATTGTCTATTAGCCAGGTCCTTGGAGAAACTGAATTTAGCAAGAAAGGTAAAGTATTCGCTTTAATTGCTACTGAGTTATGTTGCTGTTAGTCTCTGTCTTTGTGAAGATTCATGGTGATTAAACTGTTTGCACAAGGTGGATTGAATTCTTTATGGAAGTTAACATGATTCATTGTTTAGTAGGAACTAGCGGGTAAACTAAGGGCGGTTGTCTCCGTAACTCGGCAGCTTGGTGACATACCAATCCAGGCAGAACTCATTCAGTATGTTGTTTTGCCTACCATCCTGTTCAGTTGATTATGATTTGTATGGTTTAGTTTGCCACTTATAGGCATGTATCTTCTTCCTTCATATGTTACGTGGATGAAGTTTAAAGGTTTTTTAATGTCAGACAATGGGGAAGATCAGTGCTTGGAGGTTATTTTGTTCCCTTTGTAAATGAATAACTGAAATAGTGTGATTTTTAAAAATCGTGTATAGTGGTAACTAGTTTCTGTTTTATTTTTGCATATATTGTTTGTGGCCAGAAATACATGGGACTATGGACTGTAGTTCTGTTAGAAAATATAGTTGAAACTCTCGATAGTGTTCCGTGCTTTACATAAATGACAAGATTACTGTAAATTCTTTTTCTCTTATCTAATATGATCAACTATAATTGTACAAAATTGAAGTGCTTCCTTCTATTCTGTGTCTAGATTCATATGCTACAATAACTTCCCAGAAAGTGCAACTGCTTAATGCACATTCATTCCTCCTTTGGCTTGACATATTGAATTTAACACCAATTTACACAGTGGATGCTTTTCTTACTCAAGGAGCATGTGGTTGCTCTCTCTCATGGCTTCTCCCTTCAAATTTATTTCTGGCATCTGGGAAAAACCTTCTTTTACATTTCTTATCAGCGTATTCCTCTTTGATAAGGATTCTACTGCGCTTATTGTTATCCTGAGATGGCAGTATAGATGTTTGTGTCTCTTCTTTCCTCCTTTATAAAATTTGTTGCAGTTCCAGTATTTTTTTGTACAATATGGTAGGTTTTCAATTGAAAACGACCACTAATCTTTCCATGAGTAATGAAAAAGGAACGAGAGGTGGTCTTGAGTAATCCTAGCCTGCTGAAAGTCACATGATATAGCTTCAGTCATATATGGCTGAAGGCGATCATAATTTTTATGTGATATTCATGTGAAATAAAGTGCTGACTAAAGTCACTGAAGTGCAGAACTTAAGTTTGATCTCTCAATGGACTCAGTTGGTTTTGTCTCCATTTCAATAACCTCTTACAGATGAATCAAAAAGAGATGGAATAATTTTCCTGTAGCTTATGTACTTAGCTTTCTTCATTATATGTTTTCTCCTGTAGCTTATGTACTTGCTTTCTTCATTATATGTTTAATGATAGGCCTGATATTTCCATTGCAGATATGAACGTGGATTTTCAGAACTAAATGCACATATCCAGGTTCCCGATGACTTCTTTTAAACCTTCCCCAAATCTGTTATGTTAAAGACGTTATTCAACTGAACCTAACTTGATGATCTCATATTCATTTTTTGGAAGATGGATGTCATTTAGCTGTAAGGCTCATTGGAACTTGACTATGCACTTAGTGACAGGATTTCTTTTCTTGCTACTTTCAGGAAAAGCATAGACAAACACGCAAATATTATGGAACCTATAATGCTCTTTTAGAGATTAAGGAATTGATGTTAAAAGAGACCTCCTTATTGAGCTCAATAAGTACGCAGGTATAAATCAAAACAATTGACCATCCATACTCTTGTCTTTTTCTTTTTTCTTGTCTAGGAATGGCTTTACCTTCTCCACTTTCTTCAACCCACTTGATTAAATTCTTTAAATTAAAGTTAATCTGCCTGATCATTTATGACAAAGAATGTCCAAGTACTGTGAAAATGAAAATGCAGATATCTTGTTTCGCTCTACTCTTCCTTGAGAACTCATGCTGCATGTTGAGAACTTAAATGATGTTTGTAAGAACACATCCACATATGATTATGTATGAAGGTTTTAAACTAGTTTGACTCACTTATGCGTGGTTGTTGTTGAATAAGTTGAAGTTTTGCTTCTGCATGCAGTTTCAAGATGCCATTATGAGTGCTGACGGTCGATTAAAATTGATTGATTCCATGGAAGCAATTGTAAAGGGAAGTCAACAGGTGATTGCCACCTTTTATATGTTTGGAAAGGCTGAGCAACTCTTGCTCATATATTGTCCACTTCACTAAGCTTGTTTTCATTTTCTATCTAGCCTTTCCTATCCTCAGGTTTGTTTAAGGAAAAAGCATATCTGCTTTTGTGTGTGTCTATGTGTGTGTGTGAGTGAGTGAGAGAGAGAGAGAGAGAGAGAGGTAAAATGAGTATAGAAGAATGGTACCTGGAGATGGTGGTACAATTAGAAAACAAGGAAACCAGAGATCACCATTGTAAAGAATAAAGTTACTGTCACATGTGGTAATTCCATAAATTCTTGCTTTGAAGCAACTATCTTTAGATTGATGCATGGATTAACTTGAATCCATTGAATTACTTGACTTCTGGTGCATAAATTCTGAAGGATTATTTTAATAGGCTCTAACTCCTCACAAAGGAGACCTGCCGGAATTGTGTCATTCCTTTCACAGATTTTCATAATTTCAGGAGTGCATTTTATTTGAGGAATTAGTAAGCAGGTAAATAGTATTGAAAAAAGTCAACTATCTAAAGCAGCTTACATAGTCAAAAAGTTCTCTGCAGCCTTGTTTCGATATGATTGTCCTTCATGCGTTGAGTTATTTGTGAGGTTAAGTACTGCCTTGCTGTTTGGATGGTTTATTACTGCTGCATTTAACTTACAGAAGCTGCAAAAGGTGCAAGTTAGGCTTCAGGAAGAGCAGAAGGCTTGTGATGCCCTGAAGAAGAGGTATGCTGCAGCAATGGCAGAGCAAAGGCGCTGCTATTCTCTCTTGAAAACTGTCCAGGTAAGCACTTCTCTTCCTTTCTGTAATGGCTGGGCCTAAAAGCTAGGTTTACTGGGAAAGAATGTAAAAGGATGGAAGATACTTCTACTCTACTTTTATCTTTCTGATGGAGCAACTTGATGTACTATGTTTTTTAACAGAAAGTTCTAGATATCAGTTTGTACTTTAAAATACCCTGATTGTAGCTAAATTTGCATGCATTGCTCAGTTATGTTTAATTGTTCATACTCAAGTTACCTTCTATGTTTCCTTCCCCGTTTTGTCGGTCAACTGGTAATAAAGCTTTCAATTTCCAGGAGGCATGTGCCAAGAATGAGGAACTTCAGAGCCAGAAGTCTGTCTAAAACAAGTGTTCCTACTTTATATGAACGTTAGCAGGTGCAAATGATTGTATACTTATAAGTTGCTTATCTTAATGAAACAGTAATTAGAGTAGGAATCATGTCTACATGTGGGCTTAGCTTTTACTTCTCCTGTAAAAAGTTGTCTCTGGTGATTGGCTCTACTTAATTATTGGTCCGTCTAAAGCAGTTATTAGATCCATCACACCTTTGCCTTCGAATGGTGATTAGATCTAGTTTTTCCAACGTTGGTGAAGCAATTGCCACATCGACTATGTAATGCAGAGGGAGGATATTCTCAGCTGATTCTGTGGCTAGTTGATGAAAGCTGGTGGTGAGCATCTCGGTTGATTAACTTCAGACATTAGTTGATAGTTCGTAGTTGTTACAAGAAGCTGAGATGGATCTCGCAAATGGTAGCGTCATATACTTCAATTTTTTTTTCTATTTATATAAAAAATGAAAAACATCGTATCAAACAGAAGGGCACGTGAAATTGTCATGAATTGAGGTAAACTAGCTAGCTTTGGGATTGGTTAACTTACTGGCATATTGTGATGATTTTGGGTTCCTCGGTTAGGACTCCTCATAGAACTGTATCAGCTGTGACAAGACGTGGGTTTCTACATTTTACATATATCCGTCTATAAAAGGATTCCAATTCTTCTGTCTAATTTTATGGTGTCTTATTATGTCCAGTGAATCTCAGCCATTCATTTATGCGGGTTTCACATAAATAAATGTGGGACTCGCATAAATAAATGGCTGAGATTTACTGGACATAATAAGACATCATAAAAACTGGACAGAGGATCTTGGTTGCTATAAAAGGGCTTTAAATCACTTGTGCAGTTATCCCTGTGCCCTCATGTTCTCAAAAACATCCAGCCCTGCGATAATTGGGAGATGTAAAATTGGATGGGTTGGATGTTGTTAGAAACTGAGGACCCGGCACAGGTGATTTGAAGCTTTGTAAAGGGGAGAAAAACGATAAAAGAAAGGTGGCTAGCATTGATGATTTGGATGGAACGTGAGAGTAAGAAAACAGTGATGAGAGTGCAAGAAACAAAAATAAATTTCAATATTTGAATCATTTGATGCTGT
This sequence comes from Erythroxylum acuminatum, assembly GCA_026284645.1. Classification (NCBI taxonomy): domain Eukaryota; kingdom Viridiplantae; phylum Streptophyta; class Magnoliopsida; order Malpighiales; family Erythroxylaceae; genus Erythroxylum; species Erythroxylum acuminatum. The sequence goes on along the minus strand of JANKOD010000008.1, from coordinate 16,933,029 downwards.
GGAGTGGAGGTAGGGGGGAACGTTTTTCAATGATTTTTGGACATTGCTTATATCTATATTTATATTTATAATATTTATTAATTAGTTCTTGTTGCTTTTGAATTTCCAAATTGTTTTAATTTATTTATTATATTTAACTTTTAGATTGTGAATATTTATGATATGTTAATGCACATGAAATTATATCACCTTTAAGTAAAGATAAATTTTAATGCATTTATATATGCAATTTGATTTTAATTTAGTGAACATTATATATCATTTTGAAAATTAGAGTGAAATTCAAAAGTTAAAAAGATATTTTGAGTTCAAAGTACATGTTAGACACATGTTGAAGTGTATAAGAATTTTAAGGACTTCAAAATTATTTACTTCAATTTTTAATTAAAGAAAATTTTAACCTCTTTCTTTTTTAGCGCTGAGACCGGTAGAATCCACACTTTAAATGCAACCCTTTTGCCCTCAATTTTAGCATGACTTCCCCCAGAAATCTCTGTTTGAAGGTGAGACTTCAAGCTCTTGATCATTGACTTCATGCTTCTCCGGCGATCCCAATCCCACTAGTCTACTTTTTCTTTTTCTTTTTCTCCCTCATCATTCCTGTTATTTCCAAGGACCCAAATTAGCACGCCAAGAGTTTAGTCTCCTCACCTTCCATAAGTCCTTCAGTTAGACAACAATGATGAATTCAAGATCAAGTGCATCCCAACTTGCAGTGATCGTTGTAGCTTTAGGGCGCCGATTCCAGGAGGCAACAGGGAAACGATATCCATATAAAGGGCCTGCCCAAAACCTAAATTACATGCAAACGAACAGTGTTTCTTAATTTGTTGCTTTAGGCTGTGTTTGGTTGGACGTAAAGTTTTTAATAAAATAGAACGGAATGAGATAGGATGAAATGGTTTATAATAGAATGAAATTTAAGTGGATGTAATATTAGAAAATTATTGTTTACGAGGGATAGAATAGTTCATAATGTAATATAGTGAAATGTTATTTATTATTTTACATTTCATCTTAAACCCTCAAAGCGGAGGTAACTTATTTTTACTGTTTAGGATGAAATGAGATGTAATATGAAATCCTCCAATTCCATCCTATTTCATTCTATTCTATTATAAATCCTTCTCTCAAACGATGTAATAATATTACATTCCATTCAAATTTACCTAACCAAACATAGCCTTAAAAATATGAAACATAATAAAACACTGGTGAAAAACTAGTGCCACTTGGGGCCAAAATGGTTGTAGTTGGAGCATGGATATAAATTAAAAAAGATACACTTAATATTTTATTAAAACTTCCTTTATTTTACTAACGATTATCTCAGTTTCTGTTAGTTAAATGATTGAATTAATTAATTTTGAAAATATTTAAAAAAATTATATTTCAAAATATTATAATTTGATTTATATTTAATATAAATATTAAAGTCTTTTAACTTTCTACTTATATAGGTTTCATTGGATTTTTTAAGGTTCAAAGCTGATGTACTTAAGTTATGTTTCTTTTAGAATTTATTATACTATTTATTTTCCAAAAACTTTAACTATTAATGAAGGTTTGGCATTCTTATCATCAATACCTATTATTGTTGATGTCATTAGAGCTAAAGTTTAACACTGGAATAACACATTAGTTGGCTATATCTTGGAGAAAAAGACCAACTCTTCCTTCAGTAAAAAAAAATTGAGTGGAAGCACTTATTGCACCAATTGCCAATTTTGAAACTTTGGGCCTGTGCAGCAGGTGCCTCTCCTTTATATGTCTTCAGAGTTCAAGGCATATGCAATAAGTGCAAGTTGTATCAAAACTCACTAAATGAGATTCTGAAAAAGGATGAGGCAAGTTCCCTAAAAAAAATTTTAAATAGAAAAGAATTCATTGATAAGCCATTAAAGGCATCAAAAGGAGACATTATATGACTATGCCAAACTAGTTTAATGAGATTACATCAATCTTTACGACTATTATCCATAAGGACTGATAGAAATTAGAATCTAAGATATTAAAGATTCCATCTTCTTCTAAGAGAGTGGCTCATATTTTCAACAACTATGTGAGCAACAATGATTTCTCTAATCCTTTAGTATATTATGTGAGCTAAGGCATGAGTTTCCTTTTTACAATTTTTGAACAATCTTTGATTCCTTTCCATCCGTATTGTATACACTAAGCAATTCAGGCTTAGGCTTAGACATTTTCTAGTCTTTCCCTAATTTTTGGTACTGATTTTTCAGCCCACTCAGATATATGATCCCAATCAGTAATTGCGACTGTATAGTTGTATTAGAAGTAAAGATGATTAATATTTTTAACTTCTAAGCATGAGCCTATCATTGGACCCCTTAATTCCGTCTTTAGTTTTCAATCTTTTTTTAGCTACTAACCATATGATAAAAGTTGCTTCAGGAATTAAAGAACCTTTCCAAACAATGTTATACCAAGGAATAAGAGAAGTGTAAGGCTTGAGAGCTTTAAGATAGGATGAGTTAAATGATTCTCCATTTCTGTTGATGAACCATCTGGGCTTATCAGTCAAAAAAGGGTTAGGCAAGTAATTCAACAATCTTCTAATGTCACTACTAGCTTCTAGCCATATGTTCTGAATTATGACCTTCTTAACTCGAGCTTGGATTTAAATTCTAGTTATGAAGAAAGTGATATCTCCTTTCATGATTATAGGGTATTGATTGGTCAAATTGTTGAACCAAAACCAAGTATCTTCACCATTCCTAATCAAATGATATACAATCTGTCTTTTTCTGAGCATTTGTATGAAAGGCCATGAATGTTCTTTCTTTTCATTAATTTTCCATAAGTTGGGTTCCTTCAAATAGTATTCATTCATCCATTTTCTCCAAAGATCCTCTTTATCATTAAAAAGCCTCCAAACTCTTTTGGCCACTTGGATATTTTGAATCATATGAATGGAAACAAATCCTTGACGACCTTCCTAGTTTCTCTATCATAATTGTCCCCATTTAATCTTAGCTTCTTTAGAGTTGCCAACCTTGCTAGACTAGAGTAATTTTTGATACATTTCTCTATTTCCTTATTTATTTTCTTAGGTCAAAAATAAATGTGTACTCCAATGGGTATGCAAATTGTTGAGCACTGAAATAATGAGCTAAAATCCTTCAGCTTGTAAGAGAGCTTTATTATACCAAACATTGATCTTTTTCTTTTATTTCGTAAAATCAATAAAAAATATTGAAATCTTAGCTTCTTAGAAGAGATGGGAACACCAAGATATTTGAAAGGTAGGATGTGAATGTTGAAACAAAAAATTTGATGAAAATTATTAGTCTTAGGAATGTTTGAAAAGAAATAGAGTTTGCTCTTAGATGAGTTGATACATAGACTAGATAATCTGTAGAAAGATTAAAGAGATTGATGCAAATAGAGATAAAAGGTTGGTCAACACCGTAGAACATCAAGTCTTCCACTTTCCTCATTCTCCATTAGATTGACTATAAGATCACAAGTGAGTTAATCGATTTTTCTAGTATGATATTAATGATGTTTTCCTTATTTGGATGAGGTGTTGTTTATTCTTTGATCACAATTATCTCAAAGTAATCATTTAAAGTGAATGATTTCCTTATAGATTTTCATACTTGTTTTCCCAGTTGAGGCTTCTAATTATAAGATAGTTAGATTTCTCCTTTAAACATTTCATTGGTAACATTCAACTTCATAATAGATAGTGTTTTAGGCAATTCATTCTTGTTATTAATCTCCACAGAAATTCTTGCAAAGCATATTTTTTCAAGTCTACCAGTAGCTGAATCAAATGTTATAAGTTTCCCCACAAAACTTACAAGAAAATTCAGTTCATCTATAATCCAATATTCTAAATGTATGTTATGAAAATTAACCCATAAGGGAATAGTTACTATGCTGGTTTTATCAAATTCCGAACCTGGAGCTCAGTTTTGGATAAATATGAGTTGCGCTCCCATATGCCATGGACCAGATTTTATTATCTTGTTCATGTTGTCTCCATCTATACATTTGATTGGAAGCAATATTATGTCAAGTCCTTTGTTTCCCACTTACTATAAACCCAATATTATATTAAATGAAATACAGGTCTCTTGTTTAGAAAGAAGCCAACTAGTGTATTGTCTCAATGTTTTGCACCCTTTTAAAGCAGCTCTAGAGGTGGTGTGACAATGCCATTGACTAATATGGCTGGAAATTTTCTTGGTTTCTCATTAGGAGTTTTAGTTAAAACCACATTTCTTTAGGATTTGCTTGTTCCATTTGAGTCGGTAGTTTTTTTGTTTCTTTTTTCTCTCAAGAAGTTAACATCCATCAATTCTTGCAATGTTGAAAACTAATTCTACATCTCCTCTTGATGAGATAAGCCTCCATCGAAGGCTTCCGTAAAGCCTTTCCTAAGTAGAAGGATACTTGTGACTACCCTTGAGCTTCACTAGAAATGGAAGTTACTATTGTGAGAGAGGGTAAGTTACTATTCATGATCGAGAGAGATCGAGAGAGAGGGAAATAAAGATAAGTTAAGAATTAAGTCATGTGTTATTCTTCAAATCTATCTAAAGTAGGAGGAACTTAAACATAATGAAAGGGTTAACAAATGACAAAGGTGATAATGTTTGGGGCCAAAAAGAGCTGAGGAAACTAGTATTTCACCACTTCTCAAACCTAATAAGATCAAATAGTGTTGTAAGCATATTAGAGTAGGATTTCATCTTACTCATTGCACCCTCCTTAGGTCCCTCATTAGTAGATAAACTCACTCTCCTTTTCACCCTAGATCACGTTGACCTTGCCTTAAAGAAACTAAGTTGAAACTAAGGTCCTAGTCCTAGCAGCCTAAACTTTCTTCCAACAAATTTGACAGTGGACATTAGACCATGTCTATAAAGTTATGATAGAATTTTTCAACAAAGAATCCCTTCTAAGAAAATTTAACCAAACACATATATGCTTGGTTCCTAAATGCTCTAATCCTAAAAATTGGAATGACTATAGGCTAATTTCATGTTGCAACTTCACCTATAAGATTATCTTCAACATCCTAGATAGGCTGAAGCCAGTAACAAATACTATCATCAGTAAATCTCAAATTGCTTTCATTGAGGGCAGATCCATTAGGGACAATGTACTTTTGAGTCAAGAATTGCTTTAAAGGTACCTAAGAAAAGGAATAGGCCAGTCTCGTATAATCAAATTTGATTTTATAAAAGCTTTTCATTTTGTAAAACAAGACTTCCTATCCCATACATTTAAAGCTTTTGGTTTCCTAATCTGTTCACGTCTTGGCTGATGTAATGTATCACAATAGCTTCCCATAGTGTGCTTGTTAATGGAGAACAGATGTAATGTGTCACAACGGCTTCCTATAGTGTGCTTCTTAATGGAGAACAAACATAATGATCCAAAAGGAGTAAACTAGTTAGGGAAAGTGATCATTTATCTACTTACCTTTTCTTAATTTGTCTGGAAGTTTAGCAAAGAAGTACTACTCATAATATTAGGAACTCCTCAAGTTTCAAATTTCATAATAAAAAGTGTAAAATTGAAGCTTTTCAGCTTAACATTTACAGATGACCTCTTTATCTTTTACAAAATTAACACTGATTTCACAAACACATTGCTTAAATCCATCAAGAAATTCACTAAACTCTCTAGTACAGAAGTAAACACTGAAAAGCTATATAATTGTATTAGGGGATGCAATGAACAAGAAGGAATAGGTTGTTCATACCACAGGTTTCAAAGTACTACAACAATCACCTATCACAAATCTAAGGGTACCAATTACTAATGCTAAACCAACTTATAAAGACTGCAACAAGTTGTTTAAAATAGTCAAAATGAGGATTGGCAATTGGTGTAATAAGAATCGTCCTATGCAGGTAGACTTCAGTTGGTCAATCTATCCTATCTAATATCTATAATTACTGGCTAAACCATCTCATTCTTCCCAAAAAGCGTATTAAGGATATAGAAATGATCATGAGAAACTTCCAATGGATATCCATATAAGGATACAAGGACTAAGGTAGCTTGGAAAGACTTATGCAAGCCACTAGACCATGGTGGACTTGGCATCAAATCTCTCCAAATAACTAGCATAGTATTTTTAAAAGTTAAGAATTATTCATTGATAAGGGAAACATGTGGTCTATGTGGATGCAATCTTATCACCTTAAAACACACAAAATTTTGGGAGTTTAAAAGTGGTTAGTCCTCTCTTAGACATTCACTCAAATCCTTGGCTCAAGTTTAAAATATGCATGCCATTCAAATCGATTCTTGTCAATAAGAACCATACAAGTTTATGGTATGACAAATGGAGCACTTCAATCCTCCTATTCCTTATTCTTAGACTTTATTAACTCATAAACATGATGAAACTAGAAGTAAAAGTATTTTAATTGATCAAAGAAAATGAGTAGCCCCTCACACTTGGAGGATTCAACAAATTCAATAAGGTAATCCCTGTATACAAACCAAATCCAGACAAGAATGATAGGATTGTTTGGGATAGAGGCCTCTCAAGGTCCTACAACAATAAAATAACCTCTATTATGATTTGGCCTGATCTTGCTGAGATTGAACGTCGTTGTTTGGATCCATGATATGTACGATTCTGGCTATGGGATACCTGCAAAATAAATAATGGCGGGCTGGGAATTGATTCCCGGGAGGCCCCTCCAACGCTCAAGTCAGTCTTTTTGTGTAGGTTTTCGGCTGATAATAACAGAGGAAAGTAGGGTTGTAATCTCATACCTGTATCATGGTAGAATAGTACCTTATATATGCTGTGGATGCTAGGTTTAGGTCTTTACGTAGATCTTTGTGTTTGCATGGGAGTCTAAC
>JANKOD010000008.1:16915109-16926071 GCA_026284645.1 Erythroxylum acuminatum | reverse complement strand
GAATAGTACCTTATATATGCTGTGGATGCTAGGTTTAGGTCTTTACGTAGATCTTTGTGTTTGCATGGGAGTCTAACACCTGATGGGCCAATCGGGCCGTGGACTTATGGAAACCAGGCCTGGGCCTAGCACAACCGACCCAACCATATTATATTCTTGCATCAGAGCCCTAAGGCCCCTTGATTTAGATTGGTATGGTTTAAGAAAAATATTCCAAAAATTACCTTTATTGCCTAGCTAGCTTTGGAAAATAGCTTGAGCAACCTAGATAGGATCAAATCTTCCCAAAACTCCCTTCGTTGCCTTTGTCACGGGGAAAATAAAATCATGAATCACTTGTTTGTCATATTGGACACCAGGATCTACATCAGGAGCTCATTTAATTTCCAATCCTAAAATTGAATACGATAACCTAGTTCCATTGGTTACGAAAGCTTCTCTTCCTAAGCAAGACTCCATCTTGTTGAAACTTGCCTTTGTACACTAATATCTGAAGTATGCAGAGAATCAAATTCCCAGAGATACAAGCTTAAGTCGGTTGACTTGCAACAATTTAAGGCCAACACTTTGCAATCTATTAAGGAGCTGATTTGGTGCCACTTCAAGGCTGCAAAACTTTCCTCTTAAACTAGAGAAACGTGGGGGTTGATGTAGCAAAACCATTGCTTATTTAAGCCTTTCCCATATTTTACTTAATGGTGACCTTGCAGGTAACATTGATACATCCATCTTCTGTATAGTTGGTTCAATCTAGTTCTTCTTCTTTCCTTTTTTTTTTTGTTAAGCTATGCTTTCTTTTAGAATATAATTATTTTAATTTCCAAAAAAATTTAACTAAATATTTTAACAAATAAAACTAAATAGTATTACTCAATTTATCACATTGGTAAAATTTTTCATATATAAATTATATCTATTAATAGATTTAATAGTAATTGTTTAAATTTAGAGAATTTAAATTAAATATTTTATGTATTTATAAATATAAATTAATAATTATTTTATTTAAAATATTAAATAATATGGTACATTTAATTTCTATTTTATAATGTATTAGTAATGAATATCTTGTCTAGAATAAAATTAATTATTCAAGTAATTACAAAGACTTATTTATTTTTAGTTATTTAATTACTATCTTTGTATTTATAATTATTAATAATAAAAGTATAATTATAACAATATTAATAAGAAATTTAAAATAAGAAATTAAAATCATAAAAGGAAACAGACGGTAGATATAATTTGTAAGAGTCTCGTGCCAAAGGGTAAATGAAGAAAAGAAGACTAAGAAACGGCATGCTGGAATTGTCAAGTCATAGAACAGATCCCGATTTGACCCGAACCTGAAAAACATTAAAGGACAAAAGTTTCTATTTCCCGCCAACTCCGTCCTGTAATCTAACCGTTATAACTGCCGAATTTCCCTCCACATTTTCCTGAGTTTTCTTGTTCACAAGACGGTTCAGCTTCATTCCCATTTTCCGATTCCCGTTTCAGCTTTCTCTACTCTACCTCTCTCCGTCCATTGCTTTCCGAGCTCAGGTAAGTTTTTTTTTCTGCTTCGTTTTTATTTTTAGTGTTCGAACTTCCCTGGAACATTTTGTTAAACCCTAGACCGTGATGCATGCATTTAAGAGAACACATCTAACTTCTTGCTTTTTTGTCTCTCTCCTTTGTTTGATGAAAAAGGCAGAGTAATTTCTTAGGGAAAATGGGTAGGAAAGAGAAGGAAGAGGAGAGAATTGAAGGAATTATTCGGGGTCTTCTCAAACTTCCCGAGAACAGAAGATGCATTAATTGCAATATTTTGGTATTTGTTTTATTTGTATTCTTTTCATAAATTTCTTTTTGTAATCGGCCGTTGCGGTCGCTCTAGGAATGGTTACTTGTGTGGTTATCGAGTGCAAGCAGATAATCTTTTAGCTGTTTAAATTCCTAAAGACCGAAGATTATTGTTGAGACAAGATGTTGAAGACTTAGAATTGGTTTTGTAGTGCAGAGCTGAGATTTAAGTGATGAATGTTCCGGCAGCTTGATGGTTCTTTCATTATATGCATGCAGCAAAAGACGACATATCGTGATTTGATATAGCCTTGCCAGGTTTCTGGAAACTTATAATCTGTAAAAACAATTTCGTAAACGTAAAAATTATAGTAGAGAAGAAATGGCGCACAACTGTTTTAGGGGCGTCAAATCATGCCTTGAGGCTTGCTTAAGGAAAAAAGAGTCTAGTCTGGTCTGGACCTTAAATATCAGTTTCCATTAGTCATTTTTATATGTTTTCCACACTTTCATATGGAAGCCGTCTTCTGGTAATGATTGATTTTGTGGCTATTCAAATTATGTCAATTACTTTCTTTCCACCCGAACAATATGACTGATTTAGCATCCTTTTTTATTTGTAAAAGTACATATATATGTTTCAGACAATACAGGCTTATGGGGTGTTATGCTATCTTGTTTTGGCAGGGACCACAATATGTTTGCACTACCTTCTCCACTTTTGTCTGCATGAACTGTAATGTTGTGCAGTAAGTATTGACATGTCCCCACACTGTAACATACTAGGAACGCCGTAGCAAATATTTGTGTGATATATATTTCATCAATGGACACATCCCGCAGTTTAACCTCATTTATTTTGTCATGGAATATTTTACTTTTTAGTAAATTCATTGATTTACTTTGTTGAATTCCAGCCGGGAATTCACACATCGTGTTAAATCAGTGTCAATGGCTAAATTCAACGCGGAGGAAGTTAGCGCTCTTCAAGCAGCAGGAAATGAGGTGAACGGAAAAAACTAATGGTACTATCATTTCTGATAATTTAATCTCTTTGGTCTGACTATCAACTTTTTCCTAGAGAGCAAGGCAAATATATTTCAAAGAATGGGATCCTCAACGAAATTCTTATCCTGATTGCAGGTACTTTTGCATATAGTTGTCAATGAAATCTCTCAAGCTAATGTTTCAGTAATATTATTATTCAATCTTACAGTTTGTATGTCCATTACCAGCAATCTTAGTAAACTTCGGGATTTTATCAAGCATGTTTATGTGGATCGAAGGTATGCTGGAGACAAGAATCAAGAGAAGCTTCTAAGGATGAAATCAGTAAGTTCCACGAAATATTCACTTTGCACATCCAGTTTGTTATGTGATACCAGCTTTCTGCTGGGATATGGTGGTTATGTCAAAATATATGATGTAGGTAACTCTACATTTGTAACTTTAGCTGAATGATTCTAGGAGATGTTTGATTTCTTTCTAAAAAGTTCTATTGTATCAATTTTACAGAGCAACAAGGAGGAATTCTTTGAGAGCGGGATGGCATGCGCATATCATGCTGGATGTAGAAAATCATATTGTGAAGACAGATGCGAAAAAAATGAAAGACCAGGTCCTCGTGGACGGAACGATTCTTATAAGAATGAAAGAAGTCTTTATTCTCAAGAAAATTCAAGATACGGAAATTTTAAAAGGAGCACTGCCCGTTTTGAGGTTGTCGATGACAGATTTCGTGATGGAGTTCAAAGTGGAAAGAAACCTGATAACTACAGGTTGTTAGATAGAGAATCCAGGGATATTAAAAGTACTCCTGGCCAAACAAAGAATTTAAATCAATCCAAATCCTTTGTGGTTCGTCCTTTTAAACCTGTTCTAGGGGAGAAACCTCTTCCACTACAGGTAGGCAAATGTTCGAAATTGACAGATGCCAAAAATCCTGCTGGTTCAGCTCAAAATCAGGTATGACTATTTGCAAGATATTTTTATATGACCGAGTAGTTGAATATTTAAAGTTTGACTTCCTCTGCATGTGTCCCACGAGAAATGAGGCAATGTTTTCCGGGACAGCCAAGCTGCTGTAGCATGAACTCTTGATGAGCATTTCGACAATGCACTTCCCTTAAAGTCTTTCGCTTCTTTACTGCTTTGGAGTTTCTCCCAACCTCTAAATCAAACCCCCTCTTTGTGAATCTTGATGATGGAACCCCACCTATGAATCTTATAACTCTTACAACTTTGTATATCGGATCTTTAACTGTTTCTACATTAATCTTTATCGAAATTTGGTCAAGCCTCATTAAGTGCTCCCTAAATGTAGCAGCAATTCAGTAGTTTGTAGGATTGGATATTTTGGAACACTGCTTTGTGATCCTGTGCAATCAAGAATGTTCCACTTCATTATTTCTTTATAGCTGCAGAGGGTGTCACCTTCAGTAAGCACGACATCTAGTAATGGGAATCCAGTGGAACAAAAATGTAAGAATGCAGACAGCTTGACTAGTAAAAATTTGGATACCGAGGCCACTACCGAAGCATTAGAACCACAGACGCACAAAAATTTTTCATTTAGTGAAGAAGAAAACTCCTCTCATGAACTTTTTGCAAAAAAGATCATACCTCAAGCCCCAAAAATGACTACTTTGGAACTTTTACTATTGGAGTTTTCAGTTCCAACAATCCCTAGTAATGAGACAGAAGTTTCATTTGGTACTAATATTTCCACGACAGCATATGGTAGCAATATGCCTTCATCAGCTATGCCTCCAAGTCAAATGTTGATGCCACTGAATAGTATTGGAATTTCTGATACTGTATCTGCAGACGGTATGATCATACATAATGTTTCACCAGCTGCTCTGTCTAGGCAAAAGCAACAATCATCAGAAAGTATTGGGGGTGATTCTACAACTGCACCAGGAGGCGACATGTCTGCAGGTAAAGTTTCATCTTCTGTAACTGGAGGCCAGATAAAGTTATGTGATGGTGTTGGTTCCCTTGATGTCAAAATCAACTGGTAGCTTTGGAGATTGACACTGGAGACAACATTCCTGCAGGAGGTATTTCTTCAGGTTCACGTGCAGGAGGGACTTTGTCATTACTTGAAAACCTCAATTCCTCTGCAATCTTAACAGCTACTGATTTTCCAGCGCAAACTTTTGCCAGTGGTACTCCATCAGCTATCGCTGATGTCAGCATTGACTCTGTCTCAAAGATTTCAAATGGGCTGGAGGTTTGTGGAATGCAGCAATATAAGCCTTCTGTATTTGCTACTGCTGACGGTAGTTCCACTGTGCGACAGAGAACAATGAAAATTAGTACTTTAGACAACCAGGTAAAATTTGGCCTTTACTGTCAAGTTTTAGAAAATGGTTAAAAGAGCAGAAGTTATCAAGACAAAAGCTCTTTCTACAGTGCTATGTTGATAGCTTTTAAAATTACAATTTATCCATCAAAGGACGTACGTAAAAGGATGGCTTGAGTAGGAACTTTTGTTATGATACTTCAGAGATGCCGACAAGAAGCAAAATGGTCATTAATTGTAGTCCGTCATATTAAGTACAAGAATTTAATGGTATATGAATTGGGGTAACAATATATGGAAGTCTTAAGCTTTTTCTGTTTATATCTGTATGGAGACAAATATATGTTTTCTAATCTTTTTGCATGTTATTCACATATATCATTAGTCATCAACTGTCATCGGTGCTCATGGACCTGATAATGCTTTCGCTGGACATCCGTCACAAGATATCCCGAAAATAGGCAAGACTCCAATTCTGGAGCTAGATCTCCACTTGTTCCAGTGGAAACAAAGTTAAATGATAGAAAAAAACTGCCAGTGGTGGTTACCTTGCCTTGTGTAATTTTAGGTGTTCCTCCAATGGCGGTTACTCATAGATGTTTAGCTCTTGCAGGAGCTTGTTACTGCAGTCTATTCTCCCTACAGTGGGTCAATAAGCAGTTGGCAAAGTGGTCGGTCGTACAGCATGGAATATGGTCATCAATATTACACCAACCAAATGGTATGTCATTCATCAAGATGATCAAGTGAGACAAGTGTCCATTTCATTATGTTTTATGCATAAGATACTAAGGATATTCCATTATCGTTTTTTTGTTAACAGCATACTCCAGCATATCCAAATCCACCAAAATCTACAAATCCGTTTGATTTTAACAATGAAACCACTCCACAACAAGCTACAACGGTATGGTCATTATTAGATATATGTGTTTCTCATTCATCTTTCTGCTGGGGTTTTGTTAATCTATTTCTGAACTTAATCTCAAATGTACTTGTCACTCTTGAATGCTTGCTTTCACTATCATGTATCTTTGATTTATTGGGAGTCACGTTTGAATGCAAAGCTGCGAACATTGAAAATTCCAACACATCAATGATGTGCAACCGTCCTAATTAATTGATATGTACTGTTTTTTGATTGATTGTGATGACTTTAGTGCTTAGTAATATACTAAATAAGCAGAGCCCTCTGGGGTAGAGGGCCACACGCTAATGAGTCTTTTTGGTTGTGCTCAAGTTTATAGATTAATTGTATGGGACAGAAGTTAATCATTTACATGAGCATTATTAACTGGTCCAGTATTTCGTTCATTCTTTATTAACTGAATTCCGAAAGCTGACAAACTTTGAGTTGCATAAGGAGGACAAGTTTTGCATACATGTAATCCTGCCTTTAGTTTCTGCTTTTATTGCTTGAATATTCAAGTGAAAATTTGTAAACCATAGTAAACCTGTCAGAGAATGTAAACTAGCTTTGGAAAATGGTGACGTAAAGGTATTAGGTTTTATAAAGTGACTTTCAGTGCCTGTCGATTGCAGGGTTCCTAGTGTATTTGCTTATGAAGCGAGTATTTGAAGAATTGTCCTCGTTCTACTTTTCTGTGGCCTTTGTTTCTTCAAGAATATATTAAAATAAAATCAAAAAATAAAAATATGAATTAGTTTGAAACAAATGCATTGTTGTGCTGTAGTATCCTTTCATGGGAAACTTGCCGGGTGCATTTCCAAACACATCAACCCCTCAGTTCGCAGGTCAAACTTCCATATTTGGTCATAATTCTTCAGGATCAATTGCAAATATATCACCTTCTTATGGATCGGCTGTACTTGCTCATTCCTCTTCCGTTCTTCCAGCAACGTTTTCTGGTAAATCCATTTCTTATTCTTCATTTTTCATTCGCTTGTCCTTTCCCAAGCACTCTTTATCCTAATTCAGGAGGAAAAAAATTTATTAGCTTAATTCCTATAATTCAGGTGCATACATGGAGCAAAAAGCACCCATGTACCTGCTACCTTCCGGGTAAAGATTTTTTTCTTTCATGTATGAGCTTTTCATCAATTGCTTCTCACCATGGGACCACCTTGAACAATTATTACTTTGAAGATGTAAATTCATTATCTCACACGATGATGCTTTATACTCCGGTTAGCTTCCGAAGAATTTAGGAGACACGAATCTTATAGGTCTATTATGATGCTTTTATTTGTCCACCTTATACGGTTAGAAGTTGACAGAATGTTTAAACAAGGTTTCAAGTTATTATCATGCAAGCTCATTTCTTATTGACTTCAACTTATGATCATCTTCATGGTCAAACAAAATGCTAGCTTTGTGAAGACTTCTAGGAAATCCCTGCTTCTAATTCTCGTTTCATTTTTCTGGCCATTACTAATGGGATTGGTCTGTGTGATTATGGAAAATTTCATAATGAACTAAAAATAAATCATATTTTGCTTGATTACATTGCAGACCACAAGAAGCGGGTGGAAATGGAGCTGATAGGATGTTTTTTGGAGCTGCGCAACCAACCGGCGGTTACTCACTGAGAACCAACACTGCTTCCATGTCTTTAAAGGGAGGAAACCCGTTCGAATAGATGAAACTCACAAGTGGGATAGATTATTGGAGTAGAACTCTCGTTCGTGTTGGCTCTTAAAATGAAGACAACTATATTCACTAAATTCCTATTACATATTATAAATCATTTGTTTATGTATGAAGGTAATTTACTTAATATTGATCATGATGATCGTATGACTAACTTTGCTTAAATGAGATTAAACTAAACTAGTTGAGTATAGGAGCTTGTCTTTAAAGATTGCTTATATAAGTTGTTAATGAATCTCCTTGAAGAATGCCTCCTCGAAGTAACTTATCCCCATAGATCTGGATTAGGGGAATAGGGGGAACCTCCCTTATAATTAGAGCAAAGCCCATAGAGTTGTAATGTCATTTGTAACTCTGAATTATCGCTTTGACCATCGCTTAAACATATGCCTCAATTTCTGCAACTTAAGGATTAAGTATAATGGTCCAAGTTCACACCAATTATTATCCTATTACAAGGTACTCTCCCTATTTCCAATTTTGTACTTAAGTTCCTTGTGAATATTGTCTCTCATCCTTAGAAGCTACAACATAGTCTATGAGGAATCATTTATACTTTTAATTCTCCAAAAATTATTACCCTATAAATAATGACCATATATCTACTTGGCTTACAGTG
The DNA here is from genome assembly GCA_026284645.1 of Erythroxylum acuminatum. NCBI lineage: Eukaryota > Viridiplantae > Streptophyta > Magnoliopsida > Malpighiales > Erythroxylaceae > Erythroxylum > Erythroxylum acuminatum. The sequence goes on along the minus strand of JANKOD010000008.1, from coordinate 16,917,749 downwards.
ACTTTATTTCCTAGGATTCTGATAGACCTAAGGTAACCCGTTTCTATGTTAGAAAGAATAAGCAGAGGGCAGAGGAGTAATCCCTCAGGCTAATATGTATTCGGGTAGTTAGTGGCTAATAGTACTGACACCCAATCATACTGTTGTAACGGATTCTGTCAGTAGTCACAGAGTATTCGTACAAATAGCAGAGTGGGAAGAAGGGAGAGGGGTATGAGGAATGACATATGTATGAGCCCTAGGTTGGAGGATTCTGGACCTCAAAACCAGACTTGCATTGTATTCAACTACAGAAATTAATAGCAAATTCGCATTTTACCTTATCTGTTTCTGGGAACCTATCAACTGGTATCAGAGCGGTTGATCCTGAACCATGGCTGCTAAGAAGGCTGATAACAGAATGGAAGGATTGGAGAAGGATCTGGAACTGTTGCGAGATGAGAGGCGACGAGATGGGGAAGAAATGCAAAGAGAGATCAGTCAGACCCACCAAGAATTTCAGAAGCAGCTCAGTCACTCCACGCAAGTTTGACAGAGGTGCATGGATGAACATGGCGTGGAACTTCAAAAAAAGATGGAGGATGTTAATAGGAAAATGTGCGAACGATTAAGATCGGAGATAAAGAGTATGATGATGTCGGTTTTGCAAACTTGGAAGAGGGCCGAGGGGGGAACCGTGGAGCACCGACCCTAGGAGCGCCCACCCGAAGAACCTCAGCCTGAGCCCAGTCGAAGGAGGGAGATGGTAAAGGCCCCATTGGCACCAGATGAACACCATGAGAGCAATGACTGGAGAAATGAAGTCAGCTACCGCGTCGACCCACCTCCCGGGTTCGCACGCCCAAGTGACTTCCGGCGAGACTGCCGACCACGAAGAATCGAGATGCCCACGTTCGGAGGAAATGACCCTGATGGGTGGATATACAAAGTGGAACGGTTTTTCTCAGTGGGTAGGTTCACCGAAGAGGAGAAAATGGAGCTCGTGGGCATGAGTATGGAAGGGGATGCACTGACGTGGTTCCGATGGGTGGAGAGTCGTCGGCCCATCGTGGATTGGCAAGAATGCAAGAAGCTGATGACGCAGAAATTCCGCCCAGCTCACAAAGGGACCCAGTGCCAGTGATTGTTGGCGGTAAGGCAGGTCGGCACAGTGGTAGAGTACCCTAGGAAATTTTTGGAACTCGCCGCCCCTCTACCGGAGTTACTTGAAGCAGTGTTGGAGAGTACATTTATGAATGGGTTAGCCGAAGAGATAAGGTTAGAGGTGCAGATTTTCAAGTCGAGGAATTTGGTGGACATGATGGAGTTATCCCAGCAAGTGGAGGAGAAATTCCGGCGTATGAGTGAACTACGTTGGAGCCACTGGGGAGGAGGCTCGAAATGGGGGTCATCGGGGCAACGCATGGATCATACACGGGGGGAGAGAAGGAAGGAGGAAATAGAGACACAGGGGAGTTAGCTGGCTACTTCGACTCGACCAAAACATTCCGACAGGCAGAGGAACCCGACTTCGACAAATTTCCGGAGGTTGACGGTGAGTGAATTACAGGATAATAAAGCCAAGGGGCTTTGTTTTAGATGCGATGAGAAATTTAGTCCGGGCCATCGGTGTAAGAAAATAGAACTTCAGGTGTTGGCTGCCATGGATGAAGAAACTGAGGTTGAGGAGTTGGAGGAAGAAGCAGAGGAGGAAGAAATACAATCGGAGGAGTTGGCGGTGGGGTCAGTGTTGGGATTCACTTTTCCCAAAACTATGAAAATGAAGGGGACCATAGGTGATAGGGAGGTGATAATATTGATTGACAGTGGAGCTTCGCACAACTTTATTTCATGGGAATTAGTAAGGTTACTGAATTGCGAGCTAGAGGGTTCTACAAGGTATGTTATAGCCTGGGGAATGGTCAGCAGATCAGAGAGGAAGGCATTTGCAAAGGGTTAGTGTTGTTTGTGCGAGGCTTGCAGGTAACTGAAGAGTACTTACCAATGAAGTTAGGATGCTGTGATGTTATCTTGGACATTAAATGGCTACAAACCTTAGGGAAAGTGGTGACAGATTGGGGCAAAATGACAATGGAGATCAGACATGGGGATAGAATCCTCACGATTGTAGGAGACTCGACACTCGCAAAAACACCGATTAGCTTGAAAGCTTTAATGCAGACCACAACAGTTGGAGATTTGGTATATTTACTACAGATGGAGGGTGCAGAAGGGACTGAGCCGAAGGAGGTCACCCCAATTCATAAGGAGCTAAGGGTGCTTTTTAGAGGAATTTCAAACTGTCTTTGACATGCCCTAATAATTGCCGCCTGAAAGGGGTAGACACCATGCCATTGTACTGCAAAGAGGAGCTAATCTGGTCACGGTGAGACCGTATAAATACCCTTAGTTCTAGAAAAAATGAGATTGAGAAGCTAGTAAAGGAGATGTTGGATTCCGGAATAATTCAACCAAGTGTGAGTCTGTTGGGACCCGTTATCGGAACCCAACCTCAAAGCACAAACTTAACGAATATCAATGAAAGAACGGAAGCAAAACGAAACAAAGAACGGAAACATATCGAAAAATCGAAGGATCGAAAGCGAAACGGAAGCAAATGCAAATCGAACCGAAACGAATTTCCGAAACACAATCAAAACG
>JANKOD010000008.1:16847474-16858440 GCA_026284645.1 Erythroxylum acuminatum | reverse complement strand
GATGTTGATAAGCCGAATTTTAGAAATTAGAGCTTCGTGCTGATAACGTGTTATAAAACCGAAACTAAAACTTAAGAATATTTGGGAGAGGAGAATTCTTCTTATAAATTGGTGTATCTTACATCAAATTAACCCTTCTATTTATAGTACAAAATTTCTAATAAAATACTATCATGATAATAGAAATGACACACTAACTATTAAGTAGTGCATTTGGTGCACTAACAATTAAGTGGTGCATTTGGTGCACTAACAATTAAGTGGTGCATTTGGTACACTAACAATTAAGTAATGCATTAACAATTAGTAGCACGCCATATTATTTCTATCTTTTATAACAATAAAACCATTTCTTCAAGTAATTTTTCTCAAATGCTTTTAATTGTCTGTCTGAATGAACTTATATCAGTGAAGCTTTTGTCAATAAAGTGACTGCGAATTTACTAAACATGCTTTCGAATCGACCTCGGCTTCTTCCGGCATGAATCGATGTGTCGACATCCAGTCATGAATGTGGGTGACAATTTGAAGTCAGAGGACCCATTCCTCCCAGCAAGTGACCGACTAAGGTTACTACTTAATTTTTAAAAAATATCACATTTAATTTTTAAGTTTATTTTGAACATTTTAAAAATATTAGTTAAATAGTCTAAAACATTAGAGTTCAAGTACTTACATGGCTTTAACCAATTTCATTACAAAGTAACCAAAGCACCTACTATTAGGAACCAAGACAAGAGACGGAGGTCATCATAAGATGACATAGTTGCCAGAACCTTTCCTCGTTTACAAGTATGGTTTTGCTCAGGCTTATAAATTAATTCCTAATGTGTGTTACATTTATAATTTCTTGTTACAATGACTCTCAAGTCTGGAAGAACCAGAACAAGATTAGATGCTACAACAACTACAGATCAAAGGGGTAAAATTTAAGAACTTTACTGAAAATGGTTAAAATTGGGATCACTGTCAACTTGATCAAATGATACCTACCGCGCTTCTAAAGGTGAATCGGCTATTCATCTTCAGAACAGTGACAGTACGGGCTGCGGGGAAGTCAAAGATGCCACGCACTTGAACTGTCATGGCATAAAAAGTGAAAACTTGAGAAAATTGACAAATCTCGAAATTCAGAAGCGGTCATCATGTTATTGTGATTGCAGAAATGATCAACGCTTAACACTTAGAAGTGCCTAGATTCGTCACTTTTTGAAGTTAATTTGTTTCCAATGACGAAAACAACTCAAAAAACTTGATTCAACCTCTATCTTGACTATCCTTGTGGTTTTAAAGCATCTAATTTCGTACTGGTGATAAATCCTACGTTCAATCAACTGAAACATAATAAATAAATAACATATACTAGATTGTGCACAATGATACCTTTTGTTGTCTGTACTTTTCACGTATAGCATTTAAGGAGCAACCACTAGTGTTAAGCTGCAAATGTTCCAGTGCAAGTACCGTATTTTTCAGTTCGGCCGCCTTGTACCTCGTATAGTGCTCCATAGTAGGATTCTGCCAGAAGTAAGCAGAGGCTTTGTTCACATTTTTCTCGTGAGAAAAAGACATGAAAGCAAAACAAAATCTCAAAGTGAGAATAAAATGGTCAAACCCATGGGTGATCTGATTGGTCAAGTGTCCATCTGGCAAGGAATACAGAAGAAGCAGCAACAAGGGAAGGTAGGAACTTGAGGAAGTTATAGTCAATTAGAGTCAGCTCTGCCAAATAATTTGCCAAGAACTCCAATTCAACAGAAGGAACCTTATATCAGAACAATTAAAATCGTTATCAGATATATATTATATTCCTGGTAATTTATTGAACGAATCATTAGGGAGTAAAGTTTCAATTGAAAGCACCTGGCAAGAGGCTTGTGCAGCATGAAGAAATCTCCTGAAATTCAATCAGCAGGATTGGAAACGTAAGTCATTTCAATACAAATTGGAAAGATTTTCTGGAGACTGTCAATGTGTTACCTCAGAAATGTTTTTGTTGTTGGAACAGATAACTGAAAATGCAACAAATTCAGAACCTGAATCTCCATTTTTAACACCTGCCATTGTGCTGCATTAGGAAACTGGCCTAACAGTGCACAAAATAAAACCTAAGCAAGAAAATTGCGAAAACCTTGCCATTCTCACGAATATCAATCTGAAAGGAAAGCATTAACCTCAAACTCTGTCTTTTTGTAAACTGTTTCATTAGGATAAAGTCTGGTTTACCCTTTTTCTGTATGTTATAATGAAGAGTAAACCATAGTTTGTGAATTATCCATGGAACTGCTCCAGGCTAATATATAGGCCATACTGGTCCTCCAAATGCAGCTAGGCTGCATATGGAACCACAAAAGCATCTTTTCACTGGAAACCATGGGAAGAAGTTCAAATGGTACAATACATGTGTTGAACTGATACAGTACCAAGGGTAGATCAAGTCATGAACATAGTTTCCATGGCCCACTGTTTGATATCAGTTTCCCTTATGTGGATCAAGGCCACAAAAAGGAACGCCAAATGCACAACTTTGTGGACTGTGTCAGCAGAAATGGAGAAATGGAGAGATGGAAAATGAAGAAGAAGAAAACATATGTAGGCCAACTATCCAGTATCTTCAAACCATACCTCTTCTCTCGTGTATGTATTATCCGTGATGAAGCAAAATTCTTCTACTCTTGGGGCACATATTTCTTCATACTTTCTGCAAATTTAACATAAAATAAAAAGATATATGATATTTATAAGTATGTAACGCACAACTGTTTGAATAAGGATGTCAGACAAGTAAGTTTAGTTGGCTTGGAGAAACAGTGTATATTGTACCTCTCAATTTGAAATCAAATATAGAACTTACGAGGCAATTAGCATGCAAGTAACTCCCAGAAGTTGGAGTCTCTGTTTCTCAATATGACTTTGGGATAGGAATCTATCAATGAGATGAACTGTTAGGTAAAGTGTGTCAGGAACCAATTTATATTCTTCCGAAACCTGGAAAAGATATCACATCAATCTCAGTTCTATATATCACATACTACTAACTTATAAAAGTAGTAATAAGCATAAAAACATTCAGGCAACTTCTAAAATCATAAGGGCATAGTATGCAACAAAATTTCATCACGTGAATTTGAACTCTGAACCTTCTTCTTCCTATGAACAGAAGCAGCTCTGAATTCATCATGTTAGACACCATAAGTTGTTATATGTTTTCCATTATGATGAACGAATAAGACAATCATCCTTTTGCTTTGATTTCTAAAACTGAACTTAGCAGACAAGAAAATTAATGTGGTCATATTTTCCTGAATGTTGAGCCTTATAAAGAAACATAAATCTAAGCTCTTAGAAAAGCTCAAGGATCCAACACTTGCAATCTTGTTTGCAATTGCTGTACAGCTGGATGCAACTTAAGAAAGAAAGGTGGTCACAAGATATTGGTGTACTTAATGCATAATTATGTTCAAGGTTCCCTATAAAAATGGTAATTATTAAGTATAGAGAAGAAAGATAAGCTATGGGTCTCATATGTCAACTCTAGGCAACAAGATGCATGTTCTTGTTCTCTATACTTTGGGCAATTAACATTAATATGCTTAATCAGGAGCACATAAGAAAATTATTTGCCTCATACAGTAAATATGGCTACACTAACCTCTACAAGCCAATCAATCAAAATCCCTCTCATGCTGGAATTGATGTCATGCTGCAGTTGTTCCATGTAATCTGTTGAAGGTCTTTGATCAAGCTGATGAAAAAAATGCTACAAGTTAGTTGAGCTTTTAGGTTGCCAGTATAATCTATCCATCCTAGTCACTACACTGAAGCCAGATTTTGAGACAAACAGAAGGGGAACTGTCTAAGTAGCTATGTAACTTGCCTTATTTCAGAAGGAAAAAGAAAAATTATACCATGTCAATAGCAGGATAGCATTTCAGACATAGAATAAATACAAGTGCATTTTCATCTTAAGATTCATGAGAACCAGTCGCTCATCATTCAGAATCAGTCTTCCAAGTTAAATGGTAGTAAACAATCTCTACTAGTACTAGAGTAACTGTTTGAGTACAAACCTCTGTAACATGTACATTATGATAAATTTCAGGGGCATACAAGCTGCAGAGTTGAGTATCTCTTTTATTTGAATCAATGTCCACAATGCAGCTAATGTTTGAGTCATGCAGCACAGTGCTAGTCTTATTTTGTTCTGCATAAATTGCACCAAAGGAGCATGTGAAGTAATGAAGCGACGATGTTCTAGATATAATCTTTGCAACTACCATCTAACTTTAATGCTAATCCTATGCTATTCTATCACCATAAGACCATCAATTATGACAATAGACAAAAGAAATTCAAACTATTGAAACTTCTGGAAAAATCAGTCGTCTCATAGACATAGCAATTGTTGGGGTAGAGTCTCATTTATGTTAAGGCAATGTTTGCACCAATTAAAAGTGCAATGCATACCATTACATTCCAGACTTTTGATACTAGTAGTGTTTTTGGAAGTCAATGCTGGACCTGCAACATCTTTTCTTGAAGGGTAAGAAATATCTTGTGCTTCCAACATCTTAATCTTAGACAATTCTTCCGCCAACTTTGCTCTATCATCGTCGTCAACTGGTGGGACTTCCATACAGGTATCTGTTGCCATATCTTCATTCTTTTGGGGACACTTTCTAACCTGCTTGCCAGTCTATCAGGTCATTTGACAAGTATCAAAATCAGCATTAGTTACCTTATCTAAAATGTACGGATGAGGACTAGACTAGACTACTATGATTACCTTAAGTTTAGCAGCATTGATCCGTTCCACAACTGTGTTGTCATGATAGATGTTGTTAGTGACGTCTTTGAGCAAAGCCCTTTTCTTATTTTGAAAAGCAGCAGTGACAGCCGGAGAAGATTTGTTGGCATCTGATGCTGCTCGTTTAGGATGTGGCCTAGGACAAAAACGCTTCTGCTCCGGTTTAAAAGGAGGGAGTGCAGGTGATGCCTTGAAGGCTTTAGCACGTGCCCGTGTCACTCGAGCAGGGAGGTCTGCGGCCTCCGAAGCATTTGCATTCTCTTTATTCATATTTGCTCGTCGCGTAGAAGAGCAAGGGATGGTTGTTAAACTCAGATTTTGTTCATTGGACCTGCAATTCAATCTCAGCTGCACGCCACAAAGAAACGCATTGTAGATTTTCCAACAGCATTAAAAAAATAGTTGAAAATTTGAATTAGGATTAGGCCAAAATAGAGATCGCTTGGTAGTAGGTCTCAGACAGAAAATACGGAGATGCAACAGGAGAAGCAGAGGATAAAAACATGAGAGTGAACCTGCCTTTGTGGGGTGTGAAAGTGAAGAGCTGAGCTCGAGAAGCTTCCGTCAAATGATCTAAAGCTCTAGACTAGAGAAGAGCTCCCCCCAGAGAAATGGAGACTAATATATGGGGGCAGCACGGAGCGGGACGGACCATTGTTTGAACTTTACCCAAATCGTTTTGTTTTGTTATTTCCACTCCCTCCCCAAAGTTTTTGCTACTTCCACGTTAGTTTCTTGCAAATGCCAGAAATAGAAATAGGAAACCAGATCCTCTGTCCAGTTTTACTTTGTCTTATTATGTCTCATGAAATCTCAACCATTTATTTTGCAAGACCTACGCGGGCTCCATGCGGATCCCATATAAATAAATGACTGAGATTTATTAGACACAATAAGACACCGTAATATTGAACAGAAGATCTGGACTCTAGAAATAGACCATCACAGTTTTTGGTTAACTAAATTTTGCGTATCTATTTGTTGTCCTGTCTCTCAGGTCAAATTCTGTATCAATTGTACGAAAACATATTAAAGTTTATAAAGTATAATTTTTTTGTTAAAAAATGACATGTTTGGTGATTTTTTTTAATTGATATGGATTGTCTGATTTATTTATTTTGGAAACCAAAAGATGCTTGCTTTCCACTATTCTTATAATTATAAATTATAACATGAATTGCCACGAAAACAAATTACAACACCACTTAATAAGTTTATTGATGCATTCAAGTCGTTTAAAATATATTGTAATAAACAATCAGGGATATCATCTTTCATGGCTTGAAGTCCTTGCCAAGATTTACTTAAATGCTAGATTCAGACAATTAAACAAGATAACCAGGAAATCAAAATTTAGTCCTGGAAATACAATTAATTCCATATGTAAAATAATGAGCACTAGATTTGAATTAATTAATGCTGCCCAGTAATTAATTAATTTCAAGTTGTCAATCATCCACGTTCTTAAAGTACCTGTCAATTTTTAAATTAAAACGTACAAAAGTCTGGTTTAATCAATTACAACTTAAAAGATGTCTACGGTCGGATCGGACCCCCCTATGTATGAAGGGCCTGAAAAGTTAGTTAGCGCACGCAATGACACGAAATGGGGTGGTTGCCCTTGCCCCACAAACTTTTTCCTCATCGGCTCCGGTTGGCCCAAGAGGCGCCTAAAAAAGTTCGGTGGCCCTATTTATGAAAAGGAACTTGGCTGTCTGTCTGTCTACACTAGAATGTAGAATCTCCTTTCTAAATTGCATATTTACAAGGCAATAATCCCTTTCGAAAATTTGGTCAACAAATCATATATTAAAATTGGAAGGATTTAGATATAAAAGGAAGGAAGAATTCGTACTCTTTCTAGACATCACATAGCAAAAGAAAAGCTTCCTTTTTTTTTCAAGTAAAATTAGTGGCCTGTGCTCTTTGTGTTTGAAAATTAAGAAGGTCCACGCATCTCCTTTCTTTTTCTTTTTTTTTTTACACTTCAAGGGAATTTGAATCCGCCCAAGGATTGGATTTTAAGATTTTTCTCCTTTTGATTTTGTACCCATCCTTTTCGGTCATTGGGGTATGGTATTAAATACAAATTTTGAACGTGCTCTGGGTCTTCGAGTGAGGTACTTGTCAATCCTGTAAAAAGTAACGCATGGTCCTGCTGGGGTACTAGCATTTAGCAACCGTAGTGGTCCAATAATGCCGTCAGTCTAGCAACAGAAGGCTTTCCTATTAATTAATCAGAGCAATTATAAAGATGAACATAAATGGCACTTAATATATAAATTGAATAATGAAACCAAGTAAAAAATTCACAGTTTACTGCATCTCAGGGTTTCGATTTCCTTTAACAAGTATAGAGAATTAGCTACGCATTCCACAGATAAGAAAAAGATGAATAAAAAGTAAATATGACACTTCAAAACCTTAATATGAGAGTATATCTAAAAATTAGAAGTTTTGGCTTTGGGTGTGGATGGCTTAAAGGTGTATTCTCATAGTTGGGATCCGCCTAGGACACCTCGTAGGCCAAAAACAACAAAAAAAGAGGCGTCGCATCAATTCTGTGATAGGACACTGTTTGGACCATGGTTGTGGACCATATTGTAGATCTCTAGACTTCTACATGGTCTTTGTTCGTATGCCCAGACTGTGGATCTCATTGCTTCTTCTAGGATTAGTACAAGGTCTCTCGTAATAACCCCATGCCTACAAATCCTGGATTTCATTGTTTCTTTTAGAATTATCAAATGATCTTTAGTACGGTGGTGGTTTAGGTTATGTTGCTTTACTAAAATTCTTCAACATTACAGTCTTTAACACACTCGTGGCTTAGGTTGTGTTGCTTCTCGCACTTGATCTATATTATATACAGGAAAACCATATTCAACGAAGACTTGTGATTCTCTTCAAAATTTTCTTTCAATTCTTGGCACTTCTTATCCTAAAGATTATGCCCATTCTTTTTCTAAAGTGTTGAAACTTTCAAGAACTATTCAAACAACTTTATTTTACACTTAACACCTCCAATTACATCCTCAACTAAAATATAAACATAATGACTATGTTTAGGTACAAAATAGTTATAAAGAACTAAATATAAAGAGGAAAAAAAAATGTCATATTTCATTCCTATCGAATTCTTTCATGCTTAGCTTTTACTCATCCTTACGCAAATATATTCTCTAGGTTAAACAATAATGAAAAAAGTCATCTTTAATTCATTTATCGTGATATTAGAAAAGTATATACACTATAAGACATATAAATTCAATTAAGACAAGCAAACATGATGCCTTATGGATGAGGTTCACGTGAAATTATGAAAAAAAAAATTAACATAACAATTTCATTCAAAGGTGAGTACAAAAAATTTGCCAAACTTTTCTCACAGGTTTCACTCTAGCGAAAATGTTTTATGGTCAAACATTTCACTTAGATTCTTCTTATACAAATGCATTATCATATGCTTATTAGTACACCAAATCTCCACTACTTGGATTATATGCACTATGAATCAAGATGTCTTTATTTCTGATTTGTAATAGGGTTAATGTCTGATAAATGCTAAATAGACTATATTTCTAATCAATATTTAATGCATTTTAATTATATATTTGAGAGTTTCTTATTGATTATGGTACTTATTTTGTTTCTATTGTGTTTTTAGGTCTTATTAGCCTTCACGAATAAAAAGGAGAATAATTAGGGCAAAATTGGAACAAAAATGGAAGAATTAAAGTTATTTTAGCAGTTGCTTGGTTAAGTCCATACGATCGAGTGGGTGCCAATATAACTTTACACGATCGTGTGGCTGCCTGTGTATCTCTCCAGGACCATGTTTCTTTGTAATTTTTATTGAGGGACACAATCATGCACAAGATCATATACGTGGCCGTCTCTACTCTATAAATCCTAAATTTGAGCTATAAATGGATAAAATGAAGAGAAATGAGGAAAGTAAAAAGGGGTTTTTATGAGGCTTGGGAAAACACAAATTGATGGTCTAGAGTGATAAAGAAAAGGAAGAACAAGTAACGAAACATATATTGGGTGGATTTTCATCAATCTAAAGGGGATTTCATAAATATTAAAAGGGATTTCATCATGGTTCTTTTAGTTTTAAGTTTTTCATGTAGTCTTGATGTTATGATTATGAGCTTAACTTTTGTTGGTACTTGGATTAGATGAACCTTAAGATAGAATTTGTAGTGATTTAATTTTAACTTAATTCTTTCTTTAGTTTCATTGAGATTCAATTATGTGTTCTTAATTATTATTGAATTAATATGCTAGCGTAATATTTCATATATAATTTCACACTACTGAGATTAAGAAATCCTTTTGTATGAATAAATACCCCATAATTAAAAAAAGATGCATGTAAACCTAGAGATAAGTTGATATAAATCCTATAAATAACGGTCAAACTTAATAGTGAAATTTACGATAATCTCAGTTAATCAACCAAGAGTTAGGTGTTCATCTTCTTGAGTAAGAAATTAACATGTGATAGAAATTTTCATTGGGATTTCCTTCTTAACACCCTTGAAGCTATAGGCCTTCCTCTGAGGTTCATTGAGTGGGTCAAAGAATGTATCACCACCCCTTCTTATTCCATTTTGGTTAATGGGTCACCCACCAAATTTTTCAAAGGTCAGTCAGGATTAAGACAGGGTGACCCTTTATTGCCTTTCCTCTTCATTCTTTGTATGGAAGTTTTCTCTAGAAATTTGAGAGTCAATATAGAGACTAACCCTTAGTTCAAATACCATTGGAGATGTCAAGGTCTCAAAATCAACCATCTGTTATTCGCGGATGATATCTTAATGTTCTGCCATGCGGATTTGTTTTCTGCTCAGCTTATACTTGACTCCTTGTGTACTTTCTCAATGTTTTCTGGCATGGACATGAATGCTTCTAAAAGTCAATTCTTCTTATCCCCGGATGTCAGTTATCTGAGTTATAGAATGCAACTTGTTTCAGGTCTTCAGCAAGGGTCTCTCCCTATTTGGTATTTAGGGATTCCGCTCATTACAGGTCGCCTCACTAGGAGGGATTGCGCTTCTCTTTTAGATAGAATTGACAAGCGGATCAATCGTTGGACTCATAAGAGTCTTTCTTATGCGGGCAGAATCCAATTGGTAATTTCAGTCCTTTCTTCCTTTCATGTCTACTGGTCTACTCATTTCATTCTTCCCACTTCCATCCTTAAGGACGTTGAGACCAAGCTTAGGAATTTTTTATGGGTAGGGAATTTAGACTCTAATGCCAAGGCTAAGGTAAAGTGGAGTGACATCTGTAGATCAAAAAAGGAGGGGGTTTAGGGATTAAACACTTGACTACATGGAACTAAGTATTGTTAGGAAAACGGATTTGGTTTTTGTTTGAAGATAGGGAAGCACTATAGGTTAAGTGGGTACATACAATTATTCTGAGAAGGAAAATTTTTTGGAGTGCTCAACCTAATTATAATAGTTCTTGGAGTTGGCGGAAGATTTTATTTGTGAGGGTCAAATTGTGGCCCCAATTCAGATTTAGGATTGGAAATGGTATCTCTACTCTTTTTTGGTAGGATCCTTGGCACCCGAGAGGTATTCTGAGGACCTTTTCTACACCGAGAGCAATCAATGGCTTGGAGCTTTCGTTAACAGCACGAGTTTCTGAAGTCATTCTTATGATGATTGGAGATTGGATAAGGCATCCATGGACCTCATCAGGAACCTTGACGCACCCTGGTATCGCCCAAATATCTCCCAACCCGATCATCTGGAATTGTTAGCTAGCCCCACCAAAAGGTATACCAATGCCTCAGCCTATCTATTATTGCGACCCCCTTTACCGGATGTTCCTCGGCATAAACTGGTATGGTCTAAATTTAATAGACCTCGGTGTTCCTTTACCTTGTGGCTATCCTTCCAGCAAAAGTTGCAGACCCGGGACAAACTGACTTATCTATATACTCCTAACCACTATTCGTTGTGCTTTTCAGCTAATGAATCCATAGAGCACTTATTTTTTGAATGTCTTTTCTCCAAAACAATTTGGGACCATTGCCTCACCCATTTTAATCTACTCATCCTTCATCAGCCGAACCTTTCAGCCATCCTTTCCTGGTTTACCAACTCCAGGTTCTCGGCAGTAAATCATTTCCCACCACTG
>JANKOD010000008.1:16807029-16829058 GCA_026284645.1 Erythroxylum acuminatum | reverse complement strand
ATTAATATAGAAATCATGTATAATATGTAAAATAAACAAGAAGGGGGGTTGAACTGTGTCAAATTGTTCAAGATATTAATCTTTAAAAAACTTCTTGATTTCTTGACAAATCAGATGAAAACAATTTGCTTAATTTGGTAATTAATGCAATAGCAAAAAAACAATTTGCTTAATTTGGTAATTAATGCAATAGCAAAAATCAGTATCTATTATTCTAACAATAAGAAAATTAAAGAGATAAGAGTTAAAGAATATGACACCGCGATTTATCCTGGTTCACCCTTAATCTTGGGCTATCAGTCCTCAGAGTTCGTCAGAGATTTACACTATAACCTTCAACGTTACAAGTATTATTTCTACACTTCCAGAGTCTCTTTAGGTCTCTTTCACAAAGTATTCTTTATTTGCTTTCTTAGCTTATTCAGGCTCTAACCTTTCTTTTCACTAGAAAAGATATTGTTTGAGCTTCACGTTACAGATACATTTGCTCTCTTTTTCTCACTTGAATTTTTACAACCACAATTCTTGTCTCTCTTTATATTGTATCATTTTGTATCGTAGAATAAAAGTAAAAAGTATTTTTGTTTACTACTATAATTATTTGTAGCCTAAATTGTCAACAGTCTTCTTGAGAACTCCACTTTTTGAATCCTTATAGAAACTGTTATTAGTTGAGTCCTATAACTAACTCTAAGTAACTAACTAACTAACATTCTAGAATATTTTTTTCAATTACATCGTCTGGTATTTTGCTTCGTCTTGGTGCTATACTTTGTCTGGTCTATCTAAGACACTTTGTCGTATTCAGCTTTGACTTAAGTATTGTGTTGAGATGGCTTTGAGTCACTTATATTTATCTGCGCACTTAATAAACTCATCAAAACAATTCACATACTTCTATGATTATTATTATTTGATTGTCATCAAAATTAATAGAATAAGTGAAGTCTTCTTGACTTAACAGTAATGAACCACATAAATTAGGTTCATTACTTTATGTCAAGTTTCATATTTAGTTTTATCAAAATATATATTATATGAATTTTTATGTTTGAAACAATCACTTTGGGTATAATAATTGGTATGTCTGATTATTCAATATATCCATGTATGATATGACAATAACATGCAAGTATAATATTTCTTTCTTAGAAACTTTGTGTTCCCATTATGGATAATACAACAAAGAATATTGTTGATGAACTCAACAAAGGTCATAAATTAAATGGTGACAATTATGGGATTTGCAACATGAAAATCCAATATGTACTGAAAAAGAAAGAGGCCCTTAAACCATTAAATATAAGTATAAACGTTCCTAAGGAATGTAGTATGAACCAACATAAAAGGGATTGTGATGCTTATGAAATATAGAAGAAAAAGATCTCATTGGCTCGTATTATATAACTAAGCAGAAGGGATAATGATATTATGCATAAGTTCTGTATATATGAAACTTATGAGGACATGTGGTCTGCTTTAGCTACACATTTTGGAGGCATTTCAATTAGCAAAGTGAGGTCACTCACTATCAAGTTTGACATATATAAGAAACGGTCAGATTACAAAATGAAAAATCATTTGATGGATATGTCAACTTTGATAACTAATTATAAGATGTTGGTCATGAATTATCAAATAAATAACAAGTATAAGTTATGATCCGTTCATTAGCTTAAATTTGGAAGCATATGAAGATGCATCTAACTCACAATGAGAGTATCAAGACAATGAAAGATGCTACAAGGCCTCTCATACTATAAGTAGAATGTTTAAAAGCCTCTACGATGTCTTTTGAAGTATATGCAGTTGGTTCTAGCTCACATGGAGTTGTGAATCGAAAGCATAAGTGTTGGACCCCGAACTTTTCTTGGAAATTAGAAATTATTAAATGAAATTTAATGAGGAAATATGGTATGATAACTTGTAATGAACGAAAAGTATGAATGAAGCTATGAGCATTTGATGAAATGAAAGACATTTGAGTTTTCTTGTGTTTTACATATGTTTAATAAAAAGGTGATGTAGTATGGTTTTGAACATGGCCACGTCTAATAAGTAAAATGGTGTTTTGAGTTTAAAATGGAATTGATAGTGAATGAATTGTTTTGAATGGAATTGAAAAGCGAGAAATGAATAGTGAAAGTGTTAGATTTTGGAGAATTGAAAAATCTAAAATTTTGAGGATGAATAGTAGCAGAAAGTTGCCCATTTTGATGTGAAATCTTTGTGAATTTTTCTGCGATGATTTAGGCAGAATTTGATAAAATAATCTTCATGAAAGTTGTAGTTTCTGTTGATAGCTTTCTATCGCTATAAAGTATGACATTTTTTGATATCGGGATTGAAAGTTATGCTCATTCGAAGTTAAGCTTATTTTGCTTTGTTTTTGAAAATGTTCATAAGGGTAGGTTTTGTATATGTTGGCTTTGAGGCAAATTCTGGACTGATATGGTTGGAATTGGATTAAGTAGCCTTCTTGAAAGTTATAGAGGGATTTCATAGCTGTACAATGATGTGTTATATGCCATTTGTGGATGTGGGAATTGAAAGATATGAATGCTTGAAGTTTGGATATTGTTTAGGTGATTTTTAGCATGGCAGAAACTTTGATTGAAAATTTGACCTAGTTAGAGGTTGAAATTGCTTTCAAGTTCTTCATGAAAGTTATAGATTGTGTTTTGATCTTTCCAATGATATAAAGTATGGAATTTTTGGACTTTGGAATAGCATATTAGAGATTTGAATTGTGTTTGAGATGAATTGGATGAAGAGTATGTGGTAGTGAGTGAATATGAGAAGAAGAAGTATTGGTAAACCTTCCTAAGTATAGGAATGGTGTTCAGAAACTTCAATGAAAAATCTGTACTGATCTAGATGGAATTAGCCAAAGTGGTCTTAATGAAAGTTGTAGCTTGTGTTTCCAGCTTTTTAACGCCATAAAGTATGCAATTTTTCGATACCGGGGCTAGAAGTTATGATCGATCAAAATTTCGATGTTGTTTAGAATTGATTTCCAGGACAGAAACTTTGACTGAACTTTTGACCCTCTTAAAGTTAGAGATTGTTCTTAAGGTCTTCATGAGAATTGTAGATTATGTTTTTATATTTTCATTGATATAAAGCATGAAATTTTTGGACAATGGAATAGGAAGTTATGATTTTTGGAAGTTGTGTTGCTGTTTTAGGATGACATTTTTAGGCAGTCACTTTATGTGGACTTTTTGACCCCTTTAGAGGCCAAATTTATTTTTAAGTCCTTCATGAAAATTGTAGAGCGTTCTTTTATCTTTCCATTGATACTAAATTTGCAAAATTTGAAATTCTGAGTCAAAAGTTATGCATTTTATAAGTTCAGATGTCGAAAAGAAAATTTCAAAGTTTTTCCTCTGCGGCTTGCGATTGCAAGCTGGCCTTTTTCTCTGCGGCTCGCAATCGCGAGTTGGCCCTTTTTTTACACGGGTCGCGACCATGAGATTATTGTTCGTGAATTTTTGAAAAATTGAGATTTTGGAGAAATAAGCATTTGATGTTTCAACCGTGGAATTTTAGGAAATGACAATAAATTTTGGAAAATATTTTTGCTTATTTTTTGGTTATAAACATGTTATCCACGAGCTACAAGCTCGCCCCCCTTCATTCCCATCCACAGGTGAAGAGAAGAAGATCGGGTGAAAGAAAGTGAAGGTTTTTGTTTGTATGTGTTCACATTGTATTGTTTTTAAGTTAGATCGTTATAGAGAATTTTGGGATTGTTGTATCTTGTGTACTTTGGATTTTGGATATTGATGTTGTATTATGGCTTGGAAATGCCATTAATATTTTGTAAGCATTTATTTCATGATGTAAATGAGTTATGGATTTGTGTATAGAATTGAGATGTGAATGTGTTGGGTATTGAAGTATTATGATGATATAAATGTGATTGATTGCGTTTGGATTCCGGACAGGAGGTCCGATGATTGTGATGGTTGATCTGAATTATCGAAGTGCTTTTTGTGTATGAATTGATGGTATTTAGACGTGTGGGATTTTATGGCAAAAGAGAAATAAGATCTTTTTTTAATGATGAGATATGATAGAATTGGAAGAAATAAATGAATTGAGGTTGGGGGAATTGATGAATTTCAAATGGGACATTGAATTGTTTTGAATGAAAAAAATATTATACCGATTTGGATTGGTTTAAATCAGGATCGTCTTATAGTTTTCCAACGCGTTTGTTTCTTTTCTAAAGTATGCGTTTTCGGATGTCGGAGTTAAGAGTTCGTCCTTAAGTATTTTTGTTTTCTTTGATTCCGAACCTTTCGATTTCTTTCATTTCCGCCACTTTGTTTTTTGATTTGTGTTTCCGAGGTTGGGTTCCGGAAACGGGGCCCACCATTTGGATTTAGAAAAAAGGGTTTGGTTCATGAAGCTTAGGAAAATGCATGAGTTTAAGTACTCTAAAATCATTTTAATGAATGTATTGTCCTTAGGGTTCTCAAATTAGAGTTCCTATTGAATTGGGTTTTGTTATTATTAAAGGAAATCAAAAAGGGGGTCAAGAGAGGCAAGAGGAGCAAGAGGAAAGACATCCTTAAGCCAACTTCATAAGCAAGGATTTCAAGGTGGGTTACAGTTTTATAATTAAGTAATGGACCATTAATGTTTTCTTTCAAATGATGGAAATAAATGATTCCAACTACTTCATGAATATATATTATAACTCTTTGAATGCTTTGAAAAAAGTGTTATGTGTTTGGTATGAGCTTATTGTATTGATGATTTAAGAAAAGAATATGAAAATGATTTTTTTTATAAAAGATATTATGTTTGAAAAAGATCAAGTTTCAAAAATGTGTCATTTTGGGCAACAAGTTTATAAGATTATGAAATACATGTTATGTGGGTTTGGTTTGGTCCATGCTGTTGTCAAGTGCACTTCGACTAAAGGCTTCTCCCGCCTGCCCGCTAGTGACATGGAGCTCCTTCATGGACTGCCTCATGTTCACGACTGCACAAAACCACTATGTGGAATTGTGTTAGTTCGTTCTGTTCACAACTACACAGGGCCATTTTATGAGAATGTGTTAGTTTGTTCTGTTTATGGACCTTCCAAACCATTTCGATGTGCTATGTGTTCATGACATGTTGACAAGATTGATGCATACCTGATTTGCATTATTGAGAATTTGGTTGAGAATTTGAGAAATGTGTGCTTTGTGATTCCAATGAGAATTTTGTTACAATGGAAATAAGTATTTCAATGGTTTTGCTTATTATTGGTTATAAAATTGTTACCCACGAGCTTTAAGCTCACCCCCTCCCATTTCGTCCCATCTTCAGGTGAGGAGCAAGAGATCGAGTAGTCAAGAGTCAAGGAGTCACTCCGACTAGGCTTATTTTGTTTTCGAAATTAGTTCTTATAAAACAAGGCTTTAGTTGCATTTCGAGATATTCTACTTTGGCAAATGATGTATTTTTGGTTTATTTTGTAATGTGGCTTGAAATGCCCATTAAAGCTTTGTAAAACTCTTCCTTTGGTTATCAATGAGATATGGTTGATGTTGCCATTAGCTTCAAACCTTTCGCATTAAATTGTTTTACAATGAGACTAAGATTTTGGAAAGGTTGCTTATGTTTATGTTCAAGTTTTTTTTTGGTTAATTTGATGAAGGTGGTTGAAGGTTTTTAAGTTAGCATTTAGTAAGATAGCAAATTTTGGGTTATGGGTTTTGCTCAAGGGGTTTTCGCCGCAGTAAGCCAAGAGTTCGCCGCGGCGTAATTAACCCAAGCTTTTTATTTTTTGTTGAGGTGGTGAGTTCGCCACAGCGAGACCAATTGATCGCCGCGGCGAAAATAAAATTGCAAGTCTGCGGTGGCAAAAGTTAAATCGCTCACCACGGCATAAAATTCCCAAAGGATCTAGGGGATTTCCCCATATGTTCGCTGCGACGAAGTCCGCCTTTGCTTCCGAAGGAGTTTTCTTTTAAAGTTCCAAATTCTAAGCCTTCCTCCTTGCTAAAGCTTCATGATCCCATGTCCGATGTTGGGCTTCGGAAACGAGGGCCAACACTATCCTTGCGGAGCACTTTTTCATTTTAAATCTCTTTAATATTTTCTCGATATATCATTTCTGAGACAATCATAACAATCCTTGCGATCTGTCACAAAATAATTTCGAACACATAAGATGCCTCACCCATATCTTTCATTTCGAAATTATTAGAGAGGAAGGTTTTTACATCATGTAACATAACAATATCATTCGCAGCAAGAAGGATATCGTCAACATATAGGACTAATATAATGAACTTACTCCTACTGACCATCATATAAATACACCGATCAACAGTGTTCTATACAAAACTGTAAGACGTAATGGTATCATTAAACTTAAGATACCATTGTCGGGAAGCCTAATTTGTTGAAGACCCATTTACAATGCACTTGCTTTGCACCTTCTGGCAGCGTAACTAATTCCCAGACTTCGCTGTCATCCATTGATTTCAACTCTTCATTCATAGCATTGAACCATTTTTTAGAATTGTTACATTCCATGGCTTGTTTGAACGATACAGGATCCTTATCAATACTCAAGTCACATTTATGTTCAAGTGAATAAATTTCATAGTCACTTGAAATAGCTGGTCTTCTTTGCCTTACAGACCTTCATAATGCTATTTCTTATGACATCACTTGATCATTTGTAACTTGCACATCATTAGTTGTTTCTTCATTAATATGTTCAATTTGTGGAGTTGGAACATTAATTTGTTGTGCTGGTATGTTGTGTATCTGTGATGCAACAAGAGGAACAACAACTGGGGAAATAACACGTGATGGAGGAGTTTCAACTCAACTCTCTTCAATCTCCACTTTTCGTGGTTCTCCACTTTCATTGATTTGACCATTCTTAATGAACTGAGCCTTACTAGACTTAACTATTATCGTACTATGATTATGACAGTAAAATCTAAACCCCTTTGACTTTTCAGAATAACCGATGAGATAACCATTAACGGTTCTCGTATCAAGCTTTTTTTATATAAATTATACAACCTTACTTCTATCGAACAACCCCATATATGAAGGTGTCATAAATTAGGTTTCTTTTCTGTCCACAATTCATAAGGTGTCTTAGGAACTGTCTTACTAGAAATCCTATTAAGCAGATATGCAACGGTCTTTAATGCATGCATCTACAATGATAAAGGTACAGTACTATAACTTAACAGACTCCTAACCCTATCTATAAGAGTACGATTCTGCCTTTCAGCTACACCATTTTGTTGCGGTGTATTAGGCATTGTGTGTTACACACATATGCCTCGACTTGCAAAAAACTTTGCGAATGGACCTGGACATTGTCCACTTTCATCAAATTTTCCATAATATTCACCACCTGTATCAGACCTCGCTATGTTTACTTTTCTATCTAACTGCCTTTTTACCTCATTAACAAACACCTCTAGGATGTCCACAGACTGAGACTTTTCGTGCAGCAGATAAATAGAACCATATCGTGAGAAGTCATCAATAAAGATAATGAAATATTTTTTGCCGCCCCAAGAAGGAACGTTGAAAGGACCACATATGTCAGTGTGTATTAATTCAAGTAATTCGTTACTTCTTGTGGCTGGATGCTTTGATATATGTTTAGTTTGCTTACCTTTAATTTAATCCACACATATATCCCAATCAGTAAAATCCAATTGAGGTAAGATTTCATTTTTCACTAACCTTTGTAACCTTTCCTTAGATATATTACCTAATCTTTTATGCCACAAAAAAGAAAAACATCCCTTATGTGCACTACGTTTATTTCCTATAATATGGTCAATATGAAATAGAGATTCAATAAAATCAACTTCAAGATTGACATGATATAAACAATCCATTAAAGTACCAGAACTATAATAGTACTTGTGTTTATACTATGAAAAAACACAGTTTTCAATCTTAAATTAAAATCCTACATCATCCAACTTTGCAACATAAACTAAATTCCAAGCACATTCAGGAACATAAAGACATATTTCTAGATCCAAGTAATACCGAGTGTCCAAGATCAATCTGTACTTCCCAATGTCCTCTATCTGTGCCTTCATTCCATTCCCCATATATAAGAACTTTTTAGTTTCGTTTATGGTTTGGATTGAAAGGAATCTTTGTAAAACATGTGACACATGAGTAGTTGCACCAGAATCTAACCACTAGGTATTATTAGGCACTTCAATAAGGTTTGACTCAAAACATATTGAAACATAGTATGTACCTTTCTTTTCAAACCAAGCCTTTCTTTTAGGGCAATCTTTCTTGAAGTGACCAGGCTTTGCAGAAGTGGCACCTCTTATCTTTATGGATTCGACCCTCATTAACTTTGTTGAGAGCTTTGTCCTTTTCTTTGCCTTTCTTTCCTTATTTGTTCTTGCTGCTACTAGCTCCTTGATGAAATGTGAGATAAACGGAGTGCTCCTTCATTTTCTTCAATCTCCCTTCCTCCTGAACCAACATGGCCTTAATCTCTTGAAGGTTCCATTTTTTTAATGGTATTATAATTCACTTGGAACTGGCCAAACTCTAGAGGAAGTGAGTCGATAATGAACTGTATCAGAAAGGACTCACCCACATCCATACCCATGAATTTCAGCTTTGCAGCTAGGTTTGACTTATGAATTACATGATCGTGAATGGGTTGTGAATAGTCAAACTTCTTGGTCGTAGCTTACTCATTAAAGTCCTTACTATAGACTTGTCCGCTATATTAGATTGGGAATATTCCTTAAGCTTCAACATGAACTCCTTTACATCATCCGTCTTAGGCATTGATGGCTTCACATTTTCTGCGATTGTCATTTGCTTCAAGTTCAAGCTCTGCCTATTAGACCATTCTTAAGCCTCATAATAAGACTTGTTAGCTTCAGAATTAGTCTCAGTTATGGTTGCGAGCGTTGTGTCTAAAACTATGACCAAGTCTAAATCCATTACACCTAATTGGAACTGGATTTGTTCAGACCAATCCGTATAATTCAGACCATTGAACTTGATCAAGCCACTTCCTAAAGCGAACAAATTAGTAGATGCTGCAAATACAACATATAGCCCACACATTAATGCTTTGAATATACCTAAATGGATTCAAACTAATAATAACTTTGATTATGTATTTAAATTCTCCTTTGGGTGATATTTAAATACATAGTTGTAACTTATGAATGATGCCAATAAAATTCACTATAATGGACAATCAATCATATTCTAGTCAACATGCATGTTATCTTTAGATATACAATCATATTAAACAAAAACTGTTGATAAGTCCCTTTAAGGTCATTAATTATAAGCAATGATCCACCTTTAGGTGACCTCCTAGCGTTATAATTAATAATCTCAATTGTTCAGTTCAACCTTTATGTCATTTTAATAGCATCATATCAATAAGAACAATAGAAACATTCACAATTAAATGTTTAATATTTTCAAGCTAGACCACTTTGGTGACTAACAAGCTTTCCATGCAATAAACATTTAATTAGACAATTATCATACATGACAAAATTTAATATAATTAGTTTGGTCACTTTGGTGACTAACAAACTATTCTAAATTACCATTATGTCATGTAGCAAATTCAACATATAATAAGAAAATTCATAATATAAAATATTCAAAGTATCAAATAAAACATATAATATGAAACTGATTTTCAAAATTATATTATACATAGAAAATACCTCAATTATGAATTAAACAATCAATTATAACCCATCAAAAAATTGTTTTACTTAGGGTCAAAGTCCATAATTTAATTACTTAATAATCAAGGTTTCATAACATATAACCATTAAAAATCCATAAAGTTAGGCCAAAATCATTTAATAACCCAATCTGATCCTCCGATGGCCCAAATGTCCAAAAACAACCCAAACACGTCTTGGGCCAAAAAACTGGAAAACCTGTTTTTTAGCCCAAAGAAGCAACACAAACTATTTGGGGAGCACATGCCAGCGTCTGTCTGGTAGTGCATGCGCCAGCCGCTGCTCCCCTACATCAGATGGGGCACATGAAAATCACGCACCCCATCTTCCTCCATGCGCCGATTCTGGTTTCTTCCTTTTTTTTTATTAGGTCGCTCTTTTTCATGGTTTCTCTCCATACCAAAAGCCATCCCAAACCCTACCAAGAGCATCCTTTACCAACATTGTAGCCAACAAAAACATGTCTATTGAAGGCATTGGAACAGAAAACTCAAAATTTTCATTTGTCTGTGTCAAGTTGAAACATACAACAACACAAAATAAAACACAAGAAAGCGATGAAATCACTGTTAACACCGAAAAACAATTTTGGAACAAGCTCTGATACCAATTGAAAGACATTTATGGATTGATCTATTAAGTCAAACCTAAATCCATAATAGTGTTTATAAAGATTGATTCCCTCTCTATCTTATCTTCTTTAATTAGTTTCCATGATGGTTTATAAACCTCTTTTGATGGCTTTCTAAAGCATACAAACAATCAACCAATATGTCTATTGTTGCATTTTATTTTAAAGGAGAGAGGGAAAGGGTCTTGGACCTATTCGAGGTCAACTCCTTAATACCCAATAACTATTATCGTAGGTCCTTTTCATTGGACTCAAATCCATATGTGACATGAGCCACTAAATAATTTAACATTGTCACGTTGATATTAAAATATCATTATTTTTATTAGTGATATTCACATTAAAAATGAAAAAAAAGTAATGTAGC
This sequence comes from Erythroxylum acuminatum, assembly GCA_026284645.1. Classification (NCBI taxonomy): domain Eukaryota; kingdom Viridiplantae; phylum Streptophyta; class Magnoliopsida; order Malpighiales; family Erythroxylaceae; genus Erythroxylum; species Erythroxylum acuminatum. The sequence goes on along the minus strand of JANKOD010000008.1, from coordinate 16,818,317 downwards.
AGTAAAAATGTTATTTAATGAAAGAAGTCACTAAGAAGTAGAGCAAAAAAGAAGAATTATTACTAGGTTGAGGTTTAAAAAGATGGAATTATTATTAGTAGGCAAAGAGAAAACAAAAGAAAATTTTAATATTAAGGTGAAATTTGAGGAGAAAAAAAAGAGAAAGAGAAAAAAGATAAAGGAATAGATTAACAAAATTTAGATTAACTAAATGAGTTAAATTGTTTATAAGAAATGAGAGAATGTCAATATTACGAATTTTTAAAATAAAAGAGTACGATATATACCAACATTAAAAAAAATAGAGTACAAACTATACCAACATTTAAAGAAGGTAAGACAATCTACCAGAAAAATACATCATAAAATAAAAATAAAATAATAGACAAATCAAAATAAAAACAAATTAAATGTGAAAAATATCATAATCATTAAAAATAATAATAGAGCAAAAGATATAATTTCTGTAGTTAAGTATTTTCTTTCTTTAATTTTAACTTATTCTCAATTAATTTTATATTTTTATTTTTATGGTGTAGTTTATATTGTCCTACACTTAATGAAAAACAACTACAAGAAGAAATGATAAATAAAAAAAGTACTTCGAATGCCTGCTTTTGTTGAACACAAATAAGGAGGACAAAGGAAAATGCTACATGAAAGAATTTTCTTTTTATTTTGATGATGAAAATCCACGTATACTGAGGGACTTTCCAGAAAAGCAGCAAAACACGGCGTCGCGTTGGACACCACCTCACCTTGGCACCAGCGTGGTGGCCCACGTTATTAGTCTATTTATTTATCTACCGCCTCAATTGCTACCGTGAGGGATTGGGTTTCTAGGGCTTGTTCGTGTGTGCGCTTTCTTTTTCTTTTTTCATTTCACTATACAACACTTCCAAAGAGTACGTGCAACCCTAATTTCTCTCTTATCTTCTCGTTCCCTTGTCTCTCTACCTCCTCATTCCCTTCTGTCTCCTCGCCGACTCTCCGACACTGCATCAGGTACTCCCGTACATCATGGGTTTTTTTCTTCTATATATGAATTCGCCATTTCTGTGTTCTGAAGCATGCGAGTTCCGTTAATTGGCGTGGTGATTGCTATTTGGAGATCAGGTTTCTAATTTTTTAATTTGTTTCTATTAGCATATTATGCTTTAAGATTGTTCAACTGAATTTTATATGACTGATTCTCGTTGATTATCTGATTGTTGAGTTGCATTTTATGTGAAACCTGTCCAGCTGTAGTATTTGTTGCTATTGATCGGACGGGAAAAGCTTAGGGATTTTGCATTATTAAATTTAGTTTTTAATTGGAAAGTCATGTGAGAAGTTTTTCTCGTTCCTCTTACGCTATTTTAGTTTTCTTTTCGTTCTTACCAGTGATGAAATCACGATCATGATCCTTTTGGAAGTAGATAAACCATATTTATCGTGCGAGTAATCATACTATTGAAATTAGTTTAAAGTTCACTCATTTCTTATTTTCTTGACTTATTATGAATTGTTTGCTTGACTTATTATTGTAATCTCTGCAATCCCTCTTTCCTATCTGTTCTTGGTTCGTTCATGCTAGGTTGAATTTTCTACACTTTAACTTATTTTGTGGTTTCAGCTGGAAAAGGCGAATAAATTTGGTTTTTTTTTCCCCCTAATGCTCTAAGGTTGAATCCTATCCATATATGGTTACAGTTGTCTCACACTCGTATTTTTGATAGGCACATGTTACAACTTTCTGCTAAATTAACTTTTAAAGGTTGTCTTTAGTTTATTTGATCAGCGCTGGTTATGGCTACTTTATAAGGTGTATGTGAACGCCTTTGTATTTTAGTCATTTACTTATTTCTAAATTAATAGAGGAAAAAAATCAAATCGATTTGATTTGTATTATAAATTGATAAATGATGGGTGTAATCTGAAAAAAGATTCATAAGTGGTTGTTAAGGGAGTTGAATTTACCAAATTTTGAGGGGTTGGTATCAATTTATGCCTAATTGCTTCACATATAGTTCCTCTTCCTTTTTTTCTTGGATTCGACTCGGAAAATAAAATTGTTGAATGAATAAAAATTCCAAAGATCAGAAAGTATTCTAAAATCCTATCCAGGGCTTGGAATTTTTTAAAAAATATTCTTCAGTTTATGACCATCTATAGCTGTTGTCATTATTGACAGAAGGTGATATTCCTAAATGTACTTTTGTTTTATTCAGTTTGTATTGATTTGGGATCTTGTCAAGTCAATCGTAAACGCCTTTTTTGCTTGACCATTTTGTGGGAATTCATAAAAAACTGAGTTTATGAAAAAAAAATGCAAAGATTGGTAGTTTGAGAAACAGCTCTCATCCCTGACTAGATGGACCATCTCTAAGAAAGATTACCTTTTTTCAATCTGCATTTGAAGTTTCTTCCTTGTTGTTTAAGTTTGTGTGCATGTTGTCATGCTAAACTATGCCTTTTTTAAGTTAAAATTTGAGCAATGTAAGTGTATAAAAGATCCATTCAGATGCTGTTTTGACATTCAGTGATTTCCATTTCATCATTGAATATTGAGTCATTTAAAAATCTTGTGTCAAGCATTTTTGTTTGCCCTTATGATAAAAACATTGATCCAGTTTAAATCTTTAGCTACTGTATCAATTGTTATTATTGCAATTAACACTTGAAAGTGAAGAAATTTGGGCAGCAAAATTGCTCTAAATTACAAAATCATTTATCAGAACTTCTATGTTTTTTTTGCACGACGTGGGATGAGACCGAGATAACACTATACCAAGTTTGAGGAACGATTATACGTTGAAAGTTGATTCTAACACTACAAACTAAAGATACAGGTGTTTCAGTTGCTAGTGGACTGTGTCTCTCTCATAAGTGGAAATTATTTTTTAGCAAAGTTACTTTTGTGGGCATTTGGTGTGGAATATTGATTATAGATTCTTCCTAAGAGAAGCGTAGCATAGACTGAAGTAATTTTGGGATTGTAACAAAAGATAGGAACTACTCAAATGTGTTTAAGGTAATTACTTTTCGGTAGTACTGAGCTGGATTTTGTTTGGATGTAAACAAGATATGGGCGAATTACCTGGTAATTCAATGTTTTGGATGGCTTCATTTTTTATGTGAGGACATACGTGCAAAATGCGATTTATGGTAGGGAAATGTTTTATCAACAAATAATTGTTTATAAAAATTTACATTAGAAACAAAATACACACGGTGATATATGCAGCATCTCACTGATGCATACAGTCCATACTCCTTTAGACATTTATTTTCTAGAATCATCATGCAAAGTTTATCATTGGGAAATTTGAAGTCGGCCAACATGGTACGGTATGATTATTATTCAGTGTACCTTTGTTTGGATATGGATGAGGTACTGGAAATATTGATATATGAAGAAAAGGTATCTCCTGTTAGTGGATAATTTCCTTTGTGCATTAAGCTTGAAGTGAGTTATTTAGCAGATGGAATGAAAAATGATCATCCAGTTGTGATCGCTTTCACATCTTTCGTACGTGAAGTGTTTTTCGTCATATATAGCACGAGATCCTTATTTTTTGTAGGAATTATTGTTTTGCAGTTTTGGTTGCTTGTTATTTCCTCAGAAATTTCAGTATGGCAACCAATCTTGTCTCAGAGCAGTTACCTGCGCAAAGCATCCAGATAGATCAACTAGAGCAAATCTCAGATAAGTTGGACTCACCAATGCAAGTGGGATTGATGGGACCAGCTAGTAGTAATTCTGCAATGCAGCATATGTCTTTGCCAAATATGCAAATGGATTTATTGGGGCTAGGGCGAAGTGGTGCTCAACCACAGCAGATATCACTTTCAAACAACCATGTGCAGTATTTAGAATCAATGTCTCATGGCCATGCTACGCAGAAATTATCTAGGTCAGATATGCACATAGGTGAGGCAGAGCTGCAGTCGTACAATCAGATGTCACAGCAATACTTCTTATCTAACCAACAAACAGGGGAAACATTGTCAAACAATGCAGGATCTCAACATGCCTCATCATTGAATAAGCGAAAAGCAGCTATTCAGCCAACATCTGGCAGTTTGGCATCACCAAACTATGAAGTGTCTAACAAACGAGTGGCACAAGCAGAAAATAGACCGTGGCTGCAGCCGATATCTATGCCTAATACAGTTGGTGCACCGATGCAGTCCGTTTCCAATACTTCTGTATCACCACATTCACAAATACCATTGAAGCGATCATGTCCTATAAAAAATGTTCCACAACAGTCATCTCTACAGAGAAATCATACTGGACAAATTCATCCGTCCCCAAAAGCTCAAAATGAGTCACTTGAGGCTGTAAGATCCAAGTTAAGGGAGTCATTAGCTGCTGCCCTTAACTTGGTTTTTCAGGAGAAGGATAAAATTTTAAATGCTGAGGGTCGCCTTCAAAATGAAGCCAAGGAAATGATGGACGCTGCGGAGGATTCATTTGGAAGAAACTACAACAGTGATGAAAATAGATTGCATGAAACCGCCGACAGCAATACTGGTGTTTCAGTGCAAACCTCAAAGAGTGATGGTGATGAATTAAGATCAAGTGTTATTTTGCCTGATGGGGATGTTTCTCTTGGTGATACGTTTTTTGTAAAAGATGAACTTTTACAGGGTAATGGCCTATCTTGGGTGTTGGAGTCTGACACAGACCTGACAGGGAAAAAAGACGCTGAAAGTGCACAGAAGTTGTTGGATCAACAGGTTCTTGCGGGTGAGGATGGAAGATCAACAGTTCTGACACCACAAGTTTTGGCATCCAAGATTGAAGAAGAGCTATTTAAACTATTTGGAGGAGTGAACAAGAAGTACAAAGAGAAGGGAAGGTCTCTGCTTTTCAATTTAAAAGATCGTAATAATCCTGACCTAAGGGAAAAAGTTATGTCAGGAGAAATCCCCCCTAAACGGCTTTGTTCAATGAGTGCAGAGGAGCTTGCTTCCAAGGAGCTTTCTGAGTGGCGGATGGCAAAAGCTGAAGAACTTGCACAAATGGTGGTGTTACCTGATTCAGATGTTGACATCCGACGGTTGGTAAAGAAAACACACAAGGGTGAGTTCCAAGTCGAAGTTGAACAGAATAGTGTTTCTGTAGAAGTTGCTGTTGGAACAAGCTCACTCACCGATGCACCACCAAAATTGGAAGACAAAAAAGCTTCTCCCTCTTTAAAACTCAATAGGGCAAAAGATAAGCATCCTAGAAAAGCTGATCAACCAAAACCCAAAACAAAAACTGGTAGACTCAAGAATAATATTGAAGACCACGATGAAACATGTACAATTACAATTCCTTATAATGAAGGGTCTGATTTAATGCAAGGTTTCATGGTGGATGATGAGTTGAAGGACACAGAATTTCTTCCTCCAATTGTCTCTCTGGATGAGTTCATGGAATCCCTTAATACCGAGCCCCCATTTGAACATCTACCAGGTGATGCTGGGAAAACTGCTCCTGTATCTGACAAGGATGATTCAGTATCAAAGTTATCTGATGTGGCTCCAGAGGATCGTTCTGATACCATGACTGATAAACACAGTATTGAAGTAATGAGTCCCAAAGTGGATGCTAGTAGAGAACATGTTGAGAGCGTTGGAAAATCAGAGAGGACACCTTCTGTAGGCTTTTCAAAGGATGGTCATGTTTGGCAAGGCTTACTTCAGCTGAACGTTTCCGCCACTGCCTCAGTCACTGGCATCTATATAAGGTATTTATCACCAAGCCCTGTAATGATACTTCAGAAGTTTGCTGTTGATTACTTCTGTATTTTGTTTTCTGTGTGGTGAAAGACCTGCATTCACATCGGTGTATCCATTTTGCTTTGTAAATTTCAAAACAATCATCAGTTTTTATCGTTGACAAATTTGCTACTGTTAATATTTGAACATGATTCTGGAGTTTCTGTTATATTTCTTTTCCTTTTCTAAATTGTATAATGTCGTGTAGTCTGCAGCTTCTCACTCAATCTGAGTTTTGTTGGTGCAGCGGTGAAAAAACATCTACTAAAGAGTGGTCTGACTTAATTGAGATCAAGGGGAGGGTGAGACTGGATGCATTTGAGAAGTTCCTTCAAGAGCTTCCAATGTCCAGAAGTCGTGCTATTATGGTATCTCAAGTTTCTTTATGTAGTAAATTTCAGTCGAGCTATCTGTGTGAATTAAGAAGAGATAATCCTTTGCCCCTTCATATTAATAATCTCAGTTTGCTATCGATGCGGTGTGTTGTTTTCTCGTTTAGAGTAATAAAAGTTGTACGAATGAATGGCTTCAAAAAAGTTGCCAGTGAATGATTCTCATGGGTTAGGAATTATTTGTCGCCTGGAATAGGACTAACAAAAACCATTGCAAGACCTTTGGCAAGCATGGAGACTTGATTGTCAAGGAAAAGCAATGAAACTTTTAAAAAGCACCCAACATTTAACATAAACCAGAAGTTTTGGGACTTGCATCATATTCTACTTGCGATTAGCTTTATTGTTAAAACGGACGAGGGGCTGAACTCGAATTCTATTAGTTGGTAAAACCTTATTTCGAGATTTAATAAACATTTAAATCTAAGTGGGTACCTCAGTCCAGGAGGACTTCCGTTTCATGGAATTTTTTATAAAGAAAATTGCAGTAACATGTCTAGATCGTTATCAGTACTGGGGCATTGTATATGCCCAAGAAGATCCTCGAGTACTTTTAGGAATTTCCTTTTTCAGTTAGTCAAGTTAGAGCTCTATAAAGACGTTTAATTAGATTTTTGATGATTTGTCTACCAGGTTGTGCACTTTCTTTGCAAGGAGGATTCTCGGGAAGATGAGCGAGCAAGTGTTCGTGAGGTAAGTCTTTTTCGCGCTTTTTTTTAAGAAAGTATTTCAATTGCTGGTCATTCATCGTAACTTCCTCTTTTTAAGGTGACTGAAAATCATGCTCTGCAGTTGGCTGATTCCTATGTTTTGGATGGGAGAGTAGGCTTAGCTGAGCCTGCTCGTGGCGTGGAACTTTATACGTGCCCACCTCATTCAAAGACACGTGAAATGCTCAGCAAGGTCCTACCTAAAGACCAACTTGACGGACTTAATGCTATTGATAATGGTCTAATTGGTGTTATTGTATGGAGAAAACCTCAAAGATCTATATCACCTAATTCTGCATCGCACAATAAGCACAACTCCAAAAAACATCTCACTTCTAGGAGACATCAAGAAAAGGAGTCTAACGTGAACGTGAATATGACCCCCAAAAATGCGTACCCTCGTGATGTACCTTCATCGTTACCTAAGCCTCAGCCCCAGCCCCAGACCCTGACCCAGTTCGATGCTGATGAAGATGATGATGTGCCTCCTGGGTTTGGTCCTCCTCCCACTCGGGATGACGATGACTTGCCCGAGTTCAATTTTTCTAATGACTCTAGCAAACCACGGCCACCACTTTCAACACATAGTCCGAACCCAGCTTCTGGGATGGCACCTTTCAACCCAATGTCCCGCCATGCAAGTCGCCCTGTCGATCAAATGAGGGAGCTTGTTCAAAGATACGGACAGTCCGGAACTAGTGGAATTGGGATAGAGATGCAACCATGGAATGATGATGACGATGACATGCCAGAATGGAGGCCAGAACATATCCAACAAAGACCCCATGCAGTGAATGTGCAACTACATGGTAGGCAGCAGCCTGTTTTACGAGCTCATATGGTTCAGCAGACACCACATCTTCCGACGCCAACTTCAGGAATGTCTCGAGTGAGTGTGATTCATGATCAGCAAAATGTTGCTTCATGGCAACATGCTAGTCGGATGGTTCCACCTTTTCATCAGACTAGTGGAGGTCAACTGTACGGATCATCCAGTCACCAGCAGGGCAGTGCTTGGCCCAGAGATTCCACCAAAAGTAGAGGGCCTTAATCAGTCGTGTATTATGTCCTTTTGTTCCTTTTGTTTTCGCTTTTTTTTGACTTTAAGGACTCATCTAGTCCTGTAAGCCAAAATTATTTGTAGTTCGTTTTAGATGCTTTTAAGCTAGTTGAATTCTTGCAAACGTTGGGAAGAAAAGTTATGAGGCTTACTGCGAGAGCTTTTAAACTTTAAACAGAAGGATTAATTACATTGTGAAACATCTTGCTGGGACGGATAACTTACAGCTCACCCAGAGCGATTCAGAACATTGTAATGTAAGAAGTTAAGAAAGAAAGGTTTCGTGAAGGACAGTCAATTAGAAATTTTGAGTTGGAAAGGCATAAATAGAAGTGCTTGATTTACTGATGCAGTCGTACTGATTAGTGGGATGCTGTACATTTTTTCTCATCTTCATTTCATCCCGTTAGTGATCTGATTTCTTTTATATTTCATTCGTATATGATACAGTGACACTATTGTTTCTCAACCTTTCCGCGCGACTGCGAGGTCAAGAAGTGGAATATGTCTCACTTTGAAAAGAAGAACGAACGTCGACTTAATGCACCCTTGAGACTCTTGGGAATTGAAACGATAATACACGTATCAGCTAACGCTTAAAACTTGTCATCAATATTACAATTTTGATCTAAAAAGCATGGCCTGGAATTTCCAGAATATACAAACGAGCTGTTGGTTTGAATTGTTTTGTGGAAGAGTATATACATAGTTAAAAGGACACACACACATTAGCATTGACCACATATACAATGTTTAATCAATTATTCAACCACCTAAAGCACGCTTGAGACCCACTCGTTGTTCAGGAGACAATTTTGTTGGGAACTTCACTTCAAATTTGATCCTCAAATCGCCTCTATTGCCTGGCTCCTTAGCAATGGGCATGCCTTCCTTGGCTACAACAAGCTCATAACCAGGGCTAACAATATCGTGGACTTGAATTGATAGGTCTCGGCCATCAAGCGCCGTTAGACAGACAGTGGTCCCTCCTAGTGCTTCAGCTAGTGACACCCTTTGGTTCACAATGAGGTCATTCCCATCTCTCTTGTATGTCTGATGTTCTTTCTCATCTATAACAAACACAAGGTCTGCTGGTAGCTGATTCGGCTGCTCATTTCCTTTGTCTGGGAAAGTAATCTTTGTTCCCCTTTTCCATCCTGGCTTCACATCGATGGTCAATATCTCAGATTCTTGCACTTGCCTCCTGTTAAATTATACTCTCTATAAGAAGCAGGGACTTGGTAGGTTTACTATAGATAGAGCAAAGCAGTTTGTGTTCACTAACAGATGAGCAATAAAATGATCAAATAATACCAGAAGCAATGTCCTTGTAACCACTACAAGCATGGACTTGAATGCCCATACTTGGGAACCCAATATACAGCTTTCTGATATATAGATATGACTAAGGAATCAGGTAGAGTAGAGCAAAGAGCTCTAGGTACAGAAATTATTTTATATAGATGAACATACCCATGAGCATCAATTACAGTTCTAGATATCTTCATTTTCCTTGTTGATCCTGCGTATAGTTCTTCAAGGCTGCAAGGCAATTTGCTCTCAACTGGCGGAGGTTTTCTCAGCGCAGTCCCCTCGCTATAGGTTCGGAAAATATTCTCGCTTCCTCCAAATCCCCCAAACATTCCTCCATCAGATTGATACCTCATTGACCTTCCCGGTCCTGAAGATCCGAAACCAAAGGGACTGCTCCCAAAGAACTCTGCAAATATGTCCTCAGCATTTCTTGGATAGAAACCATTTGACCCAGCAGCGCTGGACCCTCCACTACCAGCAGGTGGCATGTCTTTCAATCCCTCTTCCCCATGCTGGTCGTAAACTGCTCTTTTCTGTGGGTCACACAAGACCTGAATTCGCAAATAATTAAAAGAAAAGAAAAACACGTCAGGACTACAAGACATATCGAGTATATTAACCAGTGGTTACAAAGTTAAAAGCTTCATATGGAGGGGAATTCTTAAATGTATAGTTTCGGAACACGAGCAAAAAGGGGGGAACAAAAGTACATGGAATTATTATAGCGTTGCCTTCTGTAGAAAAAGATGTGACTTTATCCTGCTGCATTATCATTCAATTCCAAGATAACAAATCGCACATCAAAGATCAACACTTCCAATATTGCATTAGGTAATTGTGTCAATGGGAACCCTTCAATTTGTACCAGGTAATAATGAGAGAGCAAACCAAGATTAGAATGATAGGAAAAGAACCGTGCCTCGTAAGCCTCAGAAATCTGCTTGAATTGGGCTTCTGCTTCTTTCTTGTTGTTGGGATTCTTGTCAGGGTGCCATTTCATAGCCAGCTTCCTATAAGACTTCTTCAGATCATCATCCGAAGCACTCTTGCTCACATTCAAAACGTCATAATAATCCATCCCCATTTCACTTGCTCTCCGAGAACCCAAGGACCTTATGTCAACAATAAAGATCTACCAACTTTTCACAGCGAAACCCAAATCATAAAAATCCTTTCTTTGACTGGTTACACCGTCTAAAATTTCGAGGATATGAACATGATACATATATAAAGACAAGAAAAGGAAGATTTTGGAAGTTCATACATATGTATAAAGTACAAGAACGAGATTTTGAAGGAGTTATTATGAAAGAAACAATGGAACTATTTTTGTGTCAGAGGCAGAGCCAGTGCCTAGTGGATGCAAAGAATCAGAGATTGCGGTATAATTATGGATGTATAGTTTGTTTCGCTATGTTAAGACCACGAGGAGTTAAAAATGGGAAGGGGACGGTGTTTGGAATTTGGTAATTATGTTCTCAGCCATTTTGGCCGGGCTCAGTTCCCCCCTCTACTGGACGGGGGATAGAATTAGAGGGTCCAGGTTTGAAGGCTAATTACAACTAAAATCGGGTAATTAGGACAAATTCATTTATGGACAATAACCACCTATCCTATGTAGTTTAATGAAGTTGTCAGCCATGGCATGAGTCAGATAACGCTTCGACTGACGGAAGAGTTATTCTATTTAGAATAATTTCATTTATTACTAACAACAACAATCTAAAACCAATTGACGAACCATATTTTAAGGTGTGATTTACTTATACAAATATAAAATATAAAGAAATTGAAGAGTCTTTATATTCCTGACGGTCCATAGACTTGGAGAGACATACTTTGCATTGGAAAATTCATACGGTATTTTTCCTGGAGGTACAGAGAATAGAAGTATTCTGAACCTTTTTTTGAAGGCGCAGGTGAGTTGGTAAGGGGCTCTCTTGGCTTAAGTGAGGTCGTGGGTTCGAACCCCCTCATGTATGCAGCCGTTTAAAACTTGGGGCCAGAGCTTTGCCTCCCGCAAGGGACCTACCCGGCTCGAGCGGGGATTAGTCTAGG
>JANKOD010000008.1:16722259-16755060 GCA_026284645.1 Erythroxylum acuminatum | reverse complement strand
CCGTAATGACAAAATAGTAGAAACTAGCCCTAGTCGGTCACGATTTGCCAGTTTCCCATCAAAAACTCGTGTATTATGGCCTTGCTCGGCCATGTTCGGCCACGTTCGGCCATGTTCGGTCATACTCTGTACTGACAAAATAGCAGAAACAAGCCCTAGTCGGTCACGAATGTGCTTAAAAATACCCAATCCATAGTCTTACATACAAAACACAAGGAGTAATCTCGCTCGAGGCAAGACCAATTCTAGCAACAACTGATCACTCGAGAAATTCTTTGATGATTAAGATACAACACAATGAGACGTGTATATTAGGCGCATTGATCAATAACTCCTATGATCCCCGAATTCGACTTTCATCTTCTTTTAACCTTTTCATGAATTATAATGTGCTTAAAAATGCCTAATCCATAGTCTACATATAGAACAGAAGGAGCGAGATCGCTCGAGGCAAGACCAATTCCAGCAGCAACTGGTCACTCTAAAAATTCTTTGATGATTAAGGTACAGCACAATAAGATGTGTATATTAGACGCATTGATCAGTAACTCCTATGATCCCCGAATTTGACTTTCATCTTTTAACCTTTTCATGAATTATAATGTGCTTACAAATGCCGAACCATTCCTGAGCCAAGAAAACATTATACATGAAGCGGAAGATAAGAGCAACATATACCTACGCCTAGTCTTATCTTTACATTCTTTTGCCTTTTGCTTTCTACTGTTTTACTATATTGAACACTACACGTATATGGGCAACTGATCATGCATGCTAGTACATGAGGCAGCAAGACTAGGCGATGGATTAATCCTGCGATGTGGCAGAATATTCAAAAAGGAGGCGTTTGGAAGGAGCAGATTGCAGAACCACTCTTAATCGGCTTGTGAGCTGGTAGATTAAGGTCCATTGCATAGCCATTTCCGAGTCCTTCATCTGCCTGACGATTGAGGCCTAACCAAAGTAGAATGAAAAGGACCATATCACTCATAAGATTTAAGGACCATAAAGGCCATTTTTGTGCCAACCCCAATGATCATCTAAACTAAACAAGGGTACGTTTATCTTTTGAGATGCGACAGTAATAGAAGGGGCAGAATGAAACCCACCTGAAGACGTTTTCCAAGTTGGACCTCAACTTCGGTACCAAAAGAAATATTATTTGCAAGGGATTTTAAAGGATCTATGGTGGGATCAACCGAAAGTAAGCTAGGGATCTGCGGAGCATAGACTAGCCTCCACCTAGCCTGGCCAATCTCTCCCTTTCCTTCTATTCTTGGCATCAGGGTTTCGAGTGTTGCAGTAGCAAGCTTTTTAAATGCAAGCTGACCATCACCCTCTAATATGGACTCTGCTAATTGACTTTCAAATACTCTGGCAGCCTGCATATATGTGACAATTCAGTAACATTAGATTACCTCGAGCTCAATAAAGATAAGAATTTCCTCTCAAAGTTAGCAACCATGGATCAAGCAACATAAAAGTAAAAATATGTGAAGATTATCTGTACTGAAAATTCACTATATCCTTTATTCTTCTACACTGACTATCAACATGCGAAATCCACATTAAGAAAATACTTCCAGAACACACATACCATCGGTTTTCTAAGATAGGTAAAAGGCCTAGGACACAATTCAGAATGTGATTTGGGAAGGCATATATTACCCGGGTACCATCTGGTCCGGTCTGAAGTCAACAGATTGACTGGGGTTCGGTCCCAGACTCAGGCCCAAAACTAAAAACAAATTTAGGTCCAGAATGAAGTCCGTCCCAATAAACCACCCGAGACCCAAGGTTTGACACAGTTCAATTGACATTGTTTCACCAAATTTTCATATCACGTCACACCTCCCCCTCCACCATCTAAATCTATTTGCAATCCCTCGTTTCACATTTTAGACAACCATCAGACTCCACCTCTTTCGTCAGCGCCACTCCAGTTGTCACCTCTCTCCAGTTGTTGCATTGCAAATTGTTGGTCTTTAGTCAGCAGCAGTGTTGGTCTTTAGTCAGCAGCAATTATGGGTTGTTACTTGAGTTAGTTAAAAGTTGGTCATTCTTGTTTGTTAGTTAAAAGTTGGCCTTTCTTGTTTTGTCTATCGGTGTTGTGGAGTTCCTAAAGATCTTATTGTCTGAGTTGCTTGGATCTAGTTGCTGAATGAGAAGTCTATGATGGGAGATATCTCTGGGTTCTTTTTTTCCTTTTTCTATGTTTTTGGGTGACGTAGAAGTGTTATATTAGTGATGAGAAGCTGGTAGACAAACTGAGACGCTTGAAATTATCATGATGGTTGGAGCCCAATTTTTGAAGGCCAATCAGACTCACGACTCAATTTTAATTTCAGGCTCTACAAGCTCATTCATAAGAATCACAATGTGGAAAGATGATTTGCTATTGCTAATGCAACAGGGATTAGAATCAATTGGAGTATTGTGCCTGATTGGAGTGTTCAGAATGTTTTACCTCGCTAGGGGACAAGGCATCCTGTTCAACAGTACGTGTTGAGGTCACCACCAATTTGTCCTGCCAATTGCTGGCTCGGCTTTGAATCCTGAATTGCCACTCTGATCCAACCAAAGCTAGGTCTAGCATAGGATCCAATCCATGTTCAGGCTCAAATTTTGCAATATTTAGATGATCTCGCTTAAGCCTCACCTGGATTAAGGCAGCATATTTAGCGAGATACTTTCCAGTAAAAAGAAAGATAAGTAATGCTTTCACGACAAACATAAAATCTAAATACTCACTTGAGTTGCAACAAGGTTAACATCACCATTTTCAAAAGTCAGGACACCTTTTGGTTTAATCCATTTTGGATGAGTTGGCCCATTAAGCTCAAGTTCTCCACTGACAGCAAAATTCAGAATCAAAGGATAAACTATTCTCAACTCTGGTCCTAAAACAAGCTTCAGATCACTGAGACGAACATCCACATTTGGTCTAATGCTTACTTGTTCTATATCCTTTTCACCTTCAGTTGATTTAACTGCTAAAACAACAATTAAATAAAAAGTTACATTTCACAGAATTAGGACTCAGGAACAGAAGAATGTTTGTCTATAGCTTGGAAATAAAGCATGTTACTATAGTCACAGCCTTTCTTTCACTTGATTTAGTCATGAAAGACTACTGGAATTGACACTGAATGATTCAACTATTTTAAAAAGTCTCCAGTTCTGCTCAAGATAGCCAACACGATGACCAGATAAAGTATTCAGCAATAATTATGGGAATGAACTTGACAGAATAGAAAAATTTATGAATAGAACATTACCATCTGGTTGATGGAACTTGGTCATTGAAAATGGTGGTTCTGAACTGAAAAACCGCGAAACATATCTTGAAGCAACTGCTTGATTGACACCCATACCACTAAGCCTGGATTGATTAGATGCCAACTTGCTGAAAGGTGCAGCTCCATTGCTGCCCTTATCATGCGGTAGATATGCTTCTCCATGGCTCAACTTGATGTTCCCAGAGATGTTTGGCTGCAATATAGAACCAGAAATTTGCATCTGCATGTCGACCTGGCCACTGATTGCAATTATACATTATTGATTTAGATGACATGCAGTTAATGATAACCGAAGCTACCAAAAATAGCCAAGTTACATGAAAAGAGCTAAAGGAACCAAAATAACTATTAGGAAAGTCTTAGGAATCCTAATGTATCCATGATTCTAGTGATCTCCTAAATCTCCTAGGATTTCTTTTCCTTATGTAATTAGCTCTCTATTGCTATATAAATTAGATGAGGGTCTTGGTGAACGACTAAGCCCTCAATTCTTCTTCTAATTTGTTCAACATAGTATCAGAACCACTTTGAACCCTAGACCGTCCCTTTCTTCTCTGCGTCCCCTTTCTTCTCTGCCCTAGACTGTCACCTTCTTCTCTGCGTTACCTTTCTTCTTCTCTGCCCTAAAACAAAACACCGAAACCAACCTCACAGCAGCAACCAGAAGCCACCGACGACCAGAGCAGCACCGCCACCGGCTGCCAGAAACATCCCACGGGCCGCCGTCCGGACCGGAACCGGGTCAGCTCGTCTTCTCAGTCTGAACAGGGTTCTGGTCTCGGTTTGTGTCAAATATGACCAGAACCTGAGTATCTCATCGTCCTTGTCATCTGTCATCTGCTCTAGGTTATCGACAGCAACAATCCAACATCTTCTGTCAATAGTTCTGGTGAGTAAATTGCAAGTATGTCAAAACCCGATGAAAAGTCAGTGTCCAGTGGCTTAGGAACGGTTCCAACAATGGGAATCACCAAGCAATGTCTGAATGGTAATTACTCTTTCTGGTCCAAGAATGTTGCATTATTCTTCAAGGGTCAACGGAAATTTTCTCATCTCACAAATGATCCTCCAACTGATAACAAAGAACTAGAGAATTGGCTAGCTGACGATGCGCAGTTGCTACATATTCTTTTTGATTCCATGGAACCTGAAATCTCAAACTTGTTTTCTCATGTCGATACTTGTAAGCAAGTTTGGGACTATGCCAAACTTCTATATTCAAGTAATATGCTTTGGGTATATGATACCTCTGTTGAGTTGTTTAAGTCTAGGTAGGAAGGAAGTTTGGTTGAATACTTTGGGAAGGTGAAACAAGCATATGAAGAGTTGAATTCTTTATAGCCAATCACGTTTGATGTAAAGGAGATGCAAAGGCAAAGAGAGACCATTGTTATAACAACATTCTTATCGAGATTGAAACCTGAGTTTGAGCCTGTTCGAGCACAGATCCTTGGAGGTGCAAAAATCTCATCTTTGGCTGAAGTATTTTCTAGGCTTTCTCGTTCCATGGCTAAAGAAGGTTCGTCTGAGAACACTTCTGAGAGGTCATCACTTGCAACAAATTCTAGTTGGCAAGCTAAAGGAGAACATGGTGGTCGTAGTGGTAGAGGAGGACGTATCGGGCGTAGTCGTAGAGGACATGGCGGTATAGGCACACGTCCCCATTGCAAATATTGTAATAATTATGGGCATGCAGAGGAGACCTGTTGGGATAAGCATCTTGAATTACGAGCAGCCAATTATGCATCACTAGAAGAACATCCTCCTCCAGTTGTGGATTCACAGTGTTATGTCACTCTATCTCGGGAAGAGTATGCTAAGTATATGCAGTATCAGTCAGCTCAGCAAGTGTCGTCTTCTTCTATGGCATCTGTGGCTCATCGACGCAACCCAACTGCTCGTTATTCATCTATTCCCGAGAACCAGTTATGGGTATTAGATTCTGGTGTCACTGATCACATCTCAAGTACCATAATCAATTTCAATCATGTTTTTCCCTTTACCTTCCTCTCATAGTAATAAGCTTACAATCGTTGATGGTTCCACCGCAACCATCAAAAGTGTTGGGGCTTCTCATCCTAATGCCTCATTTACTTTACCTTCTACATTGTTCGCTCTAAATTTCCCTTTCAATCTTATGTATGTAAGCAAATTAACAAAAAAGCTAAACTGTTTTGTTTGTTTGTTTCCCCATAATGTTGTTATTATCTAAGATTTGAAGACCAAGAAGATGATTGGAGAAGGGCGTGAATCGAAAGGAATGTACTATTTTGGCGAGTTGCAGTCTTCCATTGCTTTGTCAGCCTTAGCTTCTCTTATTGATATTCATAGTCGACTGGGTCATCCATCATTGGAGAATCTCAAGAAATTAGTGCTAGGTCTCGCGTCTATTTCCATTTTAAATTGTGAGTCTTGTCAACTTGGGAAACACCATCGTTCTTCATTTTTCCCTCGTGTCAATAAACGGGCTGAAAAACCCTTTATGATAATTCACACAAATATTTGGCGTCCGAGTCATGTCAAATCCAAATTGGGATTTTAGTACTTCATAATTTTTGTTAATGATTTTTCTCAAATGACTTGATTATATCTAATGAAAGATCGTTCAGAAATATTCTCAATCTTTTGTTCTTTCTGTGCTGAAATCCAAAACAAGTTTAATACTCAGATCAACATTCTTCTTAGGCTGGCAAAATTCTTTTGATTGTTTATGATGATGACATTGTTATCACAGGTGATGATAAAGTAGGGATCCAATCCTTGAAATCATTTTTGCAGATCAAGATCTAGACAAAGGACCTAGGTCCCCTAAAATATTTTCTACGTATTGAAGTCGCAAGGTCTATGTTAGACCTCCTATTACACAGGTTTATTCTAGAAGGGCAAAGGGAAGGTAACCGAGTAAAGTTACCAAATTCTGTTCGAGGTAGAGGCTGGTAGTTATATGACGTGCATGAGAGAGTGAGAGAGTAGTGAGTTTGTTGCATGGCTAATGTAAGTAGCTGGGTTAGTATAAATAATGTAATGATTGGAAAGGGGGAGGGGAGGATATTACTAATAGAATTCTGGTGAGCCTTAGGCTAGGAGAGGGCAGACACTCTTGAAATTGTTTGCAAGTTATCCTGTAACTTGACAGATTTGAGTTACTAATAAAATTTCAGTGACTTTAGAGTATCTACCACTGGTATCAGAGCAACAACCTATCTATGGCTAATAAGAAAGGAGATAATCGAATGGATGGAATTGAGAAGGAAATTGAGAGCTTGCGTGAAGATTTTCATAAGAACTTTGAGCTATTGAGGGACGAACGGAGAATGAAGAAAGAAGAATTGCAAAAAAACTGGGAGCAATCCCAGCTCGAGATGGAGGAGTTATGTGAGACAATGAAGCTGTTTGTGAGCCACAGAGAAGCCGATAAGAGTGGTGAGACTTCAGGCAATAAACGAAATGAAGAGGAGCCACGAGTGGACAAAGGGAAGGGGCCAATGGAACAAGGTTGGAGTTTTGGGCCACCATCGGGGTTCGAACCAGTGAAGGAGTTCCGGCGATATCCCCCAGAGAATATCGGTCGGAATGAACCTCCACCGGAGTATGGGTGGAATAATACGACTCATCGGGAACCACCTCAGGGGTTTGCTCGACAGGAGCGGATCGACGTGGGCCACCAGAGGGAGGGGAGCGTGAACGAGAACAACAAAGAGGATGGAGGGATTTTACAGAAGAACCACCACCGAGATTTGTACGGCAGGGGGAACCTCGATGTGACTGTCGAACTAGGCGGGTGGAGATGCCAGTCTTTGACGGAGATGACCCGGATGGGTGGATTTATCGTGTTGAACATTTTTTCTCGGAGGGGAGGTTTAACGAAAGGGAGAAAATGGAGTAAGTATTGCTCAACATGGAGAAGAAGGCATTGGCGTGGTTTCGGTGGGTGGAGGGTCGACGACCGATTAGAAATTGGGAGGAATATAAGGGTCCAACTTGTTGAAAAATCTCGACCCATCCAGGAAAGGAACCCCGTGTCAACATCTACTAGCCATCAAGCAGATAGGTACGGTAGATGAATATATTTGTAGATTTGAGGAATTAGCTGCTCCATTATCAGAGTTACCAGATGAAGTACTGGAGAGTTCATTTTTAAATAGGTTATCGAAGGAAATCAGACTGAAACTATTAATTGTTAATCCTAGCACTTTGGGACGAATGATGTCTTTATCTCAACAGATAGAGGAATAGAATAAAGTATTGAGACGTGATAAGGGAAACCGGGCAATGGGTGGTAATAGAATAAGTGGCTATGGTGGATACAAAGCGTGGGAGGCAGCGGTAGACAGTGAGAAACTTGGGGTTAAAACAAAGAAGGTCGCTGCCGCCGACAAAGGAAATGGAAATTATAAACGTTTAACATTCAATGAGATAAAAGAGAAGAAGAAGCGGAGACTACGCTTTAAATGTGATGAGAAATATCCACTAGGCCACCGATGTAAAATGATAGATTTGAAGGTTCTCACAATCTTAGATGAAGAAATAGAAGTTAGTACATTGGAGAGTGTAGAAGATGACGAAGAGCAAGAAGTGGAATTGCAAAATGTAGAATTATCAACAGGATCGGCAACTGGGTTGACCTTACCCAAGACGATGAAGGTAGTAGGAGTATTAGAAGGGGAGCCCGTGGTGATCCTCATCGACAGTGGAGCCACCCATAACTTTGTATCGAAAGACTTGGAGTTGAAATGGAGTTCCAAATGGGACCACACTAACAAGTATGAGATAGTGATGGGGAATGGTGAAAAAGTAGCACGAACTGGGGTCTATAGGAACTTGAATTTAAGGATACAAAAACTAGAAATATGTGAGGATTTTCTGCCAAAGAAGTTGGGCAGTATAGGTTGAGACCACTAGGAGATGTCCTGAATAATTGGTGTACACTGACTATGAAAATAAGATTGGGCGAGAAAGAAATCATTATCAAAAGGGATCCAATATTATCTAAATCTCTGGTGAGTGCAAAATCCCTTTGCAAGGATCTCAAAGAAGGGGATTTCGTGTACTGGTTGCAAATGGCAGTACAGGAGGAAGAACCGAAACCGATTAATAGGGTGGAAGACCCTGAAATCAGAAGTGTGTTGGAAGAGTATGGAGAGGTGTTTCAATTGCCACAGACCTTGCCGCCAAAAAGGGGAAGAGAACACCACATCCACTTAGTTCAAGGAGAAGGACCAGTAAGGGTCTGACCCTACAAGTATCCCCATTTTCAAAAGAATGAAATCGAGAGATTGGTCAAGAAGATGCTAGAATCTGGAATCATTCAAACCAGTACTTCACCTTACGCTAGTCCAGTTCTGCTAGTCAAGAAAAAAGATGGAGGGTGGCGGCTTTGTGTGGACTATCGTGCTCTAAACAAGGTGACCATAAGTGACAAACTCCCTATACCCATAATAGAAGAGTTAATGGATGAATTGAATGATGTGATTATCTTCTCTAAGATAGATTTGAAGTCCGGCTACCATCAAATAAGAAAGCCTGACAAACGGCCCCGCTACATTTCAATCCTTGATGAATCAGATTTTTAAATCCCATCTCAGAAAATTCATACTAGTGTTCTTTAACGACATTTTAGTTTACAACAGAAGTACAGAGGAACATCTAATGCATTTAAGCGTAACTTTGAGTATTTTGAAGGAGCAGAAACTCTATGCTAATTATAAGAATTGTGTCTTTGGACAGCCTAACTTGGAATATTTGAGCCACATTGTATCAAAGCAAGGGGTGGCACCGGATCAGACCAAGATAGAAGCAATGTTGAGGTGGCCGAAACCAGTAACCTTGAAGGAGTTAAGGGGATTCTTGGGACTGATAGGTTATTACCAGAAATTTGTAAGAGGGTACATCCACATTGCAGGGCCGTTGACACAGTTGCTCAAGAAGAACAATTTTAAGTGGACAGTTGAAGCAGAGAAGGCTTTCAACAACCTTAAACAGGCCATGACCATAGTGCCCGTTTTAGCCTTGCCCGATTTCAATCAACCTTTCATTTTGGAGACTGATGCTTCAGCTTCTGGCGTGGGAGTAGTGTTGATGCAGAATAACCGACCAATTGCTAATGATAGTCAATCACTATCAGCAGAAAGAAAGGGACAATCGACGTATGAGAGAGAACTTATGGCTATTGTGTTGGCTGTCAAGAAATGGAGATCTTATCTCCTAGGCCATAGGTTTGTCATTCGTACTGATCAGAAACTGTTGAAGTTTTTACTAGAGCAGCGGGAGATTCACCCCGATTATCAAAAATGGATCACCAAGATGCTGGGTTTTGATTTCACCATTGAATACAAACTTGGCAGAGAAAACAAAGTGGCGGATGCTCTATCCAGAGTACAGCACCAAGAGGAGCTGCAGACTTTAATGACATGAAAAATCATGGATATGGATGTAATCTTGCAGGAGATAGAAGCTGATAGCAAGCTAAGGGAGTTGACGGAAGCTGTCAGTAAAGACCCTAGGTTCAGGCCTCCATATACGGTGAAGCAAGGCAAACTCTACTACAAGGACAGATTGGTAATCTCTAATACTTCTGCTTTTATATCCAACATTATGAAGGATGGTCATGAGAGTCACTTGGGAGGACATGGAGTTCCGTTAAAAACATATAAGCAAATCTCTAGGGAGTTATATTGGGAGGGCATGAACAAAGAAATTTACCGATTTGTGGCGGCTTGCTTAACATGCCAACAGAATAAATACTTAACTCTGTCACCAACAGGACTATTGTAGCCCCTTGCGATACCCAATCAGGTATGGGATGAGATAACGATGGATTTTATCGAAGGGCTCCCAAAATCCCTTGGATATTCATCCATCTTGGTCGTAGTGGATAGGCTTAGCAAGTATGCCCATTTCTTACCACTTAAGCATCCATACATGGCACAAACAGTAGCTGAGGTGTTCATCAAGGAAATTGTGAAGTTACATGGGTTCCCTAGATCTGTGGTTTCTGACATAGATAAGGTTTTCATGAGTAAATTTTGGTGGGAGTTGTTCAAGGTGCATGGAACAGTTCTTAAGTTTAGCTCATCCTATCATCCTCAAACCGATGGCGCTACTGAGGTAGTAAATAGATCAGTAGAAGCTTACTTGAGGTGCTTTACAGGAGACACCCCAAGCAATGGGCGAAATGGTTAGGCTAGGCAGAGTATTGCTATAATACCTCCTATCATGTGGCTTTTAGAACTACACCCTTTTAAGGTCTTACATGGGAGGGATCCTCCTATTTTTCAGATGGGATCAAGAGTATCAAGAATGGAGTCGATTGATGTATTATTACAACAAAGAGACCACTACTTGGTCAAAATTAAACAGCATTTATCTAAGGCATAAAACGATATGAAAAGTAGAGCTGATAAACAAAGGCGAGAGGTGGTTATTCAAGTCGGAGACAGGGTATGGCTGAAACTAGCTCCTTACAGACAATTAACTGTAATGAGAAGAGTCAATGAGAAGTTAGCCCCCCGATATTTTGGTCCGTTCCGAGTGTTGAGAAGGATTGGGGAAGTGACATATGAACTGAAGTTACCCGAGTCAGCCCGGATTCATCCTATCTTTCATTTGTCACAGCTGTGAGCAGTGGTGGGAGAGGGTAATGATAAGTTGATTTTACCTAACAAGTGGACAGAGGAAGAGGAGTCAATAGTGCAACCTGAAGAGGTCTTAGCGATAAGACCACGAGGGGGATCCAAGTGGAAAGGCTTAGCAGATTCGGAAACTACTTGGGAGAAATTCGAGGACTTAGTGGAACAATTTCTGAATTTTCACCTTGAGGAAAGGTGCAACTTATGGGGGGGAGCAGTGTTAGACCTCCTATTACACAGGTTTATTCTAGAAGAGCAAAGGGAAGGGTAACCGAGTAAAGTTACCAAATTCTGTTAGAGGCAGAAGCCGGTAGTTCTATGACGAGCATGAGAGAGTGAGAGAGTAGCGAGTTTGTTGCATGGCTGACATAAGTAGCTGGGTTAGTATAAATAATGTAATGATTGGAAAGGGGGAGGGGAGGATATTACTAAGAGAATTCTGGTGAGCTTTAGGCTAGGAGAGGGCAGACACTCTTGAAATTGTATTCAAGTTATCCTGTAACTTGACAGATTTGAGTTACTACTAATATAATTTCAATGACATACTTCTCATTTTTTAGAGTATCTATCAGTCTAAAATGGGTATTTGTTTATCCCAAAGGAAATATGTTCTTGATCTTTTGGAAGAAATCGACTTATTAAGCACAGTCGAGTGTTAAACTTGATGCAGAAAAAGGTGAATCTTTAGAAGACCCAAGCAACTACAGAAGGTTGGTTGGTAAACTTAACCATTTGACTGTCACTTGTCCAGACATTGCATTTACCAAAAGTGTGGTCAGTCAGTTTATGGGTTCTCCACGGACTAGTCTCATTGGGATGCAGTTGTCAGAATCTTAAGATACTTGAAAGGATCACCAGGGCAAGGTCTTCTGTACCAAAATCATGGACACACTCAAGTACGAGGGTATACAGATGTCGATTGGGCAGGTTCTTATTACCGGAGGTCTGCTTCAGGTTATTGTGTTTTTATGGGAGGAAACATGGTGTCATGGAAAAGCAAGAAGCAAACAGTTGTTGCTTGTTCTAGTGCTGAATCTGAGTACAGTTCCATGGCATACACTACATGTGAGTTGATTTGGTTTAAGTATCTTCTTAAGGAACTCGGTTTTGAGCATCCATCTCCAATGGAGTTAATGTGTGATAATCAAGCAGCCATTCATATTGCCTCTAATCCGATCTTTCATGAAAGGACTAAACATATCGAAAGTGACTATCACTTTGTTCGAAAGAAGCTTGAAACAGGACTAATCAAAACTCCCTACGTCAAGTCAGAAGATCAACTTATTGATTTATTTACCAAAGCTCTTGGGGGATCTCAGGTGAAATCTATATTTAACAAGCTTGGAGCCTATGATATGTACGCTCCAGCTTGAGGGGAAGTATTAGGAAAGTCTTAGGAATCCTAATGTATCCATGATTCTAGTGATCTCCTAAATCTCACAGGATTTCTTTTCGTTATGTAATTAGCTCTCTATTGCTATATAAATTAGATGAGGGTCTTGATGAATGACTAAGCCCCCAATTCTTCTTCTAATTTGTTCAACAATAACAGACACTGATAGGAAAAAGCTACCTGGATATTCATTGTCATAAATATTCATCACAGCACAACAGATCAATGTTCAAAACAAAACACTATCAGCAAAAAAGGGAGACATGCAATTATCTGTTGATATGAAAAGAAAAAATAGTTGTGTTAAAGAGCTAAGTTTTTATAAAGGTCCTCAAATTAACAAAATAAATACCTTATAATATTCTTTGCCCGTACTTCTAGAATTTCGCATTTCAAATCAATTTTGTCATCAACAGAAGCTTCAGTGGTTCTCAAAGGTAGGTTTCCTTTTACAAACAGCTTTCCTCTTCTGCTAACACGACTCTCCAGCGAAGTGATGCACAGTCTATTTGAATTCACATGTACCGTGCCACCAAAGTTTGTGAGTGGTTTCCTTAGTACTGGTGAAGAAATGGAAGCCCTATGGAATGATGCAATTCCATCAACCACAGGCTGTTCAACTGTACCTCTGACCTATTTTATTAGAAACATATCAAAAGCAATAATTAGATATCAAGCTAAGTCGCAAAAGCGTGCAATTACCAGACCATAACGAATGACCTAAGAGAAAAGGACAAACTGATCTAATAACTCTTTCCTTACTGTACACACCTCAAGTGTAACATCAGCATTGCCTTGAAGCCAGTTTGCATAAGGAGATAAAGCTGTTAATAACATCATTCCCCCATCCTTGATATCAGCATCAACCCTGACTTCTCCAACATCTAAAAAGTTCCAGTTCAAAACTTTGAGGCTTTCTGCTAATTGAGTATTTAAACCTTCTTCATTTCTGTCCCTAAAAACATTTCTTTTACTGGCTTCCTCGGCAGCAACTCTGCCCCGTTCCTTCATCCACCCAGGAAGCCAAGTTGTTGGGCTTTTATCTGTTTCTGTATCTTCATCCTCTGATGACATGTTTTGGACAAAATTAACAGGTACACTTCCTTGTATGTGAACATGGCCATTTTGTATGACCGGCTCAAATTTGGCATTGAACAGAAAACGACTTGTTGAGGTTAGGGAGGCAACAATCTCAGCTCGTCTAAGATCGATTCCCCCAATGGCACCATCCAATAGCCTCACTTGAACATCACATTCTGGTTTTGCAAGACTTCCTCTGAGATCTCCTTCCATGTGTAGTATACCCTTAATTGGAGCTAACAGTTGCCCCAATGAATGAACAGTGTCAGCAGCTGATGATTCAATGACATGAACCAGGGCAGGTACAAGGCTAACTGGAAAATTTAAAACAGCAAAATGAAGATTGGTTTTTGTCCCTAACAAAGTGCCATCAGCATGTACGGTGGCATTGTCCTTCTGGATAAAAATCCTCTCAAGGCGCAAACCATCAGTATTGCTGTATGCTCCTACAGCTAAAACACGTTGTGTTTTGTAGGTTCCCCACTCCCAGTGTTCACCATGGAAGTCAAAATCAGCCTGGTATACAAATATAAAAAAATTATATAAAGAGAGACCTAGTTAATACCAATCGAAGAGACAGAAGTACAGTTCAAAATCTTGCATATCCGTACCATTGTGTCCCCGTTGCCTCCACCACTTGCATCAAGAGATCCATGCCACCGACCTCGAAGTTCAGCTAAACCTGGAAGACTCAAGTGTTCGAGAATAACTTCATTTAATGAAGTATAATGGCCCCGTATTACCTGGAAAATTGGTTGAGCTGTTGATTTTATGATGACATAAATATCACGTATCATTTTTCTAACCAATTGAAGTCATAACCCTTGTTAACAGAAATTTCCGCTGCTGTAGATTCTATAAAGACCATTAAAATTCAGTTATAATGTTTCTGTTCCAAGCTACTGAGATCATAACAGTGCAGGTTTTAGTGATGAGTCATACCTCAAGTAAGTCTTGAAGACTGTCAGGATACAATCCTACTAATCGTAGACTCTGTATGAACAGGTCCTGTAGAAAAGACATGCACTTGTCAGGACTTTAAAAAGGAAAAAAGATGGCCTGAAATTGACAAACAGCCATACATTCCGAAAAGCATATTAAAAACTGATCAAAAGAAACAGAAGTCCAATATGCTTATGCAAGATAACACCTTTGATCTAGATCGAACAGCAGGATCAGTACTTCTTGAAAGAAGCCTAGCAAGTGGAAGCATCTCAGCAATCTCAGCTCGAGGAACTTCAAGTCTCATTCTCCAACGCCCCATGGATGATATAACAGTTCCCAGGTGTCCACTCATTGCCTTTCTGAAGAGGCCACCCTTTTCCTTCCCAGCAGAGTTCCTATCTCGGGTTCCAGGCAAGACATATTCACCTTGGAGCTCATAACGGCTATGAGTCTGCTCCAAAACAGTTTTCTCAATGGTGATCTGCAAAATATTTGATCATCTAAAGATATCAGCTACATTGTTGCAAAAAAATGGAATCTGCAATGCAATTCATTCTAAACGTAATCTTTTAAGGTAGCCTGGAAGCAGACCACACAGGTCAGACTCATAGCAAAGAGTCACAGCTTAGGTACTCACAACATCACCACTCCATCTAACAGCCATATCTAAAGCTTCACCAAGCACACCACTAAATTTTGGACGAAGTACAGATAAAACACCATGACCCCTCCGTTTTTGAAGATTAAGCTGAATTTCAGCCTGCAATTAAACAAGCAGCAACAGATTGAGTAAAGCACAGTTAAAATCTTTTCCATCCAATCATAAAATTAACCGAGTTTTTATTTCAAATAACTTGCAGTAGCTTGATATGACTTCAGTTAATTGTATCCACAAGTATACTAGAAAGACACTAGGTCAACATAAGGGTTACTAAGTTACATTTAATAGATACTTCAATCAGTTTCAGAAACTACTTGGTGAAATGTTTCCAGCAATCAAACATGCTATTTGGCTGTTAGGATTTTCTGATATTTTCTCTCAGCAAAAGAACATTTGGATTTCTTAAAATACAACTACAATTGCTGCTATTGTCAAACTGAAATAGTCACTGCCGGTCATTGGTAACTACAGTTCAGTGTGTGCCGATGGAAACCACTGTCTAACAATTCAGACTGGAGACTGATAGAGACTGAATAAGAACATTTAACATTAAAAATAAAACTACATCCTTAAGGCTTACCCTTTGTAAAGTTCCCCGTAGTGAAGCTAACTCTAGCTCATCCAGTGGCAATTGGCGTACCTAAATGTGCGATGGCAATTAAATTACAACTCGCACCACAACAAACATATAAAAGAAATTCGACTTCACATAAATAAACAAAATAAAACTGATACAGAATAACCTTTTCGTTATATGAAAAGATCTAAAGATACCTCCAAGATAGCAGACTGTAATGGTCGGAAGCACACACTAGCTCTTAGTTGCCCTTTCTGAAGTGAAAAAGAAAATAACTTTCCATTTTGCAAGTTCTCATCATATGTTGGCTGTAATGGGCTGACAGCCTCCAGTGTAAGGTTTTCATCAGCCCTACCTGCAGCATCCAACTGTACCACAAAAGTAAGCTCAATAGGTAACCAGATCTATAAGTTGACAAAAGAAAACAGGCAAGGACAGGAAGAGTATGTCCAGAATCCTACCCTTTTACTTTCACATTGTAGCATTGTCAACAAACCATTCAACCCAAAAGTTTAACAAAACTTATAGTGTAAGGCCCAAAAATGATTCAAATACTATTCTAGCATCCCCCCCATATGAAGTGTGGATAATCACAACAAATCACAATATAGACAGGCAGTATGGGTTGAACTCGAGACTTTGACCCCCTATGAAGAAGCTATTTCACCCAAAAGTTTAAGCATTGTGTGACACTTGAAAAATGGTTCAAATACTATTCTAACAAGAACAGTAGGTCAATGCAAGTTAAGCAAACTATACACCAAGACTCAAATTGATTACCATTTATGTTGCAGTAGCACATGATCGTTAAAGCGGCATTAACAAAGCCGTCAACTTTTTGATTCCTAGTGTGAACACTATAATATGGACAGCAAGTGTAGAACATAAACATATACAGCCATATAAATTAAGAATGTTCTTAGAAGAGAAAGTACTTGGTTCATTACCTTAATATGACCACGAGAAACACTTAATTGTCCTATCAATTGAGGGGCAAGCATCAACTGATTCAGTCTTAGACCTGATACAGAAACCTCGCCTATAAGGTTTTCTATGTTCCCTTCTGTATGCAAGGGCTGCGTCTTCTCTTCTGAAGAAATCTCTTTATCACAAAGAATACTAGAAAGCCTGACAATTTTTCCCTGAAACTTGATTCTTCCAGTTGCTTTCAAGTGTGTCGGTCTCGGCGAATCAAACGGATAAGAAGAAACCAAGCTAAAAAATTCAAAACCACGCATGCGTAGATCCAGCTCAATTCCTTCTACAATAAATGGCACCTTCCCCTTGAGATCAAGCACTTCTCTATCCAGCCAGTATTCCTTGAGATAAGATGTCTGAACTTTTGAGTATAGTTCAAATGCAACAGATGAAGAGTTGACAGTGATATAATCATGTGAGATCAAAATATCTCCTCGAGCATCACTAAATGACCCTTCAGCTTTTGCTGCAATCCACTTGATATCAAACCTCCTAAATGCAAAATGAGTGATCAATCAAACAACTTAAATCAGAATAACAAGATATATCTAGCTAAAAATGAGAGGGAAAGCTTACGGTCTCAAAAGAGATCCAGAAAGTTTTGTTTCTCCTGTCAGGTCCCCTAATTTTAATGGCATTGCTTGAAGATAATCAGGAATGTACCGAAGCAAAATCTTATCAAAGAACAAATTTCCAGAGAAATTCACATCCATTGCTGTATCATCCACCTCTCCCTGAAACAATACCAAACATTAGTACACAGTCAAAAATATAATGTTATTCATCGCAGGATTGCAAAGGACATTACTCATTCCAAGAAGCTATATTGATAAAGCAAATCTAACAAAGAAAAGAATAGGAGTCCAAAATAAATTCACCAGTACAGGATTAAACTGGCAAAGATAAAGAGTACAAAGACCAAAGTAATTATTTTTCATACACAGGTATGTGATGCTGAACTACAATTATCTTCTCTTAAATGAGTCTAAGACTACAAAATAACAAAAAATAAATCTACTGATCACATTCTGGGTCAGTGAACAAGATATGACGCCTGCATTAGGAGGTATAATTTTATGAAGAAGTAATTTACCTCTGGACAAATCCATGCATTCCCTGCTCCCCGAATTTCACCACCATCTACAAGAGTAGCCCTAATCCCATATAAGTCAGCAATCTGTAAATTAAGTTTCATGAAATTTAACAGAATTGGAATCAGAAGAAAGTTATTACTCCATTTAAAAAGGCAAAGCTAACTTACACAATTATCGGTGTTAAACGTGAAATTGGCTGACAGATATGAAAATGGAACACGGTCAAATGCTGCCACAGCACCAGACTCTTTGCTTTTCAACAATACTTCATATGCAGCAGATGCAGGCACATCTGAAACTGAATAAGATACCTTCCTTGAAGCCATTCCACTTCCCACAAAAATGGGAGCATCCAGTGGTCCTTGACAGTTGAATACAGCAGTAACAGACCCGGCCAACTGTAGCCATCAAAGGGAAGAAGTGAAAATTAACTTCAGCAGTCAAGTTGAACTTACTTTTACTTTTAAAGCTGTGAAAATGCAAATCATTTGTCAACATCCTAACCATTAAAAACGAAAGAAACTTCGAAAATTTGCAGTTAAAATAGGATTGAAGTAGGAAGCTCAAATAATTGGAAATAGATTATTGAGAACTTAAGAGTTGGAAAAGGGGGCCCCAGATGCACTTACAGGGAACAGTAAAGGTCTCATCTTGAAAGTTCGCATCAAAGCATTGATCTCTACAAAAGGAACCTGTATCAACACAAGATATATCAGAAGCTGGCAACAAAGTAAATTGCAGCAAAATGACAGCTTAAACTAACAAGGCCCAAAAAGGATGTCAAAAAGAAAGCACAGGTTCAGAAACAGAAATTTTCATTAAAGAAGAAGGTTATTCACATAATTACAGATCAGATAATCTTGACTTGCAATTGCTCTCATTTTATGCATAGTCAAGAAATATACTGATCATGTTTGCCACGTATAATAGTCTAATAAACTATTAACATCCCGCACCTCATCCAAACTCAAGTTTTTATTTGGTTAATGGTTTCTGTATATGGTATTAAACCCTTTGCAGTTAACATCTCTATTCAAGCGGCATCACCCTCTATCCTATGATACAAATTTTTAATTTCCACACAGATGACGGGCCTGTACATAGTCAAGCTTTCTACCCAACATGCAAGTGCATGAATCAGTGTGGAAAATTTAGCACATAATCAAAGTCCTGGGGACTAGCTGTTTAAAGTTTCAGACTAAATGATGTTTTGAAATGTACTAAACTGACTGCACACCAAAAAGCAAGGATCAGAACATTAATTATTTTTTCTTGACAAGTTTCTTAGGCATTACATATATCAAAATTAAAACTCAACCTTCAATATTTATTCAAAAGTAGAAAGGGTGTACCTTATTGGACCATAAAAGATTCTTTAGAGAATGGTATGAAATAAAGACTGAAAGAACACAATATATATCTAACTTTAGTTGTGGTTAACCGCATGAAAGTAAATATATGGATGCAAAAGCTATAAATTGGTTTTGGAAACAATTTTTTCTGTATGTTCATTCATGGGGACAAATTTATCAATACAGATACATTGTCAAGAATTGTGCACTGCTACAGATTTTAGTAACCAATTAGGAATTTATACAAACAATTCCTACTAACATCTAAATCACACTTTCATTAGATAGCCCTTTTATCAACAATGCCCAAATTCATCAAGAATTACTAGGTCAATAGCCAGCCTGAAAAACTGCAATAGATAGCAAGTATATCTTAGATATGATGCAAGTGAAAAGAATTGTCCTAAGCAGCCAAGATATAAATATTGAAGATTAGAACACCAACCAAATTACAAGCAGAAATAAAATCAAGTATAAATTGACAGCATTGATTTTTCTCAGCCTAAAAAACTCCAATAGATTGCAAGTATATTTTAGATATGATACAATCCAATATTCGAAAAGGATTGTTCTAAGCAGCCAAGATATCAATATTGAAGATGGGAACACCAACCAAATTACAAACAGAAATAAAATCAAGTATAAACTGACATCATTGATCTTTCATTCTGGATCATGTATGATTTGCACTTGATACAATGAAGCAATGATGGGATTAAGGGTTCCCATTGTGCATTCAGGCCTGGGGAAACCATGAACAGGATACCTGACACATTAGGTGAAACTCTCCTTCATCAGGATGAATGCCAAAATCTCCAGAGGCTTCTAAGGGAACATCACCAAACCAACCAATTGCATTATGTAAGAATATTCGCTGACCACGAAAGCATAAGCTTGCTGACATGTCCTGCAACAAGAGATAGAAAGTCCAAAAATAATATTTCCAGACTACTCACAATAGCAAGCTTCATCTAACAAGTGAACATAAACACACAGCAAGTAGACAGATCTTAACCCTTAAAAGAAAATACAAAAAGCACTATGTTGATAAATGAAACAATTAACATGCTTTGAGATGTTACACATGGGAAAATACAGCAAGATTAAGGGTAGGCATAAAACAGAATAAAGGTAATATAAGTGTTCTGCTAATAAATAGCTTGGATGTGCTATATAATATTACTCAACAAGGAATTGATCCAAAGTGGAAAAACAAATAGTTTCATCAGAAGGTGATCAATCATCCAGCAGAAGACCATCAACCTTTTTATTTATCTTTAATTTCTAAATCGTCAAAAAGCGACTGACATTGTAATCATAATAGACAACCAATTCATGGCCATTTCATTGAACATAAAAATATGCCTCAGCTTTATAATACCAGGCATGCAGCTATAAGAACTTTTAGGGACCGGAAAATAAGAAAACCCAAAAAGAAAAGAATCTAGAGGCATACAGAGAACCATGATGGAGCATCAAATATTTTAAAGCCTAATCCTGTCACATCAAGCTGCCCATGAAGATTAGGGAATGTTTCCCCTCTTGACATGCATATATGAACCTGCATGTGGAGAAGGTATATACAACTCAAAAATCTGAAAGAATAACAGGCTACATTATAGCTACCAAAATTATTCAAAAGAAGCAATAGTATTTACGAAGAACAAAAAATGTTTCATGTGGCAGCAATCGTATCTGACAACTTTTCCTTTTCTCATCTTATTGGGAAACTTTAACTATAAGAATAGGAATTGAGTGTAACATCATAAGTAAATGGTAAAGATGCTTTATATCCAAAATATAAATCTTGCATTGTAATGCATCTGTTTCCGCTCCAATGAATTCTGCATGTCAACACTAAAAGTTGATTAAAATAAATTATTCAAAACAGCCAGCTATTACATCAAAAAGTGAATTTCCACACTATCTGTACTCTTATATTGATATGGCTATAGTTTAAAGTAAGAAATTAGAAATTAACCAAGAATAGGATAAATATCAAAACCGGAACCAACAGCTGTTAAATAGAATGACTAATGACCAATACATTCTGAAAAATTAGATTATATATTCGAACACAGAGCTCCATTCGTGTGGATAGTCTCAACACAATCATTGCAGGCATAGAATTAGAAGTTTGCTTTATGATAATTTAGATCTAACCTATTTGGAGTTGTTTTGTAATAAACTTCTACTGAGATAAAGTTTGGTACTCTTTATTTTAGCTTGTTAGGTTAATTTCAACGAAGTTAGGGATTTGCTGTTAGATGCTTTTTAATTGAATGAAACTGTTTCTCCTGCACTTCTTCCTCTCAACTCTTCGTCTCTCTCACCTCTTCTTCTCCTTCTTCCCCGTTCTCTTTTTGTGTCTTCTATGTATTTCTTTCTCTTCTTTTCTCACTATTTTCTCATCTCTTGAGCCTACACTATTCGGAGGTAACAACTTCTTATAGATCCCAATGTGATTACTGATTGCTCAACAGCATGTATCCCACAGAACAACCTTTCAACAAAAAGTTCAAAGGGCTAAATTGAAAGCATTTAAGAAAAATCCCATGAAATTAAAATATTAGTTGCTAATTGCCCCATGTACTACATTCAGGAAAAAAAAAACTACAATTTATTAAGTAATCTGTATATGAATCTGGTTGTCATAAAGAAGCTTTTGCATGAATATGAAATGGCCATAAAATTCACTCATAGAGGCCTAAGTCTAAACTATTATGATAATGAACTCAAGTTGCATTTATCAATAAACAGAAGTTAGAAAAGCACCTCACCAGTAGCCCTCCCACTAGACCATTTTATTGGAATTTCTAAAATCCTTTCGAAAAGCTGTGACAGAGGTAGATAGAGAAAAGTTCTTATAAGAAATCTACAATAAATAGTGTAATAAATTTAAACTTAAGTATTCATGCATAGTGTAAAATATACCGGAGCAAAAAGATTAGCAACTTTTAAATTGGCATGCCAGTTCTGCTCCAAAATGTCAACAAAAACATCTGCGGACAACCAACCACCATCTTCAGAGATTGCATCAGATCTCCACATATGACAATTGCCACTCAACTGCACATGCAGCTTGCCATAGTGATTCTGGAACTTTACATATCCGTTGGCATTCTCCATCTCTCTTGAGACATTCAGTAACATTATAAATGCTGGGAATGATTACATAGTTTGACCAATAACAAATTTCTAACTATAAAACTGCAAACTAGTAGTATATTAATTGGGCATGGCCCTAACCTGGGTTCGCTGTCACCGTATCCAAGCAGCATCAAGGTTCCTCCTCTGAATTGAACAGAATCAAGTGAAAAAGGAAGCACCTTCTCAATTTGTTCAGTCTGCACTATATCTACCTCATCAACGAGTTCAGAAACTATGTCTTCAATGTTTGGACCTGTGCCAGGTTTCAGTTTTCCAATAGGACCAGCAAAAGAACTATGGAATCTGTTCCTCAAATTTCTTAAAAATGAAAGTAAACCAGATTTCAGCTTCATGCGAAACATATTAATTGGATGTAATTTTTCAGGCTGAAGTTCAAGTTTTTCAATTGAAGGGTTTCCAGATTTCTGACCATATTGAACCTCAGATGCATCAGCATCCACATATCTCTGCACAGAATCAACAATCGAGTCCTGCTTGTTTACATCAGTTTTGGCATCTTCTGAAAAACTTTTCAAATGTGCCAAAGCTCCATTCAATTTTCCTGCTGCATTCAGTCTAGCCAGAGCCATGAGAAATGGATCACGCAGAATAATATAACTTTCAATATTATGACAACAGTTTTGAGCCACAATAGGCAGCTGGATCCCCAAATCTTCAGTGTTATTCCAATCATTGTTGTTACTTTTTAGTTCTTCATCAACAGTCAAATGAGTAGATTTGCTTCTGTTGTTATCACCCTCACTTTGCACGAAAAGACTCTGAAGATCCATAAAATCACTACCACCAGATGACTGAGGAGACTCATCAAACTTTCCGCTGGATAAGGCTTGAAAATATGCAACTGCCGCAGAGGCACTACGGTCGAGAATCCGCCTTTTGGCATCAACACGTGAAGCCGGAATGTAAGTCTCATTAGCTTTCTTCTTAAACTTGAGCTTTTGGGGTCCTTTGATGACCTTGGACCAGAATCTGAGACCTGAATCAGGAAGTTTTATTCCAAATGATTTCTCTAGATCAGCATGTTTTGTATTATAATCAGGACCAGTGTTCATGCGGTGAAGATCCCTCCAATGGATCTTCTCATCCATACACAATAAAGACTCCGAATTTATAACATTTGTAGAACGAGTTGCAATTCCATCATAAACATCAGCTTCAAAACAACTAGAATCTCTTTCTGGTAAAATGAAACCCCTTTCTGCAGCTTCCTTAGCATCATCGTCCCTTTCTCTAACCCACCGAGCAGATGATTCCTCCCTTGCAATCCTTCTTGTCTTTGTACGATAATCAATCCCTTCTTCGCTGGATAAATGCCTTTGAAGACTCCCTTCAGATGAGGGTATCCCTAACCAGGTGTAGTCCTTCTTTTGTACAACCACAAAGCTCGGATGAGACAAAACCGCATCAACTACAATCTTTCCCCTTCTCAAACTTGCGAAAGGGCAAAGTCGAAGCTTCATAGATGGAACCTCACCACAAGAGAATTCTTCAAAATGTGAGCCAACTGAGCATGACTCCAAAGTAACGCTTAATGGAGAAATACTTCGAACCTTACCAAAGTTGACCTCACGCTGAATATAATTACTCAGAACCAAACAAACATGAGGCAAAAGCTTAACCTCGATGTAAGCCTTGGCTTTGTTTTGTCCGTACCACATCAACAAGCAAACCGCAGATATCACTGCCATGAATACTGAACACCTCACCAACAGCAACCCCTCTTTCCACAAAGGGTTTAATGAATCCACAAAATCCTTGCTCCGCACAAGAGGCTCCCTCACACACTCCACGTTCAACCCATTTGTTGTACCAATGGCATTCCTCAGTAACTCTATATTTTTCCCACAAAAGTGGGAAAATCTAATTGCTTGAGCAACCCAGTCATTGCGCTTTCTCGCGCACACATAACTGCGAGAACGTCTTTTCAATAACTGTCCCCTACCCAGATAAAGAGAATGGGCATGAAGCGGAACCCCTAGAAACGCGCAGTGGAGCTTTAAGCTCGTCATGGTACGTCAACCATCTTGTTCACACCAGAGCAACTCATCATTCAATCGTCTTACTCTCCTAATAATTTACCGAAATCCCAACCCTAAAAGAAATAAAACCGAAATTGCTAAAAAGAAGCTAAACCATATCAGTCTAATAACGTTTGATTGCTTGCAGAGGGATTGGCAATCTGACAATTCAACAACTTTAGAGTATTCCCAGAACGAATTTCATTTCTCTCTTCAACAACCCTTGCTTCGGTGAAAAACGCGAGGGCAACGATCCTTAGTTTTCAAATCCTGTTCAACCGTACTGCCCACCTGGATTATCATTTTGTTTTGGAAATTTTTTTATGATCTCTTAGATTTCGGCCAAATCCTCCTCTTCTTTTGTGATATTAAAAACATGTTCATTAATTAAATTATATAAAGATACAGTATATATACAACATATATATATATATACATATTTATCATTTTATACATTTCAATTAGTACGTACAAAATCAACTTCAAAATACTCTCTTTCATATGTTTAAATTATATGTATAAATTTTTATCATGTATAATAGAAATCAAGCATAAATTTTTAATTTAAAAACACATTTTAGATATAAATATTTTCTAAAAAATAATATGTTCTACAAAGTAGAGATGAAAATGGGTTGAGTCTGGGGCAACCGGCCCGGGCCCAAGCTCGACTATGCCCAGTCTGAATTTTTTATAAATTAAAAAAATAAAATAATCTTGTTTTATTTATAAGAGTTGGGCCTTGAGTAGGAGTAGCCTGAGCCTAAACCCAACCTCAGTTCCAATTTTTTAGAAAACCTAAGTACAAGGCCCAATCAATTCAGAACTTACCCTTTGACTTCAAGGCAGGCTAACCCAAGTGCCATCCTACGTCAAAGATAATAAAAAAGGGGTAGGGAATTAAGTGTTTTAAATTCTAAAATTAAAAGTGGATGTGGTATCTAAGTTAAAAGTAACAATAGTAATAAGATTAAAGGTATCTCTCACTCTTTGAATTAATAACTTTTTAAATGTTTACTTTATATATTTTTATTTATATTTAAATTATATTGAACAGGTGAATTATTATGGTGTAATACAACAATAGAATAATTTATTTACACAAAAGAACAATAAAAGTCATAAATAAGTAACGACGACGACGATGACGACGATGGTGATGATGATGATAATAATAATAAAGAAAAATAGTAAGTAGGAAGAATATAGCCTTGTTTGCTAAATAGCTGATCAGTTATTTTTTGGTGACCTAAGAGATATTTGGTTATTTGATAATGTCAAACTGTTAATAATCATATTTGATAATCAGCTGATTGGGTTGGTGCATTGAACTCAATCTGTTATTTTTGAAAACACCTCTATGAGGAGTGACTTACTTTAACTGTTGAAAAATTAAGGAACGAAAAGACGATTGAGCTCAAAAGTTATTACAAATTACAAGAGAGGAGAGGAGAAAGATAGAGATAGATAAGCATAAAATGTGAATTCATTTTTTCAGTTTAGTTTCTAATATTAATTTAAATAATTGTTTTTTATTTTGAACATATGCAAATAGGTTTTATTAATTTAATTTTGACTGATTGACTGAAGCAAATTGAAACTTAAACATAAATTCTTATGAGAATATTGAAAGAATACTAAGATATAATACTTATATACTTATAATTTTTTTAAGTCATGCTCTCATAAGTCATTTTACAGATAAACTGTTAATACTAAAAAGTTCATTTTACTAAAAATCTCTTTAATAAATAGCTGATATTATCCACTGATCAAATTAGTTATATTAACCCGTTATTAGTTAGCCGCTAATAGAATCAGCTAACAGCTAATGCAATCAATTGATTGTCAATAATGATTTATATGTATAATTTATAATGATTTTGCTTCTTCTACTCACTCCATAAATGTCTTGGTATTTAACTAATTATATCACTTTCTAATGGTGAAGAAAAAACATTATACACTTTTCACAACTTGAGTTTATTTAAATACGTGGTAAGAATCCCAGCCAAACTTTAACTCCAATAAAAAGATTAATCAAGTGTGTAAGCACTCTAATGGAAATTCACTTAAACTGAGAAATTCACTTAAACTGATAAGTACAGTAGCTCATAAAAGTATTACAACAAAATGCTCGATTTGCTTACCTTATTGGAACTTCACTTAAGCTAACAAATGCAATAGCTCACAAAAGTATTATAATAAAATGTTTAATTTGCTCTCAAATAATTCTTGAAAATATTTTAAATCACATTTTACTTGAATTCCACTTCAAGTCCTATCAAAATTGCTATTAAATGACCTTTATTTATAATATAAGAAATCAAATTAACAGTTAGAACCTTATCATCATCGATTGGTCCCAAATATAAAATTATCATTGTACATAAATTTTTAAAGCAAGACTAGCCACCTCCTTCTCATTAGCATCTCTTCATTTCTTCATAATAGGTCTATATCTTACATGTTACTTGGGGTTATATTACTTGGTGACACTTTTATAGTATGTTTAATATAGATTTTATAACGTTTTTCTACGTTTAGTTAATTATCTTATACGTAATGATTTTAAGGAGAAAACACAAACTTTAGTGTAACTTTCTCTATTATTGTCCAATTGAAATAATATTAGAGCGATTTGTACGATAATATGAAAAGTAATAACTTTGTAGAAGAATTTGGGAGCCAATTCTAACCCAAAAATATTTAAAAAAAAATTGGAGAAGTTGGTTGAACAAGGCACAATAAGTGTTGGACATAGCTTGGTAACAAGTGCCTATCTTTCATAAAAATCTGAGGAGTTGAGAAATATAATAAGACTAACGCTGGAGGTGATCCTAAGCTGGCGCCAAACTTATCATTATTTTACACAAAGAGTTTTAGAACAAAATCAGTGTTAGTTATAACTTGGTATTAGGTGTCGATTATACATAATTTTGTGATGGGTTAAGAGTTTTAAAAAATAATCAGCATCGATCGTGATATTAGTTTGTATGCCTTGAGAGAGGGTATAAATTAATTTTTATTTCAACCTATATAATTAATCTTGTTTGATAATTGGACTTCCATGTAAGTGAATCTTGAAGCCTTACCACTTGAGCTATTAATTTCTTTCATCTAGTTTATCTACATTATTCTTGTTAGTTTCGTGAATTAAGTATTTCTATATTCTTTTATTTTCTTTAGTGTCATTGTTTTAGTATTAATAGATACATTGACATAGTTCTCTATGGGACTCAATACTGTGGAATTACTCCAGTTTAATAAACTTGCTACAATTGATTATGTGTGCTTGCATATTAATTGTAATCAAGTTTTTGGTGTTGCTATTGACAAATGATTGTATTTTTATTAATCTTAGTTTTATTTTACTAAAAGTCTAATTAAGTCCCTACCGTTATGTTCGATATCACTTTGCACCTACCATTATTAAAATAGTACTCATTATAACAAAATGTTACTAAAATATTACTTATTGCACCCTAATGTTACTATAATAATATTGATTTTACCCTTAAAGTGGTAATAGAGATAACGATAGGAGCTTATTTAGAACTTTTGTGAAATGTTAAGGTGAAAATCACCTGTTTAACAAGAGTTTAAAGAAATCTTTTTTAAGATCACAACAGTGCTTGGGAGGTCCAAATTGCGTAGTTGTGATATGATATAGGCTAAATTTATCACTCATATACTAAAAGTTGCCAAATACTTAACTAAGTAATTAGAAGTTTAGGTGTTAACAATACTATTTTGGAAACATTAAACTGTAAGGTGATACAATAGATAATGGTAAGTACTAACTTATACTTTTTAAGAAATGTTAGGGGGTAATTCATACCTTTTACCTTACTTTTATTTTCACTTATGATTTCTTTCATTTGTTTTAGGAAGTTAATGCAAGAAAGATCTAAGGGTGATATCTTAGATTTCCTAATTTAATTTGATGCCCAAAATGAATGAACTTTATAGGAAAAAAAATATAGTGATAAGGAGAGAATAGATGGCTTAATATCAAGAGGATATAATTACTGGTATAGAGCAACTGCAACCATAGAAGATGCATATAAGGGATACCCAATTGCTTATGATAAATAATCGTCCCTCATGCATAAGATTAAGTCAAAGAGTCTGAAACAATCAGTTAAAGTAAGTTTATCTACACTTACTCCAGACCTTCAATAGATTACCTATGGATGATATGATCACATTCATCAAGGAACTTTATTCAGTGATCCAAACACTTCCAATAAATGACCTTGTAGAAGGAAAGCTTTGGATAAGGTACTTCCTATATTGCTTTAGAGTTCAAGGACATGATTGATATCGATAGAGGTAGACTCTTTTGAGGAGTGGGAATAGGTTTATAATGTATTCATATTGAGATTTTTCACTCCATATAAGACCATCAAAATGATGATGCAAATATAGAGCTTTACATAGAAGGAGAACGTTTTATGAAGCTTGGAAGAGATACAAAGCCTTACTTAGTTAGTGCCCTTATTATTAGTACTCCTTGTAAAGTAATGATGCAATTCTTCATTGAGGGCTTTATACTGGCATGTTAAACTTTGGTAGACATTGTAGCTCAAGGCATTATTTATACAAAAACTATTGAGGAGTTTAAAATAGAGATCTCGACAAGAAATTTGTCAACCAAAGTGGCAAGGGGGAAACCAAAGGTATGCCTTTATAAGGTACAAGCATCTTTAATTCTAGCAACATAAATAGCGAATCTTTCAAATCAAATGAAGATGATTATAAACCAAGGTATGGGCAACAAGGATGTGTGCTATTAGTATGGCATGTATAGGCATCCATCTCAAGCATGTATGAATATCAAGCCAACCTCTTGGTTCAATAAGGAAGAAAACTACACAGTTGCTTATAGAGGAAAGCAAGGTATGATGAGTAAGCCCTTTTCCAACACATATAATCTTGGATGGAGTACTCACTCATACTTTTCATTGAAGGACTAGGGAGTAGCTAGAGTGGGTAGACCAATAACATCATCTAGGTTCCAAAATAGACCTTAGTTTTAACAGCCACCAGCTTAGAGCAATGGCATGAATGATATGTCAAATAGTTCATATCTTTCATAGATGCAAAAGTGGTTAAATTGGATAAAGTAGAGAAACTTAAAAATATGGTGTAATCTAATTATACCTCAATTTATAACTTGAACGTATAAGTCAGCTAGCTAACTAAGGAGACAAATGAAAGAGGATAAAGAAGGCTTCTAAGTAACACCAAGGTAAAACCTAAGAGATCAAGTGTTAACCATTACGAGAGACATGAAAGTGTTGAAGTAAAAAAAAATCCTAAGAATGAGGCAAAAAAAGGAGGAAGTAGAAGCAAATTGATGGGTCTCTTTTTTATCCAATGATAGTGTTGATCTAGAAATAAAGATACATAAGAACATAATGGAATGTGTTGGTTCCATCTTTAACAAGTGTCGATCATAAATAGATACCTAAGCCTTATGTGAAGCCTTATATGCTGATAATTCCATATCCTTTTAAGCATAAGAAGATGAATAAGGATAGTTTCCAAAATTTGTAAATGTCTTCAACACCAATATATCCTTCATCAAAGGATTAGCTAAAATACATTCTTTTGTGAAAATTTTAAAGTAGATTATCTCCAATAAAAGCAAATTAAAGTAGTATAGTACGATTTCTTCACAGAGGAATCTAGTGTCATATTAGACAATAAATTAACTCAAAATTTGAAGGATCCAAGGAGTTTTACTATTCCTTGCAAATTTAGTGATTTTAAACTATTAAATATCTATGTGATTTAAGTGTTAATCTAAATATAATGCCTTTATCCACTTTTAAGAAGCTAGGAATGGGTGAGCTTAAGATGATCAAAGTTTTACTCTTACTGGTGGATTGTTTCATGAAGTAGCCAATAGAGGTTGTGGAAGGCCGACATATGATAATAGGAAAATTTATCCTGTCATTCAATTTTCCAATGTTGGACATAGAGAATGACACTGGTGTTCCCATCATCCTATGGAGACCTTTCTTGGCTACTAAAGGAACTATAATTGTTGTTGTTGAGGGGAAGTTTACACCTAATAATTGTTGTTGTTGAGGAGAAGTTTAAACTTAAGGTTGGTGATATACAATATGAATGAAACAAATCAAAAAAATTAAAGAAATCACCTAGATAAGTGCACATATCATTTAAAGGAATCATCCATGAAACTTGATTATAATCTACACCTGAATCTTTAAATCTAGCTTTTTGAAGGCCTCTTAGTCTTTATATTACGATGCCTTAAATTTCTTTTTGTGTAGAACTTGGTATTGCTTTAGTTGAAACTCAATTGTAAAATGGAGCATATGAGTTGGTTGCTTTATAGGTGGCACAAGGGCTGTCATATCTACTAAAAGTGGGTGCTAGGGCTTATGATCCCTTAGAGCAACTGTAGGACTACTCTTTCTCCCATCTATGTTATGCCATAGTAATCATCTTATCATAATGGATGGACAATCTAAAAAGTAAAAGTTATCCCATAATCATA
Organism: Erythroxylum acuminatum; assembly: GCA_026284645.1. Classification (NCBI taxonomy): domain Eukaryota; kingdom Viridiplantae; phylum Streptophyta; class Magnoliopsida; order Malpighiales; family Erythroxylaceae; genus Erythroxylum; species Erythroxylum acuminatum. Next base: position 16,724,332 of record JANKOD010000008.1, on the reverse strand, counting down.
ATATTCATATTCTCACATTTAAACAAGGATAAGTGTAAAGTTAGTCTCATATAACACCTAACATCAACATATATCAAATGGTGATTTAGAAATATCTAAAACATCCCTATATACAATTAGGTCTCTCATTAACTTAGTAATTACCAATATAAATGCTTTTATAAACATCCATTCATAGCATTTTAGCCTCAAAATTCAACTCCATTCACATCTACTTATAACCTAAACACCAAATTTGACATAATGTTATCATGAACATAAACTAAGAATAAAGATTCACTCTATAATTCAATCAATAACTCATAGAGCATTCTCAAACCATGAAAATTCATTCACATACATGTATAGACGACATCACATTACCAATTTTTAGAAATTGACTATGCAATTTAATTAGATTCCATATTAATCCATTGAAAAATCCCAACTTTAAGCATTTAACAACCAAATGTAATCATAATTAGAGTTAATAATGGAAAACCATTTTAAGAAAGAAAGGGCACACTGGGGCATACTGAGAAAAATTCACTATTGGACAATTTCATCCATAATTCAATCACACCCTTATCAAAACTAGAATCTAAGCCTCAATTCATCAAAATTATACCTAAATAGCCCTTAATAGCCAATACCTTCACATAATGAAATTCTAACAATTTTGTGATTACATCACCACAAATTCATTGTAAAGCAATTCATAATAAGTAAAATAAAACAATTCAAAACTTAAGGATAATGTACCTTGAATGAAGACATGCAACAGGGATGAAAAAATGGGGACCAAATCCTAAAGATTTCACTAGAATCCTAATATGAAAAATTTTGGTTTCTTAAAGAATGATGCATATAACTCCAAATTTTAGGCATTTAAAGAGTGAAAATAGGGGAAAACCAAGTTGGGAGCATCAAAATTTAAGTAAGAGATTGAGGGCAGGGATTGAGTTAAGAGAAAAAAAAGGTCAATTGCAAAATATATTTCAAGACTTTGTTTTATAGCCTTAAATTATTAGCAAACACGAGTCATACACAATAGAATATTAGGAACATAGGTAAAATGGTTATATCTTAGGGAAAACATGAGGATTACATAGGGACTATATAGGAGCATGTTGATTAAATAAGGCTAATATAGGGCAAATATGGTATGATGTTTATTAAACGCAAGACATAAATAGTGAGAACATGGTCCCGTGTTGTTTCTATGAACAAATATAAAAAGAAGTAAAGTTAACATGAAACCAACAAATTGAAAGAGCATACCTTTTTTAGCATAGTATTAAGTAAAATTTTAAGTCATTTTTAGACTAAAGAGAACGCGACCTTTATATGGACTTGTTGAAAAACATGGTAGATATAGTACCATATTGCAACCATGTTTTTAAGGGGTCATCCCGACTTATATAGCCAATAAGAACTCGAACATAACATGTCATCTTGTTTCTCTTATATTATGTATAGAATACTTTTGATGTTACCTTATCTAATATGAGAGCATGTCTAGTGGTGTGTTTCTTATACCAGATGGGGTGGATAACAAGGAGTCTACTGGTAGCGCGTTGTAATACTACACAAAATAACTAAACTTAAAACTATAGCTAGTGATAAGTTTTGGTCGATCCCATAGAGAGTGTGTGTAAAGCTTTTGAAATGAAAAGAATTGGTGTTTAAGTTAGGGGGTTGGTTTGATTCAAATAACAAAATAAAGTGAAATTAAACTAAAGAACACAAATTAAAGAAAACAAACAAAAAGTGATGATTGGATTTGGTCTCGACCTACACATAATCAATCACACTTCATTGTCTTGTTATTCTTATACCTCTCTTAGTAACTACTAATTGTAGGTTAACTATAAGCTCTATTAACCTCAATTTTCCCTTAGGCACTGTTTGGTTGAAGGGTTAGTAATGGAATGAGATAGAACGTAACACACTTCTATCGTTTGGTTGGGGGTTTCATAATGGAATGGAATGGAATGAGATGAAAGTGGAGGGTTTCATGTTACGTTCCATTCTATCCTAAACAATGAAACTAATAAATACATACTACCTAATATACCCTCAATAATTCTTCTT
>JANKOD010000008.1:16695755-16711348 GCA_026284645.1 Erythroxylum acuminatum | reverse complement strand
CTGCAACTACCATTTTAATATAAGGGGTATAAAAGTCATTTATTATACATTCCATTCCATTCCATCTATCTTCCAAATAGTAGCGAAGCTACATAGATTTGCCCACCCTCAATTTTTTTTTAAAAAGAACATATTATATGAATATAGAGGTTGCCTACCCTAAAAGAATGTCGTTGTCCATGGTGGATTGGATTAAAAAAAACTATATATATATACCTTACCCCCCCGAAACAAATTCCTGGCTTCGCCACTGCTTCTAAACAACATTTCACTACATTACATTATGAACCCTTCCATCTCTCCCAAATAACTTTTCACTACATTACATTCCATTATATTATAAACCGTTCCGTTCCGTTTTATTCCATTCCATTAATTAACATTCAACCAAACAGGGCCTTAGAGTTGAGATGTGGATGCTTACTAGAGATGGTAAGTACATTGGATGACCTACCATGAGATCATCACATGGATGCCCTCTCTAATGTCATTGCTAATCTCATCATAGCAACGGTGCAAATATCTTTAGACTTAAGATACTCAAGGATTTCTTGGATACTGATTATGTACTTTGACTTCATTCTTTGTTGCCTTACAAAGGTCGCTCATAAGGTGGTGACTGGGTACAACTTAAGGTATTCGAAGGTAATTGAGTAGCCAATAGAGGATTCACCACTTCTGTGATAACAGAAGATGATACTTATGACCTCTTGTCGAGGTCATTACTTGGAAATCTCTGGTCAGAGTAAATGTGTCATAAAGAATGTCTTCATTGATATATAGAGTAATGAGTCCCAGGACGATGATATCACTTGGACTAGATTTGACGTAGTCAGTCTAATGAGAGTTGACACTTTGCCCATACTTATAACCAAGTGGGGTATAGCATGGTGAAAGGATGAATTGCACAGCAATTATCTATGGGAGGGTTCGTGATGAGCACGGGTTCATTCGTCAAACCACTTACTTTTCGATCAATTGGGGGTCATGATGTGTTGCTAGACGCCACTCATGACTTGCTTAAATTAAGTGTTAATCTAAGTGGCCAACATAATCGAAAACTTAACGAGTCACACCCGAAACCCGGTAGGACCGACTCTAGTGTGACTGGACTACCTCAGCATTTATGTGTGTATATACCTTTATATATAAAGGTATATTCATAAGTTGCATTTATTGTCTTTAAATGGTAAAAGACAAAAACACAAAAAGACAGAAAAAACAAAAGCTAGAAAGGAAGGATGATGATCGTGAGATAAATGGTTTTTAACAAGTTTAAAAACAATCTTTCAAGCCATTCTCCTAAGTTTTATCATCTTCTTCCTCTCCTTCACGTTGCTCTCCATAAAACAAAGAAGAGAGCTAGCACTCTTGTCTTTGTTCTAGCCATTTTCGGATCAAAGAGTTTGATTCAGTTAGTTTCTTCGATCTCTGCGTGGATACCGCTGGAGACGGTCTGTTTTGATCGTTGTGGTTTGCGACAACCCGACGAGTAGTAGATCGAAAAATGCAGGACACTGCATGCAAGGTACATGGTTATTATATGAATGATTGATTTGTGTAAATTCCATGAATTCCTATATATATATGTTATGAACATGTATGTGAATTAGGAATATTCAGCTAGGTTTTTATGGTATTTCCTTGTATACGCATATAGATCCTAGATTTTGGGAAAGTCCCGGAACAAATTTTTTGTTTCCGCAACGCGTGTATATGATGCACACACCGAAATTTTCCTACATATTCTTCCTCTAATATCCTTTCATCAATTTTCGGACAATAGAGACATTATTCCTAATCTTTCTTCCTTGTATAAAGGCACTTTGGTTGTTAGAAATCAATGATTCTAGAGCTATCTTTAATCTGTTTGCTAGGATTTTAGAAGTTATTTTATAAAGGAAGTTGGTGCATGTAATAAGTATGAAATCTTCAAAGGAAGATGGATTAGAGGTCTTAGGGATCAAACAAATATGAATTTTATTGATCTTCTTCAGTAGCACTCCCCTTGAGAAGAATTCCAGTACCGCTCTCTTTACCATAGGGTCAGTTTCTTGCTAGGATTTTGGAAAGAAGTAACCATTAATACCATTAGGTCTTGGGGATTTGTTTGGATTCATTTAAAAAACCACCTCTTCTATCTCTTTTTCCTCAACAAGCTTCGAGAGCATTGCTCAGTGCTTTTGAGTGATCCTCTTTATAATGAAGGAACAAAGAGGAATAGTAGTTGCTTGTGTGTGAGATCATCCATAAAAACTCTTAAAGAATCTCTCAGCTTCCTTCAAAAGATCCCTTTGTTGAGTATTTGCCTTCTATCTTGGACTTTAAGAGAATGGATTCTGTTTGCATTTTTCCTAGATAAAATAAAGTTGGAAAAGAATTTAGTGCACCTTTCTCCATCTTTAATGTAATTGGCTTTGGCCCTTTGTTCCAAAAGGCTATCATGATCTCTGGTGGTTGATAAGTAAGCCCTCAAAAGAGTCTTTTTAGTATTTAATAAGAGAGAGTTGGCTGGATCTCTAGCGAGTTTTTCTTGTATAACTGCCAATTCTTATTTAGCCTTAGCAATAGGTAGTTATGTGGAAGAAGCTCTTCTACTTATAAGGCTTTTCATCCCAAGCTTAATAGCTCTAAGCTTTTGGACATAGATAAATTGGAGAGTTCCCTCGGTTGTAAACCCCTTAAAGAGCCTCAGGAAATCCATCATCATCAATCAAAAAATTATTAAACGTGAAAGGGCCTCTTCTTTCCTAAAAGTGGATAAGGTTTTCAATGTGCATTGGAGAATGGTATGATAATAAAGGATCCAAAAAGTTGCAAAACTATTAAGAAATTAAGTAATTCTACTGTCTATTTCAGATAAAGTTTTACAAAGAAAGTTGAAGTAATAGGAAAATGCTATTAACTATTACAACAATTGTTGTCCATAAGATGATACAAGATCTCCTAAGCTCATAAATGGAGATTTATAAGGATGCTTTTGGTGATTTTGGGATGCTAATAGCTATTCGTCAAATAGAAAAATTTAATATAGGTATTTTTTTCTTTTTTGTTACTTGTTAAAAATTAGTCATCACTTTATTTTGTTTATAATATTACGTTTGTTGTCTTACTGTGGTGGGACCAATTCGGATGTAATGTTCCAATATTGCAAATGTTAGCAATTTAAATTATAAGTCAATGTGTGAGTACAACAAGATGTGAAAGAAATTAGATCACATTTGAATTTATCCATTTCAAGAAAATGAATAGACTGAAGCACAAAAAATTGAATGACATAGTCTTTGTTCAATACAATTTAAAGCTTTAGGAAATATATGTTATTATCATTATTAAGTTAGATATAATTTCTTAATATTTTAATTTTTCTACTAGGACTCTTAATGTGGTTTTGTAGATTCATTTTGCCTTAACCATATCAATTTTTTTTTGATATATTAGGTTTTTGAGGAATCGGGTTTGATAGATGAGAGTGACTTAGAAGATAATTTTAAAAGAAAAAGTATTGTCATATCATTTGATTCAATAAATTTGAATGATGGTGATAATAAAGCCCCTCTCATTAATCAGGATTTTGTACCAAATAAGAATTAAAGTTGATGCAATTTGAGTGAGTATTTGATTGAATGAAGTTCCAAGTTTTTATTTCTCTTCTTCTTTTAATTTCACCTATATTTGATGTATATATTAAATTCTATATATACAATATAAATATAATTGCAATTTTTTTATTACAGGTTTTACTTCTAATTGGTTGTTTTCTTGGTTTGAAACAATTTTGTAAATTGTAATAGTTAGAGAGTAATGGATATTTATTATTATTTTATTTAATATTTTGATGTAATTATTATATATTATATGTTGAAATTATAATATTTTAAATACTTTATATTTTTCCTTAATTTTATATTTGTAAGATAATTAAATAATCTTTTTTCATATTAATTGTTGTTATTATTTATATGTGAAATATGTAAAAAGTAATATTAATAAAAATAAATATATTTATGTTATTGTAAATTTATATTATTATGATTTTTAAAGATAAGATTGTTATAAAATTATAAATTATACAGTACAATGTAATGACAGACTATGTTGTAAGTTTAAAAAATTTGCGTACTATTTTATAAATTAAAAAACTACCTAAAACAATGTTTAGTATTGATCAGTGTCATATTACCATATTAAAACTAAACATGGTACTGATAAGGGTATAATATTCGTAACTTGTGAATGTATTTCATCTTTTTTTTCCGAGAAAACATATCATCTAATTTTTACTATTAATTAATTTTCTATGTTTAAAAGTGAGTAGGACTTCCGTAAAGCGATGCCACGTGTCAGTTCAAGGCGTGTGAATCTCTTCCCACGTATTAGCTATTCGTTTTCCGGAAGCAGGGAATGACTGGCGCGGAGCGCCCAGCTCAGAAGTCTGATGGCATTATCGTTATATTGACCCGAGGAAAGGCTAATTAGTTGAACAAAAATGGAAAACAGTGCATAATTTTTTGTTTCCATTTCCCAAATATATTCTATTTCAGCAATATCGACTCGTTTAACTACCGACCGGTCATCTCTCAAATTAATCTTTAGGATCTTTCCCATCCACGTGTCTGACCATATCATCATAGCCGTTACTTCATTCAGAATTTCCCGATTTCTTATTAATTAAAATCTTGAGAATTAGATCATCCGATTCAATCCCCACCACAGTTTTCAAATCCAACGGCCAGGCTACGCCACTTACCTAAAAACCCAAGACGGCATATGAAATTTCGCTACTAATTTGTAAATAAAAGTGGACAAAATTTTTATTTTTGTTATTTTTCAATCTAAACCCTTCGTGCCGTGAAACTGAAAGAAACCCTAGCGCTTCTCCGTCTCTTACGGTTAAAAAATTTCAAAAAAAGGGAGAAAATTAGTGAGAAAAATCTACTACTGTGTTAGGGTTACGATTCAAGTTCACCGATTCAACTCAAGCCCACACATACACGTGCGATCTTCACGGTTCTACCGGAACTTGAAGTCTTAATGATTTTTTGATCGAGGTCATATGCTGTTCTTTTGTTTGTATTGTAGTTCAAATTTGTCAATTCAGATCCGGAATAGTGATTATTGACATTGTTTTCATCGATTTGTGTTTTTGCCCTCTTTTTTGTTGAAAATTTCAATCAATTTAAAGCATCGATAATTATTTCTGCCTGTTTTGGGTGTTTTCAGATCTGAAAATGCATGATGGAATCTGAAAAGCACGGGTTTTGGGTTGTGTTATTTGGTTTGAGGGATTGTTGATGGAACATAGGGTAGCTAACTCTTATGGAGCGGAAATTCCTAGGAAATCGAGATCTCTGGATCTTAAGAGTATATATAACAGTATTGGTACAAAAGAGATTGAAGATAAAATGTTAAAGAAGAGAAAGGATGCTTCAAATGATGGTACTGATGAGAAAAAAATAGAGAGGAAGAAGAGTAGGAAGGAGGTGTCTATCAGTAGCTTGAAAAGTAATGGTAGAAATGGCAGCAAGAGCCTGGAGGATGTGTATAATAGTGGGTTGAGCTCTGGATCTCGTGATTCAAAGGACTCCAAGTCTGGTTTGAGTCGGAGACTTAATGATAGTAGTGGGTACAGTAGCATCTCACTTACTCTGGATGATGGTGTTATTAAAGTCCCTAGACGCAAACGTGGATTTGTGGGACGGAGAAAGGATCAGAATGGCAGTGTAGTGGTGAAACGAGAAGACAGCTCTTGTGGTGAGATTGGCAATGTTCATCAAGTCATGAAGTTGGCTTCTGATGATACTGGAAAGTCAGTCCAGTTGTTAGAAGTAGACCTGAAGAAAAGTTCTGATGGTATGAATGATAATAGAAGTAGTGGATCAAATTTATCTGCACATTTGGAGGAAGAAGATGTGCACATTGGCCCTTTGGTTGTGGAAACTGGGGATTCAAAAAGGTCTCATATTGAGAATTCTGTTGAGAACAATGTTGATGCATCATTGACAAAGTCGCTGAGGAAACGAAGTAGGAAGAGGAAGACTTCATTAGCTGATAGTGGAAATGTCCGAAAGGAATCTGATAGAACAATTAATGCTTCTATCAAGGGCAGGGGTGAGTTGCTAGATGAAGATGAGGAGAATCTTGAAGAGAATGCAGCAAGGATGCTATCGTCGCGGTTTGATCCAAGCTTTACAGGGTTTTCTTCGAGCAGCAAGTCCTCTGCTTTGCCATCTACTAACGAAATGCCTGTTTTTGTATCTTCCAGTCCAGAAATAATTGCTTGTGCTTCTAATTGTGTTTCGGAATCTGAATCTTCATCTGCTGATACTGCTGCTAGAGTATTGCGACCAAGGAAGAAGCAGAAGGAGAAGGGTAGTTTGAGGAAACGGCGCCATTATTATGAAATTTTATCAGAACACTTAGATGCATATTGGGTTTTGAATCGGAGAATAAAAGTCTTTTGGCCTTTGGACAAGAGTTGGTACTATGGCCTTATCAGTGACTATGATTGTGTAAAAAATCTTCATCATGTGAAATATGATGACCGGGATGAGGAATGGATTGATCTACAAAATGAGAGATTTAAACTCTTACTGCTCCCTAGTGAAGTTCCAAGTAACTGTAAGCGGAGGACTTCTGTATCAACTGAGAAACATTCAGGTGAGGAGAAGGGCAAAGGGAAGCCGGTAAAAGAGAAGAAGAGAGACCTGGTGACAGAGGATGATGGATATGCAGGTAATCATTTGGACTCTGAGCCTATTATCACATGGTTGAATCGTAGAGTCAAATCTTCCCATTTTCATGCTTTGAAGAAACAGAAACCATCTGGTATACCTCTGATTTCTGTGTCAATGCTGTTGTCTGAAGAACCTGCGAACAGATGTGAGCAGTTGGATATGAAGCCCACGGATAATAATCTACAGAAATTATATGGTAATTCTGCCTTGCCAGAAAGTATACATGATGTTGAAAAGAGTGAGGATTTTGCTATGAACAGCCATACTTGTCCCCATGATCACAAGCCTCCTCTTGTATATTATAGGAAGCGGTATCGGAAGACAAGAGATTTATCATCCGACTTTTTTAACAAATTAGAAGAGGTTCATGTTGTTTCTGGGCTACCAGAATCTGACAATTCTCTTATCTCTACTCTTGCTGCTTCCAGCCATCTGGAAGAGCATGATATTTCACCTGGAAATTTGGTTTCGGATGAGAATTGGAAAGGACCCCATACTTCTAGGACTCGACAACCATCTGAATATGAAGGGCAGTTGAAATTGAATGTTCTATTGGTGGAATATAAACAAGTAAAATCTTGGTTGAACTTTCCAATCATTTCTGTGCTCAATTTCTATTTTGGGGCAGATAATGTCTGGCTGTTCCGTGCTCTATTACTGCTTCAATATGGTTCACTGGCAACTACATGGCCTAGAGTCCATTTGGAAATGCTTTTCATTGACAATTATGTTGGATTGAGATTTCTCTTCTTTGAAGGTTGCTTGCAGAAGGCAATAGCTCTTGTCTTCCAAATCTTGACTTTATTTGATCAACCTAATGAACTTGGTAAATATGATGAGTTACAGCTGCCAGTAACTTCAATTAGGTTAAAAATATCTTGCATACTTGACTCTAGGAAGCAGCTTGTGTCCACCTTCTACAACTTCTTTGAATTGGACAATGCAAAGTGGCTGTATCTAGACAATAAGCTCAAAAGTCACTGCCTGTTTACTAGGAAGTTACCTCTCTCAGAGTGCACTTATGATAACATTAAGATGCTTCAAAATGGAATGAGCCGATCATTCAGCTGCGCTGTCTTTAGGGAGTGTACCTCATTCAAGGTATTCCTGCTTAGATCATGTTAAATGTATATTTTACATAATTCTGTTTTTTTGTCCATGTTCTTATTCTACTAAACAAAATTATGATTTGTTTATTTTGACATTGTTTACACACTTTGCCTTTGGGTGACCCTACATTTGAAACATATTTCTATGATTCTGAAGTTGTTGATCACGTTCCTGCTATTAAATGCTGAGAATTTCACCATGAACCAGGTCCCTGAAAGGAGATCTAGGCAGTCTTTTAGTCTCATGGCTGCCTCCAAAGAATCTACTCATCAAAAGGGTGCCAAATCTTACCTCAGTTTTGACAAGAATTACAGCTGTTTTCCTCCATTTGCACTTTCTTTTACTGCTGCACCTACATTCTTTCTGGGATTGCATCTTAAGCTGCTTATGGAATATAGTATGACTCATATTAGCCTTCTGGATAATGAGTCAATTGAACATATAGAAACTTGCAACAATTGGTTGGAAGATGACAGTTCTTTTGTTGAGGAGTGCTTTAAAAGTGATTCTGTAAACACACTTGAAAATGATTGTGGAGCTTCGTTCAGGGATATTGATTCTGTTGGATGCTTGTCCATTGCAAATTCTGAGACACACGCTCTTAGCGTTTCTTTCTGCAGTACTGAAGATAGGATGAAGTCCTCACCACATCTCCAAAATGGTGATGCAGTTGTTGATACTTGTTTGAACTCCAGGAATCCTAGGAAAGTAGAAAGTGATATCACTGCACGCTTGCAGAATTGCCAAGACCATGATTCGGGACTATGTGATTTATCACCAGGTTTATCAGTTGAGGTAAAGAAATCTGATCTGGCGCCTCATTCTTTTCTTAGAGATATCAGGGCTGAGATTCCATCTGTAAACCAATTTGATAAGCATGTGGATATAGAACCTCACAGGGCTCAGCAATCTGCTGAGTTGCCTTGTAACATGGTTGGTGACATTGTACCGAGCTCAAACCCCACTGCTCGCAGGAGTACCTCGCATCGAAGTCGTAGCAGTTCTACGTCCTACGGCTACCACTGGCCTGGATGGTCAGATGGAAAACCTGATGCTTTTCAGAATAATTTTGGCAATGGACCTAAAAAGCCACGAACACAGGTGTCTTATACAATGCCTTTTGGGGGTTTTGATTATAGCTCAAGAAATAAAAACCATCAACAAAAAGGTTTTCATCATAAACGAATTAGGACTGCTAATGAGAAATGTTTAAGCACCTCTAGAAGCTCTGAGCGGAATATGGAGTTGTTGTCTTGTGACGCAAATTTGTTGATTACACATAGTGATAGAGGGTGGAGAGAGTGTGGGGTGCAGGTAGTACTGGAGCTTTTTGATCATAATGAATGGAGGCTTGCTGTAAAATTATCAGGGGTTATAAAGTACTCATACAAAGCTCATCAATTTCTCCAAACTGGCTCAACAAACCGGTTTACACATGCTATGATGTGGAAAGGAGGAAAGGATTGGACCTTGGAGTTTCCCGATAGGAGTCAATGGGCACTTTTCAAAGAAATGCATGAAGAATGCTACAACAGGAACATCCGTGCTGCATTAGTTAAAAATATTCCTATTCCTGGGGTCCGTTTGATAGAGGAACATGATGACAATGGAATAGAAATGCCTTTTGTTCGCATTTCTTCTAAGTACTTTCGGCAAATTAAAACTGATGTTGAGATGGCTTTGGATCCATCAAGGGTTCTATATGACATGGATAGTGATGATGAACAGTGGCTATTGGAAAATAAAAGTTCATTGGTATTTGACAACAATACTTCATGGAATATTTCGGAAGAAATGTTTGAGAAGACAATGGATATGCTGGAGAAAGCTGCATATTCTCAAGATCGTGATCAGTTTACTGGTGATGAGATGGAAGAGCTTATGGCTGGGGTTGGTCACATGGAAGCAAGCAAAACCATTCATGAGTACTGGCAGAAGAAGAGGCTGATGAAGGGGATGCCATTAATTCGCCATTTGCAGGTACCTTTAGAATCCTGTTTATAGTAGTTGTTATATCCATTCAATATGTGGATGACAACATCTTACAGTTTTATAATACCAATTGGATGGAATCTATAATTCTTTATGCTGCATTCCATTTTGTTGCTCCTTTGAAGAATATGATTTTGCAATCTAGCAGATGCTATCCAAAAATATGTGAATGTGGAAAATGAGACATGGATGTATTTGGTATTTTAAGCTTGTTAAAATCCTTGTGGATTTGAGATGTAAGTGTCTCCTCTCTTACTTAAATTGTCAATTTGAGAGGTAATCGTCTTCTCTCCAACTGAAAATACTTCAAGCAACTTATCGCATTGCTCCTATTATCTCTTTCAAGAAGATTTGTGAAATATACATAGAACGCATAGCATTGTTCTTTGATAGAATGCATAGCATTGTTCTTTGTGACATATCGAGTAACTTGTCTTTTACTAATGTTGCTTGATGGCTGTTATGACTAATTATAGTAGCGTCCCTTTCTTCCTCTCACTTCATTGACCTGTTTCATTTTCCCTTTTTCCCTAATGATGATATCTTAGAAATTTGTTGCTTGAGCTGCACTTTCTATGTTCAAAATTCTAGTCCACATTCATTTTTCATATCTGTGTTATATTTCATGCTTATTTCTTTAACAGAAATTAAAAAGTTCTAAGTAATGCTATTGAGTTTGAAAGCCATGTGGTCTATCTTGGCTGAATTCATCCATGTGCTTGTTTTGGCTTCCATACGACCAAAGGATGTCATCTTCACTTGCCATGTCTCTAATCTATGTGCATGTATGGTATGCTGTCCGGAGTTTTTACAAGGCCATGTGTTAGGTAGACTAGATTGACATATACAAACATACAGGCTTATGAAGCGATCAAGAGACGTGTTTTTTGTTAATAAATGGCAATACTTCTGTATTTCTTTTGTTCAACCTGTAATTTTCAATTTTGATTAACCATTATTTATATTATGATTCCGTCTGCATTATCTGTTCAATTTGTTTTTATTTTTTTGTCAAGTATTTTAAAACTGCTGTTGGGAATTGATGATGTTTTTTCAGCCACCACTTTGGGAAAAGTATCAACAACAGGTGAGAGAGTGGGAGCTAGCTGTGTCCCAAAGTACTAATTCCCTTTCCAGTGGATGCCATGAAAAGATGGCAACTATTGAAAAGCCGCCCATGTTTGCCTTTTGTTTGAAGCCACGGGGCTTGGAAGTACCCAACAAGGGTTCAAAACAAAGATCGCAGAAGAAATACTCAGTTGCATGGCAAAGTACTATCTTTGCAGGGGATCATGATGGTTTGCATGGTTATGGTAAGCTTCCTTGTTCGTGTACCTTCACTCTAAGCTTGCTTTGTGGATAACTCCCTCCTATGATCTGCATATGTAATTTTCTATTGTAGTCTAATTGTAATTTGGCATCCAGGAAGGAAATCAAATGGCTTTGCTTCTGGGGATGAACGGTTCATCTATGCTGGAAATAATGATGAATCTTTGGATGATTCCCCACTTCCACAGATGTCACCAACAGTATTTTCTCCTGGTAATGTAGGTGGCACGGTATATTTCCCTAGAAATGGTGACAGGTATCAGACGAATCATCTTCAGAAATTTCACAGGAACAAATCGAAGAAACATGGGATGGTTGTGTCTCCTAAAGATCAGATGGTTGCTCCATATGATCAGGGAATGTTCAATAGGAGAAGTGGGGCTCACTGGTGGAATATGGGCTTTTATGACTGGCCAAACCAGAGACCTTTCGTTGTGGAGGGTTCTTCGAAATATGGCCTTGAGCAGTTGGATGGTTCAGATCTTGATGAGTTCAGAATGCGTGATGCCTCTGCTGCTGCTCGGCAGGCAGTCAACAAGGCTAAACTGAAAAGAGATAAGGCCCAAAGGTTGCTTTACAGGGCAGATGTAGCAATTCAGAAGGCAGTGATTGCTCTTATGACTGCTGAGGCAATAAAAGCATCTTCAGACGACTTGAATAGTGATGGGTAGCAAAATTTGATATGAGATGACAAGGTTGGGAGATTTGCTGTCCCTTCAGCGACTTTCTCTGTTGCCAAGGATTCTGGTATAACATTGCTTTTGGTGGAACATGCTGGTGTTTCTGTTGCCAAGGATTCTGGTATAGCATTGTTTTTGCTGGAACATGCTGGTGTTTCATTTTGCCACTGATGGTGGCCATTTCTCATTGACTATTTTCTCATTGAGCTCTAATAGGGAAGTCATAATATCTAGGGAAGAGAAGAATTTTTCGCATCTCCCTTGTTCCATTGTCATTATCATGGCAGTTTTGGCGTGGCCTGCAGAGTTTTTCCACCTGCTAGTTCAATGCGGAGCAGTTTCAAGTGCTCTGATCCTGCAGGTAAAAAGGGGGTGTACGGGATTTTGGCTACTAATCTCTGTACAGATTTTTTCTCCGTTTTTCTTTGATTTTCTTTTGCTTCTAAGGTTGATGAAAGTAGTTGGCCAAAATAATACAACACCCCTTGAAATGGAGTTACAGATTTCTGACTGTATGTTGGTGCATACGCTAGATAGAGGTGTACCAACCAAAATGCTTTATCAGCAGAAAAAAAGGAAAAAGCTGTAAGTAATCATCATATAATTTTTTACATAGATTTATTAGAAGCTAAGAATTCCCTCATTTCTTTGTCTGTATTTAACGTTAAGCAATAGATAAGTTCTTCGATCCTCTGTTTCTTGCTGCGCTCTCTTGTATGTTATAAAATGTTTGGTCTTCGACAGGAAGGTTTCCTAAAACTCCCCTGGCCTTTTGCCGGTTAAACTTATCCCAGTTGGTGTAATCTGATTATTTCGGGTGAAGGAAGATTCCAAGAGGTAATCATTCTTTGTAATGACATGGTCATTGCTGATCCCAAGTGCCCCTTGCTCTATCCCCAAGTCTTTAGGAAACTGAAAGGAAATTGAGTGTTTCAGATTTATGTAATGGATGTAAGCATTTAGTGCTGGCAATGATGATACCGGCGGAATTGGGAGAACACGGAAATGGTTGTATGGTCCGTGAAATGATGGTTGACAGGTCTTTCAATAAGCTTTCCGTCTGAAAACACTCTCTCGTCTTTTCTTGTCTACAGTGTTAAAAACTTTAACAATAGTTAAAAAATTTAATTGATTGAGTCAATTTAATCATAGAAATTTTGAACTGATCAATTATTAATTTATTTTATTTTAATAATTTGTACTATTAAAATAGATTAATTTATTAATTAATCAGTTTTATAAATTAATAGATTGAGATTTAATTAAAAAAACTTCCAAATATAAATTAGTTCTTTTTTCAAAGATTAACGATATAAATTATTTAAAAATTTTCATTTTTATTTCTGTATATTAATTTTGTAATAATTTAATACTTTTAAATCTCTTATTTTGTTAGTTTAAATTTTGGTTCTATATTTAAAATTGGACCCCAATTTAAATGCCCTAGATAGGTATATGTATGATCCATAAGTCTCTTAGAATGTATGAAAAATGCGATAACATATTTAACAATATGTGCAACCCTTTGGCAGTAACCATTAGCTCTGGCATTCAATTGTCTAATCAATTGTTGTTTATCTTAATAGATATTGTAGTGCTCAGCAAGTTTGCGAATACTGTACCGAACTTGGTACCGGATTAAATTCTGGTATGGGATTATACCGGTATCGGTCAGTACCGGATACCATTTCGAGTAATTTTTTACATTTATGAAATAGTTCCTAAAATTTTTAAAATTTACAAAATAGTCCATTGGTATATTGTACAGTTGTATTATATACTTTACTAGTTTACTGTTTATTGTTTACATCAACCTTATTTTCAAAAATCATAATAATAAATAATAATCACAATTAATATGAAATAATAATAATCTATAAATATTTTACATATAAATAATAACTACAATTAATATAAAAAAGACATTCATCATCATACAAATATATAATTAAGAATAATATAAGTATTTAAAATTTTACAATAATACAACTTCATCATTTTAATAAATAATAATTACATCAAAAGATTCAAAACATCCAATAAAAAGAACAATAAATATTCAAGAACAATTTACAAAAAGAGTTCGTAACGAAGAAACAATCAAGTAGAAGTTAAACTTGAAATAAAAATATTTATAGTTACATTATATATAGAATTTAACATAAACATCAAACACAAGTAAAATTAAAAGAAGAGGAAAAACAAAAACCTGGAACGAAATTCAATCGTCAACGAGAGGATATCCGCTATAACTGCACTGACCCCAGTGATCATTTGATACAAAATTCTCATCATTGAGAGGAGCTTCATCATCATTATCATTCAAATTTAATGCACCAAATGACATGTCAATGCTTTCCCAACCAAGATTATCTTCTAATCCAAATCATTCACATCAACCAAATTGAGTTATTCAGAAATCCAATCCGTCAAAACATCAATATTATCAATGGCAATTGGATCAGTTGAACTACTTGTGCTATTAAGACTCCTAGTAAACAATTAAATTTAATTATTAGAAAATTATACGAAATTATATCGAAATTAATAATGATAATAATAAAAAATAACATACCTTTTCCGAAGCTTTAAATTGTAACGAACAAAAACCAAGTCATTCAACCTCTTATACTCCAATCTATTCCTTTTCTTTTAGTAGATAAATTCAAATGTGGTCCAGTTTCGTTCACACCCTGTTGCACTCACACATTGACTTAAAATCTGAATTGCAAACCTTTTCAATTCTGGAACATTATTTCCAAATTGACTCCACCAAGAAACTGCAAGTTATAAGATAAGAAAAGTAGTGTTATAAACAAAATAAAGTGATAATTAATTTTCAACAAATAAGAAATAGGAAATAACTAATACCTAGAGAAAGTTTTCCTCTTTGTCGAATAGCATTTGGCATTTCAAAATCCCAGTAAGACAACTTGTAAAGCTCCATTTGTGAGCTTCTTGCATCGCATCAAGAGGAACAGTTGATGTAATTGTGAAAAGCATTCCTCTATTAACTTCAGCTTGCTTTGTAAGATCCAGTCTAAGATACACACTAGGATTCAAAAATGCCCCAGCTGTAAATAATGAAGAAGAAAGTTGTCTTTCCCTCCTGTTATTAATGATTGAGAGATATGGTGTGTATAAAGAAGGCCTATTTTTCAAATTAGCCTTGATTACTTCCGTCACTCTCTCTATGGCATCAAAAATATAACCCATTGTTGGCTTTTCTTCACTATCAGCCAACCGAAGCACCTTCACCAAAGGCTCACAAACTCGGATAATAAATTGACATTACAATCAAAATTCTCTATTTTCCAGTATAATACTACAAACCTCCACTCCAGCATTAGACCTAGCATGCTGAGATACAACTCACTTATCACTTGTAAACATTTGCCTTAACTCCTTCATTGAAACAAAAGACTGAAGTAATAAGAAATTTGTTGCAAATCTTGTCATAGCAGAGCGACACAAATTCCTACTATTGGTAAATTCCCTTCTCATCAAATTCAAAACACATGCACGATTATAAATGAATTTTGTCACCTTTTTAGCCTTCTGCATAGTCTCATCAACAACAGGAAAATATCTATGATCTCCTATATTCTCCAGCATTAAGTCAATGCAATGTGCAACACAAGGAGTCCAAAAAAATGAATTATAGGTATTCTGCAACCTTTTCCCTGCCGCTTTATAAGCGGAATCATTGTCAGTAATAAACTGAACAATGTTTTCCACCCCTACT
>JANKOD010000008.1:16657960-16674547 GCA_026284645.1 Erythroxylum acuminatum | reverse complement strand
GTGATAGCTAATGTTAAATAATTTATCGTCTGTCCCTCCACTTTTGTTACTTTAAATATTGACATGATGGTAGATAAATTTTTTTTTTTACAACAGGAAAGAACTAACACACTACACTAGAGCTAACGAGGCGCCCTGGGGTACAAAGTTCCGAGAGCATCACGCCGAACGAGCTCCTGGACTCCAAAAGGGGGCTCGGGAAGGAAGAGGAGGCCCGGGCCGGGGCTGAAAACTCCAGCTAAGAGAGCTAGGTGGTCCGCGCACTGGTTGCCTTCCCTGAAGACACGTTGGATCTGCACTGTCCACTCCTTGTGCAGCAGTTGCTGGATACCTGTCACCAAAACAGAAACCGCAGTCAGACCCACAGTAGGTTTAGAAAGAATATTAATAACCTCCAGGGAATCAACTTCGACCACAATGTGGCGATAACCCAACTCTCAGGCCAAGGTGAGATCCGAGTGCACCCCCCATAACTCAGCCTCTAAAGGCGAACCCCGCCCAATGGTCTGGTGGAAACCGCCCCGCCAAGCCCCTGTCCAATCGCGAAGCAGACCCCAGAGGTGACCATCTGGGTTGTTGGGTTCATGGCTCCGTCAGTATGGACTTTGATCCAGCCCGCCTTGCCGCCAGCCCACTAAAGACCCCACCGTTTAAGAAGGTGTTGGTACTCGAAATGTCATCAATTAAACATCAAGGATTACTTGCTATGCAGAATTAGTTACTTGACGACAGGATGTTTACGAAAATAAATTTGGAATGGAATAGATGGTGTCCTGTGCAGCAGTTGCAGATGGAAAAAGGAAGCAGGAGCAATAGAACCAAAGATAAGATAAGATGGAGATTCACGAATTTTGTTTTTGTACCGAAAACAAGTGGATCGGAAGTGGTGATGTAATGTGTGATGACAGCTTTTCTGCGGATCGAAGCCAAAATAAACGATTTCGTTTAGTTATGGCAACTAGTAGTTGCAGCAATCTTGTACATGAAGAGAAAGTGGAAGGAAAAGAGGAATGAGACCGGTTACCAAGAGATAAGAACTAACTGCATTGTTTTCTTTCCATTTGTCCCTATTTTATGATGTCAGGCATGGGGGAAAATCCAGGTGGTCCAAGAAGGCTCATCTCTTATCTATGTATTCTTTGTGTTATTTTGGTCTGATCAATTTGTCAGTGGAAGACCCCTTTTACAACTGGCCACCCTCTCTCGCTCTCTCTCTGCTATTGTATGCGTGTAATGTAGTACAACTTTATATTTAGATGATACAAACAAACAATATATTTTTGGAAAGTGGAAACCCATTTTATAGTGTTTCCATTACCACAGACTACGGCAGCTGATACTAAATGAGGCTAAAATAGATTTTATGACCATCAATAGTATCAATATCGTGAGCCAGCAAGCATGAGGATTCTAATTCGTTGAAAGGCTATATCATTGATTGGTATGCACATTCAAGAGTTTGGGACATCTCACCATCTACACTGCCTGAGTTGGTTTACCAATATTGTTAAAAAGCCATAGCTTCCAAACATTATTCTTCGGGCCACAGCTACCTACCAACATCGGTCTTGGTAAGCGCCATAGTCAGGATCTAACGGTTGGTTGCACGAGCTTTCATACTGTTAGTATGCAACAGAGTAACCCCAGTCTTTGTAATAAGAAGTTTGTTACACTTGAGAGTTTGACATGTCCTGGAAACTGGCAACTCTAAGCAACTTGCAGCTCAAGAAATGGACCACATCCTATGTCAAACAGCCCACAACTATCTGTCTTCCCCAGTCAAGAGGGTGGTAGGATCTATCTAACTATTTGCTGTATGAGATTGATTTTTCCCAATTTATCCATACCAATGAGCTGAAAATGTGCAACTGTTGCTGATGTGTAAAGCATTTTGGAAATTTAATGAAGGAAAGGATTATCAATGGAAGTACATATTTAGAAGAAAAGGTCAACCGGCGGCATCCAACTTGTTATCTACCCAAAAAGGAATTACCACTTAAAAAAAAAAGGTAAAACTCACATTCCACGCAATGCAAGATGGAATTGCATTTGGAAATTAATGCTAATACAAACGTTTAATAACTGATACAACAGACAAAGGTCAGTTTCTAGAGTTACAAGGACCTAAGACTAAATGATAACAAAGAAGATGCAACCAAAATGAAATTCTAAGGAAGTATGTCAATGACAATGATACATATAAGTGAGCAAAACCAATATCATTTCCATAGCTTA
Organism: Erythroxylum acuminatum; assembly: GCA_026284645.1. NCBI lineage: Eukaryota > Viridiplantae > Streptophyta > Magnoliopsida > Malpighiales > Erythroxylaceae > Erythroxylum > Erythroxylum acuminatum. The sequence continues at coordinate 16,672,312 of JANKOD010000008.1, read as the reverse complement.
ACACTCTTGTCATGACTAGCAGAAGCAACCAACCCCGTCACAGTTGATACAGCCAAGGAAGCAATAAGTCCATCATGGGCCGCGATAGTCATTGTTTTGTTCTCACTCATGTTCCAAAGCTCTAAAGACTGCAGCAAGTACCCACATTTCACATCAGAAACAAAACTATCAGGCATATTAGAAACATTAATTTTTCACATCATAAACAAAATCACATATGGACTCCATTTTCTCCACCACAGTGGTTTCTCCCTATTCTCCCCCTTTCCTCACTTGAAGAACAACTAAAAGATTATGTCGACAAAAGATCATCAAGCAAATATTAAATACTTTGGAAAAAAAACTTTTCAATCACTCCGTATCTTCTACTACAAGGCCCTCGCAAGAGCAATCAACTTCATAAGATTGATCTAACTTCCACATGGACCATTTTTGACAATGATTACAAGAACGTGAACAGGTTTACAGATGTGATACACTTGTACACCCTAAGCAGACAATAAGGCAAACTCAGGGACTGATGTAGTTGGGCTCCAGTGGGCGAACTTCCCCACAATGGCCCTTTGAAAAATCATTTCTTCAATTTTCCATACAACTTCATTTTGCCCTCACTAAGCAAAATTTCTAGATGAACCTCACATATAATTCCACAAGGAAAGTCATGATAAACCTATAAAGAACGTTAGGAACGAGTAAAAAAGACCATCGATTGCGTACCTGGTAACAGCCAATGACTAGCAATGAAGGATATGTAGGATGAAACACGCAGGAGTGAAATTTGTTGCCATTACAACTTAGTTCATGAACACAATCCCCCTCACTGCCTGATCCAAGCGTCCAGACTTTAACAGAATCCTCACTGACAGATGCTAGATACTCGCCTGACGGATCCCAGCACACAGAATGGATAGGCTTAGTGTGCCCCTATAATTGAGCAGTTCATTTTCAAGCCAGCTTAGAAAGCAAAGAAAAGTGAAAAAAAAAATGCTTGGACATTGATAAACAACAAAAAATAAATTTTAGTTGCAAGGCAAGACAACCAAATAGATAATGCCAATAGAAACGGGGATTCTGCTTCAAAAGAAGAGGTCTATGATCTTAAGTGCAAATAATCTGACTAATGTCAGAATGACCTCCAATCATTGAAACTAAGGAAAGGATTTTATGTCAGTATGAAATGTGAACCAGATATTACATACAAACAAACCCATACAATCAACAAGACGCTTATATGCCATAAGGTATCAGCTTTCTTTACCAACTTCCTGAAACATACACTATAACCTTTGAACAAGTAAACAACAAAAGTAACTACTTTAAGAAAACTCTCAAAAACAACTTTCAGTTATGAAATTTGCAGTTTAAAAGAGCTACTGCAAACATCCCAAAAAGATCTTCATAGCAAATACAAGTCATTAGTTAAATATGGCCGAGACTATAGATGGTGATGCTATTATTTTCTACACAACAGAGACAATTAGGAGTACCGTCTTCCTGTAAATCTAGGAAAATGTTATATAAATAAAAGGAAAGAAACTAACCTGCAGCGTATGTTGGGAAACTTGGGTCTCAACATCTAGTATAGATACCACATTTTCAGCAGCTGCAGCAAGGTATTTCCCCACTCGAGGTTGAAATCTCATCTGTGCAGTACCACCCTAATTCATATAACAAGTTGTAAGGGTGAACAAACAGAATAACACAGAAAATTCCCCTAAATTGATGTACAAACTAATGGAATTAAAATCCCTTCATCAGACCTCTCATATATGACTAGTACATTACATTTTCACCAAAAGGAAATTATAAGTGTACCTTAAACACTCCTGCACAACTACCATTTGTAATGCTCCAGTATCTTATTTCACCATCCCCATCACAAGAACAGATAAGATCATCTTTATTTGGATGGAAGTCGAGAGACATGACAGAACCAGAATGCCCCATAAAAGTACGTAGGGAGTACCCAGGCTGCAAGATCACAATTAAGTATGCAACTCACTTTCATTTGAATAAACCAGAGAAAAAGGATCATGAACATCACACTTAAAAAGGTATTACAACAGAAAGAGGGAAGCCACGCCCAAAATAATTATGCATTTAACACCAAATATTGTAGTATGCATCACATCTCTAATATACTAACATAGGAATAAACAGTGATAAGACTTGAAAATTCAACAATCTGTCCAAAAATGTTCTCTTGTACCCTTAACAAAAGCAAAAATGAAAGCAAAAATACTGATTTCTCACTCAAAAGGGAATCAGTATTTTATATACTAACACAGGTACGGAAAATGACAATACTTTGAAATTCACCGATCTGTCCAAAAAAGTTCTGCTAGCAAGCTTAACAAAATAAACCATAAAAGCAGAAGTACTGATTTTTAAGTTCCATATCCAAACATCACTTTCTCCAAGCAGCTCTTATGAAATTTACCAACTAATGTATACAAGCAACAAACACTCTTTAAGCTTAAGCACCACCTTATTCTCAGCTAATATTTTAGTATTAATTCAGTATAAGTAAACAAAGCCTTTGATCACTACTGGCCAGCTCTAGCAGTTCTAGTTTTAACAACTGAAATGCACACATAACTGATTATCAAAAAGGTTCTTTCAAGTAATTCCAATATTCCCAACCATTAAAATATTACGAATAGTAGATATCAGTCACTAAAAACTACCAACAGAAACACAAGAAGGAACGTCACTCACTTATGTCAATGTATTCCGTCAACCAAGAAGAAATCACCATATCTAGAACTTGTACAGGTACAAATAACCAATAAGTAACAATTGAAAGCTAGGACCGCATGCATGAAAATAGGATGCAATTGACATAAAGCCCACAAAAATTGTTGAGATGACTATGCAAATACAATTTCATCAAACAAATGCAATATGCTATTGTCAATAATTCAAAAAGTAGAGAACAATAACAGCATCGTTTGACAGATGAATTGAAAATGTATACTAACTTTGTCAGCATCCCAAACCCTGACAGTTTTATCAAATGAAGAGGTTGCAAGTCGTGGCATGCTCGGACTGAAACGGACATCCGTAATCAGTGCTGAATGTTCTTCAAGGGTGGTTTTTGGCTTTAAATTATCTGTGTACCACAATATAGCCTGTATCGACCATCAAGAAACAAATCCCATAACTCACTTGGTTATATCATATCACTTTTTCTAGTTTTACAGCAAAAAGCTATGCAAACAGTTCAACTTAGGCTTGGCAAATTAAGTCAATCCCCACGCAGCCTAGCCCGGTCTGAAGTCAACAGGCCAGGCCCAGAGGGCCAGCCCAAAACCCCCTCCCCAAAAAGACATCGTTTTGTTCTGTAAGTTTTAGAAACTCAAGACCAAAACAACATCATTTGGGAAGTCAAACCAAAACAACGTCATTTTGGAGCTGACAGGGGTGGGTCCGAACTGGCCTGTCCTATTGCCATCCCTAGTTCCACTAATCTGAAGAATTAAATGAGGCTCTAAAAACAATAAACTGGAAAGTTGCCTGTTCATGAGGAATTGGTATCACATTCTGCAAGCTTATCTTTAATCATAAAAGTCATCCAAAACTTGCCTTCTTATCATGGCCTCCGCTAGCAAGCAATTTCCCATCTGATGAGAAGTGGCAACAGATTACTTTGCTCGAGCTTGCTCTCACAGAACTTACTTCGGAGAATGTAAATCCTGATATCAAAGATGAAACATGCCTTAAGGACCTAATACAGCAAACAGCAATTCAGATCAAGAGTAGCACTTGGATGGCACATAGGATCATCCATAAGAAAGTCATTGATATATTCAATTCTGATTTCAATTTTCCATGGATAAAGAAATGCAAAGGGATGCAACAAAAAAAAAGAATAGAGTGGATCAAAGTTGAATGAGGATGAACAATAAAATTTATGAACTGCAGACCTTTGCTGACATCCATCCGAGGAATTGTGTCTCTAGGGTCATTGTCATCATGAGATAAAAAAGAATCTACATTATCCTCAAGGGATCCATCCTCAACAAAAGGATCCATATCAGCCTGCAATTCAAGATCTTTATCATCCCACTGCCAAAATGGAATGTAAATGAGAACTTAAGCAAGGAATTTCATTCCTTTACAAATACAGAAGCTAGAACTTTAACTCACCAACTGATTTGATGGTGAAGTAAGTGTTCCTGTACCATCAGTAGCACCAAACACCATTAGAGGCTTAGAGGAACTACTACTTTGTGGCAAAGCAGGCATTGAGATAACATCTCCAGGGGTGTGAGTCGAAGGAGTTGAGGGTGCTGAACTTGGGGAAGGTCCAGCTGTATTTGCTGTTCCTGAGCTATTGGCAGGACCAGAAGATGATACTGGCTGTTTACGTTTTCTCCCAGTCTGGGCTTTTGAAACCTTAAAATCCAATGTGAAATATTCTCTTAGGAATTGGAGAACATATTATGTATATCAAGCTTCATAAAAGATCCCAGGAAGATTATAACTGTAGATAAATATTGAAGAATACACTCCTTCCATGCACGGCAAAGACAAGGTTCAGAAAGGTCAAACTCTCAGTCATATTTTCTTCTCTTGATCATACTAAAACCAAAAGAAAGAAGCAAGGATTATGATGACGAAAGTGGTCTCATCTTGTATATATCCTTGCAATTAAATTAAGTTCCTCATAGTTTATTTTTAATTTGGCCTTCAAAACCTACCATTTGTACTCAAGTAGATTGTTTCTACAAGTACTGCCCCGTTATACATTTGACCTTCAGAGTGGTGGTTGAAAATGCCCATGGAGATACATAAGGACATAAGATTTCGTGTGAAAACAACCAAAAATGTTCATGTGAATAGATGTAGATAAAAATTAACAAAAGCAACCTACCTAAATACTAGTGTACCAATATAAAAAATTTTCCCCCTTAAAAGTAAAATACCTAAAAGGTTGAGATCTAGCTTGATAGAAAATTGAGGACCAATTTTGTTGTAAATCTCAAAAAGAATACACCTCAAAACATAAATATCGGAATCATTTTGCGTAACGTATTTTTTATTCGATAAAAACAGATCTTAATCCATCCCGAAAGGCACCTTCAGGGGAGGAGGATGCCCTAGCCTTATAAGGCCTATTACACTCTTGCTCCTAACATTGTGCTATATCAACACACTTATCACATTGTAACTAGATTCACATAGAACAAAATACAACCTGGATACCCAGGAAAGATAATTGAACATTGAAATAAGGAACAAATTTGCATGAAAATTAGTCAATATATAAGAAGCTAAGCTTCTATAAGCGAATAATATTTGACAAGCTGACAATTCTATTTGAACCAAAACTATGCACCAATTATCAAACTGTATCTGCACTCTCTACAAGCAAACCAAAAACAAACAAAAAGATAAGACTATTGTACTGTCAGGGGCCACATGGGCTAAATGAACCCTAGCATTTACACTGATGTACAAAGTAAATCCTAACGTTTGACGGTGTTCAAATTGAACCCTAACGTTTGTAAAATGTTCAAAATGAACTCTAATGTTTGAAAAATGTTCAAATTAAACCTTGACAACTAACAGTGTTAGGGTACTATCAGTTATCTACTGATATGGCATAAAATTTTGATGACGTCTATTTTTATTAAAAAAAATTTGATCGTGGAACCCACAAAAATTCACCCAGACTTTTTTTATTGAAAGTGGGCCCATCTGCAACTTTAATCCTACGCTTTTAAGCATTTTATGCCTTTAACTAGAGGTGGGACTTTGTATCCATCATCCAGATATCAACAGAAAAATCTTTCAAATTCATCTACCCCTTCGATAAAAGAAGTGATCATCATTAATGATGTCCTAGAGTTGAAAATATAGTGAACAATAACGTTATAATGAGCAGCGATCGATGGAGGGAGCAACCCGTTGATTCATCATTGATCCCAATTCCAGCAACTCCTAGTTATACCGCAAATCGTTTACATCCTTTATCTTGGTATCAGTCTCAAGGACAAACCTATCTCGATAAGTCGTATATAGTATGCAATCCCAACTTTCCTCCCAAGCTACTCAACTCAACTCCTGTTACATAAGTTTGTAGTTCAGAAGGTCCAGTTGTTTTGCAGCGAAACCCTTTTGTGGCTGCATCGTCCTCAGCTAGTCATCTAAGTTTTAAAGCACTTTACTACTCTCGAAGCTATTCGTAATGTCTGGGTATGCTTAAGCATGGATGGGTAAGTTGCATGAATGTTGCATGGATTGTACTGTGAAACTTGCTCTTTTCCTATAGACAACTTACTTACGAATCACTTTAGGTTGAAAAATGACATGAAAAATGGTAGTTCAATTAGGGCTGCATGAGTTTAGCCATGAGACATCTGACAAAGTTTATAGTTATTTCTAATGTTAGCAAAGGCTGAGGCTAAAGCTTATGCAGATTTTTAGGTTTCTATTTAGAGAGAATCACAACCAACGATGAGATATGTGTAAGCAATCGTAAATAATAGTAGAAGAGCTGGGGACCTTGGTTGAAAAAATTATGAGATACAATGTTACTGCAAAGAAATTCGCACTCTCTATAATTGGTTGCTAGAACTCTATGCTTATCCAGTGCATTGAAAGTCTTGCACGGTCTTCCATCATCAAACAAATGCAAGAAATTTGGGTTTAAGTTTGGTATTTTACCTGATACTACATTTGAAGTATAAACAAAGAAATATAGAAATTAAAACCTAATAATTTAATGGTTTCATGTATGAATATGATAAATGGTTGGGGTAGTTTGTTACTTATTAAGGGTCAAAAAAGTTATGGGGTTCATTGCATAATAATGTGATACACCAATGGGAATTCCATGGTGAGTGGTGACCTTGACAATGGCTCACCATATGCCCACACACTCCTTATGGTATGATATGGGACGACAAGAATGTTTTCTCATACAAGAAATAGACGGCACTATTTTGCTTATTTATTTGTTGCTTAGAAAAGGCTGTCAATTATTGCATGAGCATCAGGTTCGGGTGGGCAGGGGTAAGATTTGTAATAGATCTCCATACATGAAGTGAACAATGTTGTGTAAGGACCTCATAACAAATTAGTTGCATATAATGTGGGACAGTAGAAGAAAACAAGGAGAGAAATAGCAAAGATAGGACAGAGGATAGTGAAAATGAGATCTTTACCGTACATGATATTGTTGATCTTTGTTTCAATAATGTAAGATGGTTAGGGTAAGTACAGATTGGAAATGAATCGTTAAGTCGTAGTGGGTTGACACTTAAACTAGAATAAACCATGTACATAGTCGTTATGTCAATGAAAAAGATTATCAAGTAAGTGATGTTGGAGGTGGTGGGAGATGGGGTCAAAACTCAGTCAAGAAATAAAACTAAAGTTGCTCACATTCACAGGATACAAACTTCAATTAATCATTAGAATCCATACACACGCAACATCCATGCTACATGCACACGTACATACGTAACATAGACATCTCCATACACACGCAACATCCATGCTACATGCACACGTACATACGTAACATAGACATCTATATAATTTATATATAGAAAGAAATGCATGTAGATGGTCAATGTTAGCATGGTGAAAGTTGAAGCTCACCAACATACTTTGATCAGCACGAGGCTCTCTACACTTTAGTATACCAATATACATAGGCATATATACACACACTAAAGTTGTGAGTACTTTAGCTATATATCTAGTTAGTACTTGGACTTGCATGAATTTTTGTGGTAATGATAGTTCTGCACTCTTCCAAGTCGTCAAGATGCCCACCTCTCAGCAACAACTTTGCTCGTCTCCAATACAATAACATTCAATAGTATCACACCTTGCCACACATGCTCATCCACTCATTGATGCCCTTGTACCCTCTTCTTCCAATACAGTGATTCATGGCATCGATGTTGTATTTTGGATACAAATTACTTCTCCAATTCCTCCAAGGCTAAATTACATCTTGAGAAGTTCATGAAGGGTTTAACTGCTAGAGGGAGGGCTATTTTCTTTATGTATAAAAGGGGCTTCAGACTTGAAACCAAAAGACAAGAAATGGTGATGCCCATTGATGCCCTGAGCTTACCAGTGAATTACCAATTTGTCTCACCATGTCAACTGCACCCTTGGTAGCTAATAAACCTTCTTTCCTTCCTACAAAATCTTGAGCTATATGTGGAACTAAATCCAACACCCAGCCTGCATGTTTGCTTTTTGTGTTAAATCCTAGTTTAACAAGGAAAAGGGTTGAATCTTCTTCACTGTGTGATGTTAGTGCATAACCAGAGCAGTAGGCAAAGGCAACACTCAAAAACTTGGTCCAGTTTTGAAATCTATTTCCAACGACAAACTAGCATGTTCTTAGCTATTGTTACTAATGGCATTGTTGAAATTGGTGCTGTGAGCAAACCAAGTGCCAACTAAAAGCATTCTTGAGCTAAGAAGATTCTTTGTTCATTGTTTTGCTACAATACAATGAGACGAAAGTGTAGAAGCTTCATCAAAAAGGGAATAGTGTTACAGTGGTGCTCATCTGTTGCACTTGTATACGAGAAGGAAAAACGTAAAATGCCTAAAAAAACGCAACGTTAACGCTACAAGTGACCCACCTCCATTAAACTCAGTTTCTGGTGGGTACCACAATTAAAACTTTTTTTAAAAAATCCAAGTTAGTAAAATTTTATGCCACGTCAGCAAAATTTGTGACACGTCATCAGATAACTGACAGTACCCTAACACCGTTAGTGGTCAGGGTTCAATTTGAACATTTTCCAAACGTTAAGGTTCATTTTAAACATTTTACAAACATTGGGGTTCAATTTGAACACCATCAAACGTTAGGATTCATTTTGTACATCAGTGCAAACGTTAGGGTTTATTTAGCCTTTTTGGCCTACTGTTATGCCAAATTACTCAAAATCAAACATCAGTGGCATGCATAATTGTTGAAGTATATCACATTTAAGTTCGACTAAGCAACACAAACATGATCAGGTTAAAGGGTTTACCTATGAACAAACTGTGCCAATACAACATTAATTGTATTAGTCTGAGATGATGAGGAATAAAAGAACAAACCTGATCATTCCCTCGAAAAGAGTTGGATATGCCAACATCTATGTTAACATTGCTAGTGCCCCCAATCTTATCTTGCTGATGAATATTGAGGCTAGAACTGTGAGATTGCTGATTTGAAGGAGTATGCTGCTGAAGTTGCTGTGGTTGTTGCTGTTGATTGGCACCCTGTTGTTGTTGTTGTTGCTGCTGCTGCTGCTGATGTTGTTGATGCATATGAGCAATTTTTAACTACACGTGTAGAGCAACTATAATGAAAACAAATCTACAGGAACATAGATGTTATTGGAAAATACATGCAATACAGATCAAGGGATATTGTCAATATAAGACCTTAATCAGCATTTCTGCATCTCCACGAGGCAAAAGAGAGCCACCAGATTGTAAAGGGGAACCAACGTTTGAAACCACATCGCCAACAGAATTTGTGAAGCCATCTTTCCCAAGACCCATGTTGCGATTACTCAAAATCATTTTAAGCCTTCTACTTTCATCACTAGCAGATGGAGATGTTACATTCTGCTGTGCAAGCATAATCTGTTGCTGATGTTGTGGTGTCAACATCTGAAGCTGATGAAAAGGCTGGGGAGCCTGTATAAAGGGCTTTTGTTGTTGAAGTAGACCAGAGCGGAATGGTTCCAGCCCCTGAATTAAAAATATCAGCATATTAAAGTAACATGTGAATGAACTTTAAACTTCAAAGAATAATGGTAAAGCAGAGACCTCTGAGCAAAATTCAATGGTATTTATACTGAGATCAAAAACATGAAAACAAAATGAATCATAGCAACTTACAGTGAGTGGCCATCCCTTCAACGTTAAACTATTACCACCTTGATTTGATCCTGAAACAACAAGAACATTAGCAACCAACATCTCTCTGTCTTAAAAATGAGAATACATATCCAAGTACCTATTCATAGAGTCAAGCTGTTGAAAAAAAAAGAATGGAAAAAAAATGTAATACAAAACAAAATATGCAATTCTACTAATTGTTTCCAAGTACTTCTATAACACAAGCATGAAGAAAATTGATTGAAATGCTAAACAAACCAGGAATACCCATCAATGATCCCTCTGGACCAGTAGCTCTAGGGTTTAGTATAGGATTCATCTCAGTCTTCACATCCTGGTTTCAGGCAACAGTTGAAACAGTGTCAATAACGGAGCAAGTGGAAATTACAAGTTCAAAACTACAAGAGCCATACCAGTGTTGACACAGGCAATTGTTGATTCCGAGCCTGAACTTGTTGAGACATTCCAGCTGCAACATTGTGTAACACTTGCCTACCAAGATATGGAACCAATTGCACATTTAAACATCACTAAATTATGAAAAGACTAAGTGTAAATTTCAACATCATATTGAATGGAAGTTGAAGTTTCTTTGACAACATTAGAGCCCAATGACTTAAGAATGAAATATTACAGAGTTTGCAAAATTCCTTTAGCCATTCTCAAATATCAAAAATAGCAAATTAATTTTTAGAAACACCAGCAAGACAAAAAGTCATTCCCAAATGACATATCCAACCAATCTAATTTCACTTGGATTCAGAAGCTCCTAAGTATAAATGACAAAGAAAGAAAAATTGTAGAGAAAGGCACCCTGACGGCTGGCCAGTTGCTGCAGCAGACTTCAATATTGAAGCATGACTAGGATCTAAGAGCTGGCCAACATTCTCATTGAATCTTTGCTGCAAAATGTTGCAAACATTATTAGAGACAATAAAAGTATAAAAACATTAAGGAAATGAAATAGTCCACATATGCCACTGTTAAACATAAAAAGGTTGCCACTGTTAAACATAAAAAGGTTCTGCTATTCTAGCAACCTTTATTGCTGCCTCGTCAAGAGAATCCCTTTGAATAGGTAGCTTCAATCTTTCCTCATATATCCTTGTTGCCATGGCACTTGCAGTTCCTGGATTTTGGCGCATAACAGAATCATTTCCCACAAGCCCATTTGTAGAACCATTAAGTAGGTGTACACCATCCCTTCGCTGCTGTTGCTGTTGCTGCTGCTGTGAAGTCTGCTGCTGCTGCTGCTGTTGCTGCTGCTGCTGCTGCTGCTGTTGCTGCTGCTGTTGTGATTGTTGTTGTTGCTGTTGTTGTTGTTGCTGCTGCTGCTGTTGTTGTTGCTGCTGCTGCTGCTGAGCATGCCTCTGTAGGAGGAATTGTTGCATCTGCAGTTGCTGCTGCTGTTGGTGCTGATGTTGGGGTTGTTGAGCTTGCTGATGCTGCTGTTGCTGCTGCTCCCGTGCTTTAACCATTTGAGTCTACATATGACAGAAATATTCCAACTCCAAATCAGTACTGCTCATGGTCAAGAGATTAAGACCTAGCATTTTAATATTCAATCATGGATCTACATAATCAAGATGAAATAACCGCGTACTTCATTCATTTAAGATTATAAAAAGCTATACAGCTCACTGTTCATGAAAGAAAATAACCAGGACTAGTGGCAGCAAATAGGCCACAACACTGCCACCAGTGGGATTGTACTCAATATCAAAATTAAGGCCTCTAGCTGTATAGTCAGAATGATATAAAGCAAATCACTTTGAGAGACCCTTTATTTCTTTAAGAAATTCTACTATCATTTGCCTTCAAGGATAAGGTGTAACAACATCTAGAAATCATGTGGCTCTAAAGATTTGTATGATCAAGTCCACTGGTATAACTGAGAAATACAACGTCATCCACTTACCACCAAAGAAACCAATCTCAGGGAAACAAATGATCCAGCATACTGGATCATCTAATGGGGATGCCAAGATTGGGAATACCATCAAGGTTTTTGAAAGGGTTGCAAATCAATAGGTTCAAATACTGTGAGTGACTGTTGAACAACATCATGGCAGGAGATGCTACGACTTCTGACATCTAGAGCTAACTCTCTTAAAAGCATCTAACTTAAAAGTTAAAGTGATGAAGGAGACAGAGGGGGACCATATTGAAAGATATTGATGAATCGTAACTAATCAAGTCAATCAAGACATATAAACAAAATGAAGAAACACAATTTTAATAGCTGATAATCATCAAATTTTAAATTGTAAGAACAAAATGCAAATAAAAATAGAAACCTCCTGTCAACTGTTCCATTATGATAATATGCATATAGATATGCCCACCTTTTAAGTTTGTAGTTACTGGAGTCAACGAGAACATCGAGAGGAAGATAGGAAATATAGTTTTAATTGCTGGCTAACATCCAAGTATGAGTTGCAAGGATATGCGTAGGAAAAAAAAACAGAGAACAGAAATCTCCTGTCAACTGTTCCCTTATGATGATATATACCTAGAAATCTACACCATTTAGGTGTTTAGTTACTACAATCAAAGAGCCAAACAAAGGTAGTATATGTCATATAAAAGCTATTAGTACCATCAACTCTGGTGGCGAGAGCTAGACAAGGCTTAAAATACCCTCCTCCAAATATATATAAGTTATTACCATCAGAACTAGAAAAGGTGTTCTCTACATGCAACGGAGATACTCATAAGTAATAAAGGAAAGTTAATCTTGCTATTTCCTGTGCAATGATCCAAACTCCAAGGCTTCCACAAATAGTTCATTGGCTTAAGATGCATAATCTAATTAACAATGCAAAAATTATTCTTGCTATTTCCTGTGCAATAATCCAAACTCCAAGGCTGCCACAAAAAGTTTATTACTAGTTTATTACCAAAAGGTCTTTTTGGTAAATATATAAAAATGTTACAAGTTTGCAGGAAAGAGCAGTGGTTGACACCCATATACAATGAAATAGGCAGTTATGTATAACCATTTTAAGTAACGTATAAAAGCTGAATCACTTAATTGTTCCATTAGTATGACAAATGTATTCTAAACAAAGTGAAACTAGCAATTTTCTCATATTAATACCAACTGTCTTTCACTAGTTAGCTCACTAATGCCCCAAAAGAAGCATTATTCTGGAACAAGACCCACCATAGCATAAAAATAAAGACTCCGTATTTTCTGCATTTCATTTTAATTTTCCAATCAAATTTTGTTTCGAACTAAATACGTATGATTTACACTGTAAGATCAGCAGATTCTTGTGTGATCCCCATAAAGTAGCCATCTAGGGATGGGAAGTTAATATTATGTTGTCTCTACGTATCATTGCAATTATACTCATATGTTTGAATCATATCATTTACTAGCTTAACAAAGTATGGATATTTTGTTTTATTCTGAGATTTGGAGAGTAAGTCATCATTTATTACTAACATACTAGAAATTCAAATTTCAGCTTTGGAGTTTGCCAGCGTTTAATGTTTGTCTATCATTCTCAGATTTTGAGTAGTCACAAACTATACATAGGTTAAAGCAACTAGGATAACTTCAAACATCAATGTCCATAAGTGATCCTTGTCCACTTCCCACCTTCATACGAAGCTAAATAGACCTATATCATTGCCCCACTCAACTCCTAATATCTGGTTTTTACCAGCAAAGTGCAACCATGTTGGAAATTTGGCTAGGAAACACCATAATACTCTTCTTATATGAAGCTAAACCTGATCGTAGTGTAGATGCAGAACCCAGATAACTAAAAGTCCACCCAAAAAATATGAATTTATTGCCTCAACAGAATGTCAATCTTGTCCTTTTCTCAATCTGAATGGATACAAACTCAGCTAAACAAAAGTAAAACAGTTGCAGTCAACACAGTAAAAACCAACCTCAATATAAGATGTACCAACTTCTGAGTGCTTCTCGTTGGTCCTAGCAATCAATATATCCCAGAAAACTGACCACCATTCAAACAAAAAACCTCCAGGTGCATCAATAGCTGGAAATTGATGTTGAAAAGGTAAGCATTCAATTAGGAAGACAAAAATCAAATTCAAATGGATAATCATAACTTTCTGAACCTTTGTTACCCACAAGATCAGATGACATTTTCCCTTCGTCTTGAAAGTTTATTTTCAGTTTCTGTAATTGGATGATACCATTGTCTAAAATCCACAGTTTCCTATCTTCTTTCTCCTCAAATTGTCATCACATCAAAACTGAATCACTGAATAATGATCACACAAATAACATCATCAGTAAGCGTCAAAGTTTACCGCATTGGATTCAAGGGTCCTTTTAACAATACATAAGGCGTTATGCAGAGCTCTATCCATCTCATCAAGCATATAGTCATATGCACCTCTGAGAACCAAAGTAACCTTGAAAATAACAAAGTTTCTCATCAGGCTACTAGCCAAGTGCTTGTGAAATGTGTAAAGTATAGACACACATCG
>JANKOD010000008.1:16625155-16640647 GCA_026284645.1 Erythroxylum acuminatum | reverse complement strand
TCGGGAATCTCCCGGAACAAAAAAGTTTTGTTTTCCGCACTGTGTCCATGTGATGGACACCCCGGGATTTTCCTACACTTATGGGAACGTAGTCTAGCATAATATTATCAATAATTATGACGAATAATTTCTAGATCAAGCTAAATATCATCCAAATTTTGCCAAACTTTATGTAATTTGACTAATTGCTAGATAAAGATCCTAAGGCATATGTAGCCAACTTCTTGAATATATGTTATATGTTTAAGGTCAATGAAGCAATGACTGACTCTATATGGCTAAGGTTGCTCCTTTCTTACTAAGGAGTTGAGCAAAGTAGTAGTTAAAGTCATTACTTGTAACTTTCAATCACTATATAGGATAATTTAGTAGAGAAGTTCTTGACCAAGTACTTGCCTCCTACAAAGATTGTAAAGTTAAGGAACGACATCTCTGCCTATAAATAGCATGATAATTAGACACTTTATAAATCACATTAGATAAACAAGGATCTACTAAGGAGATGATCACACCAAGGTCAACCTACTTGGTTCCAAGATCAAACTTTCTAAACATGATTTTAACTATGAAACAAAGCATACGGTTAATGCAACAACTGGGGAAACCTTAAATAATAAAATTTTAGAAGTTAACTAGAGTTAATTGAGGATATGGTGATGAATAATTATAATGGAAATTTAGCGGGGAAAGAATGAACTTACTAATAAGTATACAAAATATGGATGCAATCAAAACATTAACAACTTAGGCAAAGAAATTAGCAAGGAGACTTGATAGCATGAGTAGAACAGTGTAACTAGCTTAAGTTTTATTTTTGTGAATTATGTAAGGGAGGACATACCATTAATGAATGTCAAGTTGGCAATCCCTTGAGTTATATAAGGGAGTACATAAAAATAATAAGTGTCAAGTTGGCAATCCCTTTTCTAAGTCAAATAAACATATTGATTATTTGGAGAATAACCAAAGAAAATAAATAGTCCCTACTATAACACATATAATTTGGGGCACTGAAATCATCCAAATTTTGGTTGGAATAATTAAGCAATTAGTGTAGGAATATGATTAAGTAACCACCCTAAATTCCATCCAAAACCCCCCACCTTAGCAAGAAAGCAAACTAGCTTGGGAATTAGCTATTGAGATTTTAGCTAAAGTGATTATTAATAAATTTGAAAAGTCATAATCATAAGTCGATTTGATGGCAACTTCAAATAAAAATATAAAGTTCCAAATTAGGATGCGAACCAATTTCATAAATTTTAAGGATAAGATTCCTATCAAGCCTAACAAAACTGAATCCAAAGGAGTAGTGTAAGTTTGTGAAATTAAGGAATGGTAATGAAATTAGGCAATCAAGTGACAAAATTGATGAATAAGGAGAAGTTTAATAAACATACAACAAAGGTAAGGAGAAAGTCATTCTTGAAGAAAGGGCACCTGACTTAAGCCCTTTGTGCCTCCCATTCCTTTTCCTTAAAGGCTTAAACAAAAATGGATAAATAATTTTAGTAATTATTGGAAGTCAGCTTCACAACAACATCCTATTTACTAATGCTCTTGCATTTCTTGTGTCTCCCATTCCTTTTCTTTAAAGGCTTAAACGAAAATGGATAAATAATTTGAGTAATTATTGGAAGGTTTTAGGCAGCTTCACATCAACATCCCATTTACAAATGCTCTTACATAAGTACCTACCTATACCAAATTACTCAAGAAAGACGTACCTAAAATAAGGGGAATGGAGGATTTTGAGACAATTTCCTTAATTAAAGAGTACAGTGACATCATACAAAATAAGATACCCCCAAGTTTAAGGATTTAGGAAGTTTTTTCTTATCCCTTGCACATTTAGTAAACTAAAATTTTCTAAATGTGATTTATGTGCTAATGTACCTAAAATTTCTTAACCAATTGCTAAAAAACTTAGACTTTTAGAATTAACACCTACTATTGTATCCTTGTAAGAAATTAATCTATTAAATGTCTTTAAGGAACCTAAGAATGTGCTAGTTAAGGTTAAGAATTTCCTTAGTCTTACTAATTTTATTTTTGTAAAGATAAAGGAGGAAATATAACTTCCTATCATTCTAGGAAGATGTTTCTTAGTCAATACAAGTGCAGTAATTGACACAAAAGAAGTAGGTTATCATTAAACATAGAAGATGAACTAGTTGAATTTAACTTAAATGATATAAGTAATTATTTGACTTTTTAAACCATTTTATAATATTGGTAACCAAGATGTATCAAAGAGCTCTTTGAATTTGAAATTACAAAAGACCATCTGAAAACTTAATTTATTGATGCATGTATAATTAATCATCATAGTGAAGAAGTAACACCTATAACAACTAGAGTAGAGGAATCAACCTTTAATATAAGAGAAAATCTTTGAAGATTTATGTAAAGGTAAGATATTACCTCCTCTATATAATGTGCACCCTCTTGTTTTGGAATTAAAACCGTTGCCTCATATTTAAAGTAAACTTTTGTAAGGGAGATGAAGCTTTGCTTGTTGTTATTGATAGGTGTAGATTACATTGTATTTTTATAGGTAATTTGATATGTGTTTAGTGGTTAAGTTGATAGGTGTAGACTGCATTGCATTTTTATAGGTAATTTTATATGTGTTTAGTGGTTAAGTTGATTGTTTAGTGTGTGTTTAGCTTAAGAATTGTGTTAGTTCATAAACATTTGTGTTTTAAGTGTTCTTTGGGTACGAACATGTTTCTAAGCTTAAATATTATATATATGAGGTGCCATGATGAATTTGTTAGTGTTTTAGGAAATTCAGAAAAGTTTCGGAGGAGACCCAAACCTAAAACACTAGGCCACGATCGGGGGGGACATCCCACAATTGTGACAGAAGCACCAACATAAGGCCATGATTGTGGCAAACAGAAGCTCGAGCATAGGGCCACGATTGTGGGAAATCTGCCAAGATCATGGCCTGCATGAAGACAGACGTGGAGTCACTTTCAGATTCGAGTTTTCGAGGGACATTTCGGACCAGAAAGACACTAGGGTTACCATAATTGGTAAAGACTATAAAAGGATTATGATATAACCCTAAAAGGGAGCTGGACATTCTGCCTACATTTAAAAATATAAGAGAGAGAGAGAGAGAGAAAGAAGAGAGAGGGAGAAGAAGAAGAGGAAGAAGAGGAGGGTTTCGACACTGAAGCTTCCTGGAATAAGTGATATCCCAACATCGCTGCTCTCTTGAATCATCCAACCTGAGTTTCATTTCCTCCCCATTTATCTTTTTATTCATTTAATGTGTAAGAGTGAGATGAGTTATATGGATTTGGATTTTGAGTTGTTCATGATGTTCTAACTTTTCCTTTAGGATTTTGCTTATCTTTAATGTTAATCTAGTTAATTTATGTTTACTTGAGTTGGGTGTTGTGTTTGATTGATGAATTTTCATATTTCGATAATAAATCGAGAGGGTGAACTAGATAAAAATGATTAGATTGGATTAACGAGAGTTAGGCGATCTAATTAACCACTTAATTGATCTAGTCAGTAATTTCATGGAGAGAGATCTCGTGCGAGACCTGATTGTTTATTAGAGAGCTTTAGAACTAATTAGAATGGGTAATTTGTGAATTGAGAGATTGCAAGTCCATAATTTGATTAGGGTTTACAATTTAGGGAATGATTATAACTCAAGAGAGAGTAATCAACCCTACGATCATCTAGAACTAACACCCCATAAACATATAAAACACTAGATTAGCATTAATGATAGGTAGAATCTCCTCTCCCATAACTTGATTAATTCTCTTTACAGATTTCCATTATTTCATTATTCGATTATTTCTAGTTTGTTTTGATTTAGTTTGCTTTTTAGTTATTATTCAAATTTGAGTCTTAAACAAAGCACAACCTGAATTAAGTGGTGCCCAAGCACAATCTCTGTGGGATGATATCTGCTAGTAACGATACTTGCAGTTTTTAGCGTAAAATAAGTAATTGGTTTTGCAATCAACAAGTTTTTGGCGTCGTTGCCAGGGATTGTTTTGTTTAGCATCTTGTTTAGTTTAGCTGATTTTGATTTAAGAGTGTTTTATACTTAAGTTTTTACAGGTGCATGAACGCAAGAAACACGAGAAGATCCAACGAGCTTAGCGAGGAAGAGCATTTAGATATTACAAGGCTTAAAAGAGAGCTAAGAAGAGCTAGTCGGCAAGACAAAATACAAGGAATATGGTAGAAGAAGGAGAGCAAGGAAGAGCCGAGAGGACATTGATGGATTTTATGAGGTCAAGTTTTTATCCTTAAGAAGTTGCAAGGCTAGCGATTCAAGCCAATAATTTTGAGATTAAGCCGGCATTCCTCAACATACTTCAGACCAGTGTGCAGTTTTATAGGTTGTTTAATGAAGATCCCAATGCCCATCTTGCAAATTTCTTAGAGATTCGTGATACCTTTAGGTTTAATGGGATGTTGAATGATGCCGTGAGGTTGAGATTGTTTTCTTTTACTTTGAGAGATTAAGCAAAGGCATGGTATAATTCACTCACTGCAAGCCAAATCACTACTTGGGAGCAGCTAGCCCAAGCTTTCCTAGCTAAGTATTTTCCTTTGACCAAGATAACAAGAATCATTAAAGAGATCACCAACTTTCAACAAAGTGATGGGGAGTCGTTGTATGAAGGAATTACAACGGAGTTGCCCCCACCACAACCTTTTGAGTGAATTTTTTTTGTATACATTCTACAATGGTGTAACTCAGAGCATAAGAGGAACAATAGATGCAGCTACAGGAGGGTCTTTGATGAGGAAAACCATTGATGCAGCTTATGACCTTTTGGAAGAGTTAGTGAGTAACAACTGCATGTGGTCAAATGAAAGGAGCAGACAAGGGTCTAAGGAGTTAAAAGGAATGATTCCACTTAACTCGGTGACAACTTTGCATGCACAGATTGCGGCCCTCACCAAGTAGTTGAGCAACATGCAAGGAGCTTCTTTATCCAGAGTCAAGACCACACAGTCACATTGTGAATTATGTGGGCAAGACAACTATAACACAACTGAATGCATACTTTAACAAGTAAATTACTTGGGCCAGCCGCAACGAGGTAACAATGCATACTTTAACACTTACAATCCTGGGTGGAAAAATCACCCAAACTTTTCATAGAGTACTAACAATGCAGGTGGCTAAGTGAGAACACAAGGACCTGACGGATTTCAGCAAGACCGTCTTAGATCTTTAGAGAACAAAATGGACAAGTTAATGGACGTATTGGGGTCAAAGTTCTCAACCCAAAAGGAAGGTTGAAGAAGACAAGAAGACTCTTAGAAGAGAATAAGAACCACGCCTTATCCATCCATAACTTGGAGGTATAGGTAGGTCAACTTGTTAATGCTTTGTCTTCTAGGAATGCAAGAAGTTTACCAAGCAACACTGAGGCCAATCCAAAGGAACAACTCAAGGCAATTACACTTAGGAGTGGCAAGCAATTGGAGTAGCCAAGTGTTCTAGAAAATAGCTAACAAAATAAATATATGGAAGAAAAAGAAGAAGAGAAGCCATATATACCACCACCACCTTACAAGCCTAAGATTCCATATCCGCAAAGGGTGAGACAACATCAAGTCGACACTTAATTCTCTAAGTTCTTAGAGAAGTTGAAGAAACTTCAGATTAATTTGTCTTTGGTGGAGGCATTAGAGTGTACGCCCAAGTGTGCAAAGTTTCTTAAGGACATATTGGCACACAAATGCACTTGGAAGGACAATTAGATGGTGACCTTGATGGAGAATTGTAGTTTGATCATCACAAGCACAATGCCTTCAAAATTACAAGATCCAGGGAGTTTTACTATTTTATATGTTATTGGTGATTTTAAATTTTCTAAATGCTTATGTGATTTAGGTGCAAGTATTAACTTGATGTCTTTATCTATTTTGAGGAAATTGGGGCTAGGAGACGTTAAGCCAACATCCATCCTTATCCAACTTATGGATCAGTCCATCAAAAGACCATCTAGGGTTGTAGAAGATGTTCTAGTAAAAGTGGATAAATATATAATTCCTATTGATTTTGTTGTGTTGGATTTTGAAGAAGATAGGAATTATCCATTAATTTTGGGTAGGCCCTTTATCAATACTGGTATGGCATTAGTTGATGTACATGAAGGCAAATTGGTTTTGAGAATTGGTGATAAGTAGGTTGAATTTAATATGACTAAATCTTTAAAGAAACTAGTGAATGGAAGTGCTTGTATGAAGATTGATGTTGTGGATAATTGTGTGAAGGAGGTTGAAAAGGAAGTTGAGAGAATTCCTGAAATGCATAGGGATGAGAGTGTTGGTGAAGAGGAATTGTGTGAGGAGGGTGAGAGAGAGAAGTTAGAGAGAGAGGATCCACCCATACCACCTTTCATTGTAAAGCCTCCCACTTTAGAACTAAAACCCTTACCTTCTCACTTGAGATACACATTTTTAGGCAAGGACCACACCTTACCTATCATCATTTCCAACCAATTAAATGTTGAGCAAGAAAAGAAAATGGTAGAGACCATTAAGAAAAGGATGAGAGCCATGGGGTGGCAAATTTTTGATATTAGGAGGATTAGCCCCAACATGGTGATGCATAGGATTAACCTTGAAAAAGGATGCGAGATAGTGAGGGAGAGGTAAAGAAGGTTGAATCCAAACATGCAAGAGGTTGTGAAGAAGGAAGTGGTGAAGCTTTTAGATGCAGGTATTATAAACCCAATTTCAGATAGCGAATGGGTGAATCCGGTGCAATGTGTGCCTAAGAATGGAGGCATGATAGTGAGGGAGAAAAAAAAAGGTGAATAGATTTCCATTCGGACCATCATAGGTTGGAGAGAGTGCATTGACTATAGGAAACTTAACTTAGCCACCAAGAAAGACTATTTTTCATGACCTTTTATAGACCAAATGATTGAGAGGGTAGCTGGCCGTGCTTCTTATAGCTTTCTTGATGGATATTTAGGATACAATCAGGTATTTATATACCAACAAGACTAAGAGAAAACCACTTTTACTTGTCCTTATGGGACTTTTTCTTACAGGAGGACGCCTTTTGGTTTATGTAATGCACCAACCACATTCCAAAGGTGCATGATGACCATCTTTGCAGATATGAATGAGGACTTCATGGAGGTATTTATGGATGACTTCTTTATTTTTGGAGACTCTTTTGATCATTGTTTGTCTAATTTGGATAGAGTATTACAAAGATGCAAGGAGTCTCATTTAGTCTTGAATTAGGAGAAGTGTCATTTCATGGTCTAAGAGGGAATAGCTTAGGTTATATGATCTCATATAAGGGGATTAAGGTGGATCGAGCTGAGACTGAAGTGGCTGAAAAGCTCCCACCTCCTACCAACATCAAGTGAATCCAAGCATTCCTCGGTCATGCAGGATTCTACAGACAGTTCATTAAGGATTTTTCTCTTATTACTAGACCATTAACTAATTTGTTAGTTAAAGATGTGCCTTTTGTGATTGATGATGATTGTTTAGATGCGTTTAACAGGTTAAAGATGGAACTTACAACATCACCAATTTTGACGACACCAGATTGGTCACTTCCTTTCGAGATCATGTGTGATGTAAGCGACTATGCCATTGGCTATGTACTCGGACAACGGAAGGACAAGAAGTTACATGCAATTAACTACACAGCAAGACTTTGACAGGAGCACAGATATTGTTTACAGTGGTATTTGCATGTGAAAATTTTCATTTTTACCTTTTGGGCTCACAAGTTATTGTTTATACAGATCATGCGATATTACGTTATCTCTTTGCAAAGAAGATGCCAAGGGTAGGCTTAACCAATGGGTGCTTCTGCTATAAGAATTCAACATTGAAATTAAGGATAAGAAAGGAGCAAAAAATGTTGTGGTGGACCACCTATCAAGGTTTGAAGGGGAACAAAATGAAGAAGAGGAGGAAATTGAAGAGCATTTTCCTGACGAGGCTTTAATGATGGTAGAAAATCCTTTTCTCCCTTGGTTTGCAGATATTGCCAATTATCTCTCAGGTAGTATTCTTCCCCCTAATCTCTCACATCAACAAAGGAAGCGATTCTTATTTCAGTGTTCTCGCTATATTTGGGATGAATCTGTGTTATATAAAATATGTGCTGATAGTTTGATTCGCAGATGTGTCTTTAAAGATGAAATGCCTGAAGTTTTAACCCAGTGTCATAGTTTAGTTTATATCGGACATTATAGAGCAAACAAACGGCTGCTTGCATTTTGGAGTATGGATTCTACTGGCCGAACTTGTTCAAGGATGCCTGAGATTTTGTATTACATTGTGATAGCTACAAAAGAGTGGGCAATATTTCGATGAGGGATGAGAGGAAAAATATGCCACTGCCATCGACACCACCACCATAAGCCCATCTTAACTTTAATCTCTTCCATTATTCTTTTAGTGTTTTGTGTTTTGTTTTTCATGGTGTTGTTTGTTGGTTTTGGACATTCTCTTTTGAACATTGAGGACAATGTTTTGTTCAAGTGTGGGGAGGTAGTCTCTGCATCTATGTTGGCATTTTTGCATGTCATTTAGGATGCATGTTAGGTTGTTAGTATTAGGTGTGTTATTTCCCTTACATTTGAATCTTTATGATGAATGTGTTGCCATGAGATTCTATCATGCTAGTTGGAATGAGATTAAATGCATTTGTGAACTTAAATTAGGTTGCTTGAGTGGAGAGTGAACCATGTGGAGTGATGAAAGTAATTGGCTGCATAAGCTTACTCAGAATCTGACACTTGAACAATGAGGTAATTTATAAAATCATAATGGATTTTCATTTGAGCCTATGTGAGGAATCGAGACTTTATGACTCCATTCTATAGTCATTTCATTTCTTTGTTTGTGAGATGCTTCCTTAAGTAATTACT
This sequence comes from Erythroxylum acuminatum, assembly GCA_026284645.1. Classification (NCBI taxonomy): domain Eukaryota; kingdom Viridiplantae; phylum Streptophyta; class Magnoliopsida; order Malpighiales; family Erythroxylaceae; genus Erythroxylum; species Erythroxylum acuminatum. The sequence goes on along the minus strand of JANKOD010000008.1, from coordinate 16,631,741 downwards.
TTCATAACTTGCTTTGAATTAGTTTAAATCTACTGGATGCATGCTAGATAGAAATGATTAAAGCCTTCTTGCTTTAACCTTTTGGCTTAAATGACCTACCATTTTATTATCCCTTGCTAGTCCCATTGAGCCTTTAATCTTTTGTTTCTTGAAATCACCTAATTTTAAAACCCACAAACTCTATTAGCTTGACCAATCATAAGTTAATAGAGTGTTAAGTGATACTTTAGTGTGGAATCACAAGTTAAGAGCACATTGCATATAGTTATTGTTTTCTATCCATTGTTTCTTGTTTTAAAAAAAGGAAAAAGAAAAGAAAAGAAAAGAAAAAGGAATAACATGAAGTAGCTATAATACTGCGAAGAAGTAGTCTTATCTATCTGCATATCTTAGAAGTTTATCTTTGTCATCCTTTGGTACACTTAGTAGTTTATAAATGCTTGTGATAAAACCTTAATTCTTGTTTAACCCACCTTAACCCTAGCCATATTACAACCCAAAACAAAGCCCTTTTAATCTATCCTAGCATGTAATCATTATGGAGAAGAATTGGTATATTAGCAAGCCTATGATAGTGTGGTTTCTTAAAGGAAGTTATAGCGAAACACTAACCATCAAACACTTGAGAGAAATTAGTGAAATCCGTAAGGAAGGTCCACTTTGAATTTATACTTATCTATGAGTGATGGTTTCATGGGTTGAGTTTGCTTATGTGCACAAATGAAAATTAGTCATGTTGTGTATAGTAGCTTGAGACTTGAGTTGGCCAAAGTTTAAGGGATTGCATTCTTTAATCTTTGTAAAAATGAAGTGATAGAATTTACTGGTTGTATTTGATCTTTGCTTGAGGACAAGCAAAAGTTTAAGTGTGGGGATGTTGATAGGTGTATATTGCATTGTATTTTTATAGGTAATTTTATATGTGGTTAGTGGTTAAGTTAATTGTTTAGTGTATGTTTAGCTTAAGAATTGTGTTAGTCCATAAACATTTATGTTTTAAGTGTTTTTTAGGTGAGAACATGTTTTTGAGCTCAATATTATATATATGAGGTGCTGTGATGAATTTGTTAGTGTTTCAGGACACTAGGCCACAATCATGGGGGACCTATCACGATCGTGACAGAAGAACTAACATAGGGCCACAATTGTGGGGAATTTGCCACGATCGTGATAGAGAGCAGATAACCAGGCCACAATCGTGTACTAAGGGCCACGATTGTGGCCTGAGCGCAGACAAACGCGGAGTCACTTTCATATTCAAGTTTTCGAGTGACATTTCGGATCCCGAAAAGACACTAGGGTTACCTTAATTGGTAAAGACTATAAAAGGATTATGATATAACCCTAAAAGGGAGATGGACATTCTACCTACATTTAAAAACCCAAAAGAGAGAGAGAGAGAAGAAGAAGAGGATAGTTCTGAAGCCAAAGCTTCCCCGAATAAGTGATTTCCCGATGTCACTGCTCTCCCGAATCATCCAACCTGAGTTTCATTTCCTTCCCATTTATCTTTTTATTCATTTAATGTTTCAAATTGAGATGGGTTGTATAGATATAGATTTTGAGTTGCTCATGATGTTCTAACTTTTCCTTTGGGATTTTGCTTATCTTTAATGTTAATCTAGTTTATTTGTGTTTACTTGAGTTGGGTGTTATGATTGATTGATGTATTTGCATATTTCGGTAATAAACCGAGAGGGTGAAGCGGATAAAAATGATTAGATTGGATTAACGAGAGTTAGGCGATCTAATTGACCACTTAATCAATCTAGTCGATAATTTCATAGAGAGAGATCCTGTGCAAGACTCGATTGTTTATTAGAGAGTTTTAGAACTAATTAGAATTATAGGTAATTTGTGAATTGAGAGATTGTAAGTCCATAATTTGATTAGGGTTTACAATTTAGGGAATGATTATAACTCGAGAGAGAGTAATCAACCCTACGATCGTCTAGAACCGAAACCCAATAAACATATAAAAGGCTAGATTAGCAATAATGATAGGTAAAATTCCCTCTCCCAGAACTTGATTAATTCTCTTTACAAAATTGCATTATTGAATTATTCGATTGTTGCTAGTTTGTTTTTATTTAGCTTACTTTTCAGTTATTATTCAAATAAGAGTCTTAAACAAAGCATAACCTGAATTAAGTTGTGCTTAAGCACAATCTCTATGGGACGATATCTGCTTTTTACCACAAGTAACGACCCGTATAATTGCAGTTTTTAGCGTAAAACAAGTAATCAGTTTTACAATCAACAGTTATAAGTGTTTTATTATTTTATACTAATCTTGATAAACTGTTGCATGTATTGAGATCTAAAAAGGAGCAATAAGATGGACTATATCTAACCTTATTGATCATATCCCTAATAGTTTATGAATAACTCTAGTGCATGTTACACCTAAAAAGGGTGGAATGAATGTTGTACATAATGAATAAGTTAATTTCTAATATGATTTTGATGGGTTAGAAAGTATGTATTGACAATACAAAAGTTAATTGTGCTACCCACAAGGATCACTTTCCTTTACTGTTCCTTGATCATATACTTAAAAGACTTATATGATATGAGTATACTATATTTTATATGGATATTCTAGTTACAACCAAATTATCATTACCTTAGAGGACTAAAAAAAGTCTACCTTCATATATCCACATAGTATGTTTATATTTTGCAGTATGCCTTTTAGTTTGTGCAAAATTCCAATTATCTTCCAACATTTCATGATGGTTATATTTTCTAATTTCGTTAAGAAAATTATGCAAATGTTCATGTATGATTTCTATGTATTCGATATCTCTTTTGATAATTGCTTAATCTAGGTAAGGTATTATATTGCAATAAGGAGAGTAATTTGGTTTTAGAGATGTCCCTTTATGGTGAAACATCATTTTAGGTTGCAAGATCTTTACACATGATATTAATGTGGACAAAGTAAAAATAGAGGTAATAAAAAGGATGCCACCTCCTACTAATGAGAGGGGGATTAGAAGCTTCTTAGGTTACGTAGGTTTTAGAATGAGATTCATAAAAAATTTCTCAAAGATCTCCTAACCTCTATATGGCTTATTAAATAAGGATAGTACTCAACTTGGATATAAATTGCTTGGATATATTTAACAAGTTAAAAAAGGAATTTTTATTAGCACCTACTATGTCAAAATATGATTGGAGTTTTCCATTTGAACTGATGTGTTATGTTAGTAATCTTATAGTAGAAGTAGATTTTGGTTAAAGAAAGGGTAAAAAGTTACATACCATAAATTTTACTAGCAAAACTTGAAGTGATGCTTAATTTAATTATACAATTACTAAAAAGGAATTGCTTGCTAGTATTTTTTTCTCTTGATAACTTCAATTTATATCTTTTGTATTTCAAGGTGATTGTTTACATGGACCATACAACCATCAAGTACTTACTAACTAAAAAAGATGCAAAACCACATTTGATTTACAATATTTATTGATATAAAATTTGATATTGAAATTAAAGATAAAGAAGGGATAAAAAATATGGTTACAGATCATCTATTTAGATTGGAAAGGCTAACGAGCAAAGATTTAGTTCCCATGAATGATAAATTTCTACATGAGCAGCTATTATTGTTGTTCCTTGATATATAAACTCTGTGAACTAGTTAGTTAAAAGAATTCTTCCATTTGATTTGAGCTACCATTAGAGGAAGAAATTTATATGGGATGTCAAGCATTATTTCTAGGAAGAAACACTATTTTTCAAGCATTTTGCAAATGGAAGCATCAAGAGATGGGTTCTTTATGAAGAAATTAAGAACATGCTTGATCATTGTCATTCTATAAAGTGTGTTAGTCACTTTAGTATAAGCTAATGGGGTATCACTTGCAAGAATCAAATGCCTTTAACAACTATTATGGAGGCTGAGTTGTTTAATGTTTGAGATCTTTTTCACATTCAACTTTAAGTAATATATAAAATTTGACAACCTGAATAGTGTGAATGTTCATATGAGATTGAGAAGTTTGCAATCTTTATTAGCCAATCTGAAGTTAATTATGGTGTTATATACCCAAGAATATGGAATCTATGCTCTATGAAATCTTTTTCCTAAACTTCCCTCTGAAAGTACCTACAATTGTCTTCTTTTAGTGCAATATAGCTTGAAACTTTATTTATGATTCAACTAAAACCAAAAGAATTAATATTACCTCACCTTATTTATATTACTTTTAGGATAATGCCCATACTATTATTAGTAGGAGAGAGAGTACGAGGATGGTGATCCTATGAGACTTATTTTATTTATAGTGTTTTTATGTTTTTTTTGCTACTCTAAAGTCTTCTCTATTACTAATCTACTACCCAAAATCTAAGGCAAATGCACCAATCGTTAATAAGTAAGGTAATGGTAAGTAGAGTATTGATGCCATGAGAAACAAATTTTGCTATTAGCTAATCTAAAAATGAATAAAATAATTATTTAAATGGTTTTTAGATAACAAAATAAAAAATCAATCAAAACTCAAATAATAACCAAAAGAATTAAAAGCAAAGTAAATAATCAAATAGAGAAATCAATTATAAATTAATGATTAGATAAGTACTTTCCTAATATTATCTTTGATTTCATGATTCAGTTAACCTAAGATGTATATATCATTTAGACTGAAAAAATTTCTTAGACATTAAAATTGTACTCTCTTAAGTTATAACCATCTACTTTCTAATTGATTAACCCATATCTCCACTAAGTAATACCTTTTTGAATGTATTAAGTAATACCCATATCTCCACGACTATGCCACGATCGTGACAGAAGCAAAATGGAGCTACCACGATCTTGGGCAGTCTGCCATGATCTTAACAGAAGTTGAAATCAAGTGCCACTATCATGGCATTATGGGCCACGATCGTGGCCTGCGCGATAACATACACGCATCGACTTACCGAATTTCATTTTTTTGGGACATTTCGGACTTTTTGATTCCAAGAAAAGACCAATGTTAGCCCTAATTGGTAAATGTTATAAAAGGGAAAGAAAAGAACCCTAAAAGGGAGCTTACATTCTACCACTTTAGGAAAGAGCTTCAAGAGGAAAGAAAAAGAAGAGAGAGAATAGGAAGAAGAGGAGAGGGCATCCGACGTTGCTGCCTTTCCGAGTCATCCCAATTCCATCCAAGTGACTTTTTGTTCATCTTTGTCATTTTCTTCATTGAATGTGTAAGATGACTATGATTATGTTTATGGGTTGTGGATTGATGATGATTTTTCTAACTTTTCATTAGGGATTTAAACTTGATTTAATGTTAATATAGTTGTTTTTGTGTTATTTCAATTGAGTGTTGTGATTGATTGCTGTAACTTAACGCTTCGATAATAAATCAAGAGAGTGAATCAAATGTGAAATGATTAGGTTGTTTAATGAGAGTTAAATAATCTAATAGATCACGCAATTAATCAAATCAGCAATTGTACGGAGAGAGATCCCGTGTGAGACCCGATAGTTTATTAGAAAGCTTAATAACTAATTAAGTTGTTATTTAGTAGTTAATCGAGAGATTACACTTTCAGTTATTCAACTTAATTACTGTTTATTAATTAGGATTTAGTGATTATAACTAGACAGAGTAATCCACCCTACAATAATTTAGAACCTACACCACAATAACACAAAAGTGATTAGGTTAGCAATGATGATAGGATAAATCCCTCTCTCATAATTTGATAAATTTTCTTTTTTGATTTACCATTATGAATTTGGTTTTACTCAATATTCAATTTCTTACGTTAATTTCACGAATTAATTTTCTGTCACTCACCTTCACGTGTTTACTTTTCCGTTCAATTCTTATTTTCATTCTTATTAAATTTTTTAAGCCTTAGATAACTTAGGATTAGATTAGTTCACATCACCTCATGAGATCGAAACCTTTGATACTACAATTTACGATCCATATACTTGCCGATATTAGGGGGTTTTACATTCGATAAAACCTGCTCAACAAGATTTTAACGCTGTTGTCGGGGAGTTAGTAGGAGTAGTTTAATTTTCACCATCTCTTGTGATTATGGTATCCAATCACAAGAAATTAATTAAAATGAAAAAAAGTAAAGATAGAAAGAAGAGAAGGAAGTTTGGGAGCAAAGTAGAAGACACATCACTTTGGACATCAAAAGGCAACAATAAGGAATCCAAATAGTTAAATGCCAAAAAGAGATAGAAACTACGATGATGGAGGAAATATATCATAAGAAGCAAAGGACCATTACGAAATTTAATAAGGAACAATATCATAAGAAGCAAAGGACCATTGTGAACTTCAATGAGGCACAATTTGTTGGAACCCCACCCCTACAAGTCACGTGCCCGACGTCCTACGTGACATCTGGACGCGCATCCCACAAGGGAGGTATGCCACACCAAGTCAAACCTCAACCAAAAAGTACCCAAATCACTTACTCCCGAACAGATTTGAAAATTTAAAAGTCTTGGATCCTATATTGAAAATTGATTCCTTCAGATAAGTTGTAGTTCCATGTCTCTAGTTTGTTCAGAACTAAGAATCACCTCATTCGGATCTCTACAGATCGAGATATCAC
>JANKOD010000008.1:16605030-16622377 GCA_026284645.1 Erythroxylum acuminatum | reverse complement strand
AGAACACTCATACCCATACTTTTCCTAAGCCATTTGAACCAAAAACCCTTCAAAATTCCAAAAGATTTGAAACAACTAACCTTGAATCTCCACCCACGATTTTTGCTCTTTGGCTCTAATGGAAGATCAAATCTTCCTCTTTCTTTTTCCTTCTTGAAAAACTCTTAAAATCACTCTTCTAAAGCAAAGAAAGGTGAAACCCTAGGTTGTTCTTCTTCTTCTCTTCTTTCTCCTCTCAACCGAAACACTCACCCTTCTTTCTTCAAAATTTTCGTTCCTTCTTTCCAAAAACAAGACAAGAATGCTTTTCTTTCTTTCTTTCTTTTAATGAAGCTAAAAAGACCAAATTACCCCTCCTTGTAAGCCTTAAAATTTAACAACTTAAGTGTTCTTCCTAAACTACCCCTTATACAAACTTACTACCTTAACACTAAATTCAATTAGCCCACTTCAAAAAGCCTTACTCACATTATCAAACTAATTAAACCCAATATAATCAAACTACCTGGGGCCAACACAATTGGGTTAGGAAAGTAATCATCCTTAATAGAACACTTACAATCTAAAGTGGCAAAACCACTCAGATTTCTGTTAGTCTAACAATGTAAGGACTTGCATGGGACATCAAGACCTATTAGAATTTCAACAAGATGAGTCTTGTTCATGGGATTCTAAATTGGACAAGATCATAGATAAGCTTATGAACATGGAAGAAGTACAAAAGAGACTGGAAGATAACGGAAGACCATGCCTCTTCTATTCACAACCTAAAGGTTCAAACGAGACAACTATCTAGTGAATTTTGTAAGAGAAGTTTGGAAAACTTTCTGGGCAACATAGAAGTACATCTAAGAGAGTAATATAAGGCTATCACACTTAAGAGTGGGAAAGAGCTAAAAGCACTAGCGAAAAGACAAGTTGAAACCCACCTTGTAGAAGACCAAGAGAATAAAAAAGAGGATGAAGAAAAGAATGAGAACCCTTCATACATTCATCCTCGACCCACATTCAGGAAAATTGATATGGTCGAATCTTTAAAGAAGTAAGAAGAAGAAAAACAGATGACAATGGACATAGAGCTTAAAGCAGATATGAAAGTCTCTGTTCATGAAGTAATAGAATAAGAAGAGATAAGGGTGACTAAAGAAGAACAAGAGCAAGAACAAGTCACCCTCTTACAAGATAAACTACTAGATTCATTAAAAGATTTAGGAAGTTTCGTTATTCCTTATTTTATTGACAGTTCATTCGTAAAAAGGACATTGCTGAACTTAATTGGTTATCCTAATCTTATCAACATTGTCCCTCTGATTATCTTCCAACATGTAGCTTAGTTACGAGCTACAAAGTTGAAATTGGGCAACAAAGGTGGAAGCAAGCCACTCATAATTAATCCCGGTTGAGTTTTGAAAGATGTAAGGTCAAGCTAATGACCATAATTTAGCACGTTTAGTAGTTAAATTTAAATTATTGTGCAATTAGAGTTGTTTTTAATTCTATAAACAAGTCTTCATGATTTGTAATAGGTTGGATGACTAATTCCCTTACTCTCTGTGAATCAATTATATGATAGGAAAGCAATTTCATTGTCAAGTGGATTTGATTTCAGACACCATCACCATCACCACTTCAATCATCATAGCGAGTTTTTATGCTCTAACCTTATCTTTTCATTTCTGTCTTTAATTTTTCCTTATGTTTACATATCATTTTGTTTTGATTTACACCTCGTATGTTGTTTGTCCTTTTTCACATTAAGGACCGTATGTTGTCCAAGTGTGGGAAGGGTTGCACGCATTATATGCTTTTATTTAAATGTGAATTTTGCATATCATATGTAAGTTTGTTTAGGTTTGCATGATGTGATTCATGTGAATGTGTCAACGGCTAGGACTTAATGGAATCGATTTAACTTTGAACATAGTCTTTTAGGTTGCGAAGATTTATTCGCTCGTGAAATTAGTGACCTAGGTTACTTTGGTTAAATATACATGTTAATTAGGATATGAAGTTAGTTTGTTCACCCTAGGAATTTGTCACATTCATTTATAATTTTAGGCCAATTGAATAAGTAGCATCGTTAGTATCTTTTCATAAGAGTTACTAGCTAAAAGAAGTGAAGTAGGCAATAAAAACATATTTTATATCTCAATTAAATAACTATTCCGCTAGCCTTCGTGTTATGAATAGAGCTAGTAGGCAGTTGAAAATATGATATAGTTAAGTAACCAAGGGATAGTCATCACAAATGTTTGCCTTCAAGTTAAAAGATTATAATGACATTCCAACCAAACCGCTTAATAAAAACATAACCTAGTTGAGTAACCAAATCGACATTTATCACAAATGTTTGCCTTCCCATAAAAATGCTAGGTTCATGTCAATCAAAATCAACAAAATAGTGTTTTGTCAAATAAGCCTACCGATCTTTGTGAACAGCTTGAATTTTCATGAAAACCTACTTAGGGATAGTTACAATTTTGATAGACTGAATAATTATCAATATGTGTGTAAGTGATAGGGGTGAATAAACTTGACACTAAGGTCTTGATTAGTATGCATATTTAATCCGAAGTATTGAGACATAGATTTCACAAGATAATAAGTGAGAACAACTTGAGGGATCGTGTTTGTAGTTAAATTTGTTTCGTGAAGTTTAATGTCATTGTCCCATTATTGCATATGTATGTACGTTATGTTTTGGTGTTTTTGTTTTTTGTTTTTTTGCTTGAGGACAAGCAAAAGTTTAAGTGTGGGAATGTTGATAGTGGTAGATTGCATAATGTTTTAGTGAGTAGTTTAGTATGTGTTTAATTATTAAATTGAATGTTTAGTGCTTGTTTAGGTTAGGATTTCATTATTTAGTTAAATATTCGTGATTTGTGTGTTTTGTGGGTTAGATCACACGATTGATTTTCAATTCTACGTGTTTGAGGTGCCTTGATGTGTTTTTTAGTATTTCAGGGCAAATATCGAAGAACGGAAGAGAATTGGAGGAAGCCCGATGCAAAACCCACAACAAAAGCAAGATGGAGCTGCCACGATCGTGGGTAGTCTGCCACAATTATAACAAAAGGTGAAACCAAGTGCCATTATCGTGGCATTATGGCCACGATAGTGGCCTGCGCGACAACAAACGCACATCGACTTACCAAACTTCATTTTTGGGGACATTTTAGACTTTTTGAGCCCAAGAAAACCCCAGTGTTGGCCCTAATTTGAAAATAATATAAAAGGAATAGAAAATAACCCTAAAAGGGAGCTTACATTCTACCACTTTAGGAAAGAGCTTCAAGAGGAGAGAAGAAGAAGAGAGAGAAGTGGAAGAAAAGAAGGGGGCTTCCGACGCTGCTACCTTCCCGAGTCATCCTAGTTCCATCCAAGTGACGTTTTGTTCGTCTTTGTCATTTTCTTCATTGAATGTGTAAGATGAATACGATTATGTTTATGGGTTATGGATTGACGATGATGTTCAAACTTTTCTTTAGGGATTTAAACTTGATTCAATGTTAATATAGTCATTTTTTTGTTATTTCGATTGGATGTTGTGATTGATTGTTGTAACATCACGCTTTGATAATAAATCGAGAGAGTAAATCAAATGTGAAATCAGTAGGGTGGGTGTTTAATAAGAGTTAAATAATCTAATAGATCACGTAATTAATCAAAGAGATAATTGTACGGAGAGAGATCCCATGTGAAACTCAATAGTTTATTAGAAAGCTTAATAACTGATTAGGTTGTGAGCTGGTAGTTAATCGAAAGATTGCAATTTCGACAAGTCGACTTAATTAGGGTTTAGAGATTATAATTCGAGAGAGACTAATCCACCCTACAATAGCCTAGAATCAACACCACAATAACACAAAAGTGATTAGGTTAGCATTAACGATAAGATAAATCCCCCTCTCATAATTTCGTAAATTTTCTTATATGATTTCTCATTGTGAATTTGATGTTGCTCAATATTCAATTTCTTGCGTTAATCTCACGAATTAATTTTCAATCACTCACCTTCACGTATTTATTTTTTTGTTCAATTCTTATTTTCATTTTTATTAATTTTTAAAATCCTTAGATAATATAGGAATAGATTAGTTCACAACTTCTCGTGGGATCGACACCTTTGATACTACAATTTACAATTCGTATACTTGCAGGTATTGGGGGTTTTACAATAGATAAAACTTTCTCAACAGCAACCCTAGAGATTGGATAACATAAATTTCTGGATTAGGGTTAAACCTGATAGAGGGACTCATAAATCGGTAATACAATCTTATAAGATTTAACATAAGAAATTCAATTAAACACCTCTAGATTAGTTGTTAGTAGACTCAAGGTCAGTTATTAGCATACTATAGGAGTTTCCACGGTCCAATACATCAACAAAATAATTGCATGATAAAAGATCAATTTGTTAAGGGTTTAAAGGGATTCGAAACTATATATTAATTTTTGATAACGATAGTTTCCTAAGTGAATTCCGCTATCTTTGTGTTCATTATTATTTTCTATTTCTTTAATTGTTTTAATTTTTATTTTATTTTTATTAAAAATATAAAATCAATCCTTAGGCTAAATAGTAGGGGAAGAGTGATTACTAGTATTCATAGTCTTCATGGGATTGAACCGTACTTGCCAGTACTGACTACAACTACACCGTACACTTGCAATTTATTACAATATTGATTGTCACAAAGTAGGTCAATCAAGTTTTTGGCGCTGTTGCCAGGGACTTTTTATTAGCAAAGCCTGAATGTTATTACTTTATTCATCTTCATTTTCATTTTATTTTGTTTTAACTTTGTTTTTATTTGCTTTTGCTTTTGCTTTTATATTTATTTTATTTTATCTTTTTTGTATTTTTGGCTTATTAATTTAATTATTTTTTAAATTTCTCTACACTAATAGTGTGTGGTGGTTTATTTTAGGAATTAATTTTTAACTTCAAAGCCACAACTCACAACGGATCCAGGATGTGTCTTTGCAATATGAAACATGAGTGTATTGGAAGGAGTTGTTTCCTCACATGTTTTCAAAAGCTTATTGGATGTATAAATGGGAGCAACAAAACATGTACAACTTACCTCAAGGCCCATCATACAAGAATACATGTAATATAGAATTGAGCAATCCATACGTATAAGGATGGAATGACTATGCTCCAACTGAATATGTACAACAAGAACAATGATACGAAAGTATTAAAGATAAACTAATGGAATGCCTTGTTGAGAGAGTAGCTAGTGACCGTGAATTCGATGAGAAACTTTCTTCACCTATATATAATGAGTATAATTTGAGCTTTTAACCATCTAAGAGTAAAGAAGAGACAACGATTTATTTCATGAATGAAGATACATTTCAAGAGGAGGTAACTGATGTTTTGAAGAATATGATGATCGAATATATTCAAGATTCAAATATAAGGCATTAAGAAATGTAGGCTTATATACAGAATATGGTGAATCAAATCGATCAGCTAGTAGATATATTATCTAATGAGCTATAAGGGAGTTTGCCCAATTTTACTAAAAATGATACTATCAACTAAGAGGCAATCACCCTTAGTAGTGAAGAAGAGCTTCCTAAAGAAGAAGATGAAGAAACCTCCATCCAAGAAGAGAAAGTAGAGGAGTGGAAGAAGATAACTAAAGAAGATGAGTCAGAAACCTCTATTTAGGAAGAAAAAGAAGAGTAGATAAAGATGGTTAGGGAAGACTGATAAAGGAATCAAGTAAGGAAACTACTGATGAGGTCTTGGTAGCGACTTTAAGTACGGAGGGTTCCTACTTCCTCAAAGACAAATTGTTCGAGTTGATCGATGATTTAGGGAATTTTTTCATTCCCTCTTTCATTAACAATTTGTCATATTTGTCATTAAAAAGGGCATTATCGCTTGAAATTGGATTTATTAATTTGATAAATTATGTAATTGGTATTATCTTGCAATATGTGGCTTGTTTGCAAGATATGAAATCGCTTTGTGGAGAAAAGGGTGGAAACGAGCCGCTAATTATTAATCTAGGATGGCATTAACCATGCAAGATACATTGAGCTATTAACGTTAAAGAAGCGCTACGTGGGAGGTAACCCATGAGTTAGTTTTAATTTTATTTCAATTTTGATATTATTTTGTTTTTGCTTTCATGTTGGTAAAGTATTTTATTTTCTGTTATGCTATTTCTTTTTTTCTTTTTATCCTTTTTTAATATTTTGTAAGGATGTTAGTTTAACATTGGATGGATCCACTTCAAAAAATCCTCACAATCATGAAAGTACCAACAACCCTCTCACTTTTTCATAAATGCTTATATTGTGCACATTAGGGACAATGTATAACTTTAAGTATAGGGATGTTTAATGAATTTTTAACTAATTTCTTTAAGCATATTATAATCTTGATTATAATATTTTATGAGCTAATGTCTTGAATTGGTTGAAATCTGTCTATGAATGTTATATGTCCTTGTTAAATCTTGATTTAAATTGGTGTGCAAAAGGATGATGGTTAGAATGAAATCAGTTTTCTAAGTCATATTTTTCATAGTCGTTGAAATATTCAAGTTGAATGAAATTGCATATTATTTACAAACACATATACCCATTTTTTTGGTGAGCTTTTAAGCTTAAAGAGAAACTTTCAATTTTTTTAAAGCTCTTATTATTCTTTCATGTGTGTGTTATCATTGTTAACCAATATTCTATCTAGTTTCTTCCTTATAAGGCATCTTCCATATTGTTTGCTAATCTAGGTGAAAAAGTAACACGAAAATCTGAGATCAGCCACTTGTAACTTGGTCACAACATCCTCTAATTCTCAACCAATATTTGATGTATTGATCATATCTCCCTGAGCTCATGAGGGATTTAGTATAGAGTTCAAGTCACCTGCTATTAGCTAAGGTATATTTATAGTTGAGGACTGGTTTTGTTTTAAATTCTATTTCATTTTGATTTTATTTTATGTTAGCATAAGGCTTTGACATTATTTTCGTCCTTTGTTATTTCGTATTTATCTCCTTTATCGTTATTTTATTTTCTTTCATCTTTTTATCCCTCTTCAATTATATCGTGCAAGATTGTTTATATCTAGTATTGGATGGACAATCCCAATTTCATCAAAATTATAATCTAAAAGTCTTATTACTCAAAGAAGTACCAAAATTCCTCCACTTTCTAATTTTTACATTAAGATGCTTATATTGTGTACATTGGGGAAAAATGTACAATTTTAAGTGTGGGGAAGGGGTTAATAATTTTCTTAAGCTTATTATAATCTTTGTTATTTATTTTATTAATTGAGATCCTGAATTAGTTAAATTTGTCCATAAATACTTTATTTCATTATTGATTTAAATTACTATGCAAAAGGATAATAGTAGAATAAACTTACTTTTATAAGTCATATTTTTAGTTGTCATTGAAATAGTTAATTTAAATGAAAATTTCATATTATTTACACGTAAAAGACTAAAAAATTTTCGTGATCTTTTGAGCCTAGGAGCAAATACATTAATTTTTTAGCTCTTTTATTTTTTTCATGTGTGTTATCATGCATAGATAAGTAATTTTTGAACTTGCTTTTATTATGCATATTAAGACCATATTTGGTTAAATTAAAAACATTAAAGTGATAAAGGCACTTAGACTCAATAGTTGTTTTATCCTTTTTTATATATATTTACCTACCATATTTTATCCCTTAGGAGTAACCAATTTTGAGCCTTAGCATTTTTCATTGATTATAACCCAAACCATAACCTTTACCCTATTCTTCTTGAAGCTTTTTTGTTAATTTGAACCCAGAAGGTCATTTACATTACTTGATTATTTGAAACTTTAATTTTTGGAAGGTTTAACATTCCTTTATTTTGGTACATGATGAATGCTCAAACATATTTTAAAAAAGGTATGTTGTGAGCATATAATTAAACAATGTATAGTACCAGTGCATTTATAATGGAAGGACCTATATCTAGTGAAGTAATAAGTTTCTTTTAATGTTTCTTTTATAAATTTCCGTCAAATTTATCACATTGCTATTATCCTAATCATACCTTACCTAAGCCCCATTAAATCCTTATAAAGACCTTTTGATTTTTATTTCTAGTTTGCTTATAAGTGGTGGAGATACGATAATATTGCAAGTTTATGGTTTAGAGTTTTGTTATTCATTTATTTGAGACTTTGATACTTTTCACCCAAAACACTTAAATGTATTGAGTGAAATCTTGGTGAGGGTGTAAAGATTTATGCTTTTGATTTCAAAAAGATTGTTAATGTGATTATTATTGATATTGACTTATGAAGTTAGTATTAGGATAACTTGATCTGCTTGTAAATTAATTTGATTAATATGATATGATGACATGGAGTATGGATGGATAGGTTGAGATTAATAAGGATGGATGTTTGTAAAGTTGATAATTTAGATTATGAGTTTCTTAAAAACGAGCAAAAGCTTAAGTGTGGGTTTTTTTATAGATGCTTATTTGACTATAATTATATATCCATATTTAACATTTTTTCTTGATATTTTATATTTTGATGTATATTTGCTATTTAATTCCCTCTACGTGCATTTGTAGGCCATAACTATCTTTATGGGCTAAAAGAAGAAGAATTCGAATGAAATTGTAGCATAAAACAAAGATTTAAAGCAACTAAGAACCTACACGACCGTGTACAATGACTATGTAAGTCTCAGTAAATGTATGAAGATTGAAGAATTTTAGTTCCGGTCATATAAAGTTACACACCTGTATATCTTGAGATACACAATTGTGTATGCTACTTGTGTAAGTCTCTGTGCCCATGTGAAATTACGATTTAGGTGTTTTTAATGATATATGATATTTTACGCGCCCGTATAAGTGACCGTGTATGTCCTAGAAACTCAAATTTTTACTATAAAAGGACGTAAACAGAGGAAAAACAAAAGAAGTTGCTTTATTAAACAGTTTTAAGCCATGAGACACTTAGAGAGGCAATAAATCTAATCAAGGGACAAGGAAAACATAAAGAATACATCAAGATATCCATTAGATAGCATCATCAAATCCATACTTGCAAGATGTTTCAATAAAAGAGAGAGGGAGATTTAGAATTATGATTTCTTTGTTTTCTATTAGTTTTTCTGCATGTTTGTTATTGATTTTGTTTTCTATGAGTAACTATTCACGTTTGGTGTCTAGATGTGACAAACCTAAGAGGAAAAAACAATATGTTTTCATCTTTTATATAATGTAATTACATTGATTGACTTATTGTGATTCAATTATGCAATTTATTCTTATTCTAATATATCCAAAATATTAGTGCATGATTTGATTTTATATGATTATGATTGAGAAATCCTCTTGCATGAATAAATATACTATAATTGGAAGGAGTTGCATGCAAACCTAAAGATAAGCAAACATAAATCCTCTATATTAGGGTCAAATTTAATAGTGGAATTCATAAATCGATAATGCAATCCTAAGGGTTTTAACTAGAAAGAGTTCTATTAATTAACTGATGGATTAGTTTTAATACAAAGATATTGACATAAGATAGGAATTTTCACAATCCTATAATAAACAATATAATTATATAATAAAGGATTAATATTTCATAATTTTCAAGGAGATTTATCACCTAGACACTATTATTTAATATTGATTTTTCTAAGTACTTACCTCTGTTTTGTGTTCATAATTATTTTATTACTAGTTTGTTTTTTTAATTTAATTTTTATTAAAACCCAAAATCTAATCCTCATGTTAGATGATAGAAAAAAGGTAATTACTAGTATTGAAAGGACTCATCCTGGAGTTCCCCTTCCAAAACCCGGGTGGAGCACTCCCGGCGACCCCACAATAGCCCTCCAATCGATATTTGACTGGACCGAAGGGTTCCCGAAAAGCCAAGCCATTTAACTATTTAAAGCCTTTTATAATTTAATAATTAAAAGCACAGAAAATAGTGGGAATTTTTTAAAATCATTTTATTAAAAACTTCTGCAGCATAACAACGACATTTTGACATTCTCAAAATTTTCCAAATCCTGCATAACACAATTTAAAACATTTCTAATATTTTATGTTCATCTCAACTTCTGAAATGGGACCTCAGTTCCATATCATAAGCAATCACAAATCTATAATTCTCAACATTTGAAAAACTTTATTGACGATTGAAGCCCTCTTAGTTCATTAAGTAAAAGATATTTGCAATCTCACAAAAATTTACAAGAACACACTTTTAATCCCTTTCAAAAATAATTTAAAACATATCACATGCGTAGCAAATTTAACACAAGCACAACAGTATCAAACAATACAACTATTCTTGAGGCCGAGTCCCAATTACTGTAGAACCTATACGCCGACCTGGAGTGGTTTGTTTAAAAACATAAAAGTAAGGGTGAGCTAAACAAGCTCAGTGAATGTAATCAGTTTACAAGAAAGTTAAACTTTTCTTAACAATATAACTGCAATATTCCATACAATTATAAAGCTCGTGGTTAAACATTTTTCATAACAATTTATTCGTGCGTCATTAAATCTGATAATAACATAGCATTTCGCAAAACACAATTTTAGGACTATTTGTTTCTCTTTTCTTTTAACGTTTTCATTGCCCTTTTGTAAAAAGGAAACAAATTACAAAAAAAAAGTCAATACAATATGTTTGTTTAAGTCAAGAAAATAATGTTTTTCTATATTTTGGCAGCATGTTTTCTTGAATAGAAAAACAACAGATCATCTTTAGCAAATCCATTGATATTAAGATCGAAAACAACTATCATAACTATTCAACATGTTCTTTAACTTCTTGCCTTCATCTCGACCATTTTGAAGGGATTTGGATGAAGATAATGCTTATTGTTCTTAGCCATTCGACACTAGAGTTTTTTTTTTTTCTGTTGCATTTTTTAGTTAATTTTTTTGTTTATCTCGTGTTTTTATCTCCTTTGGCTGTGCATTTTACTTCTAGAATCTACTGCTTGGCATGCTGCTATTACGCCTACGTTTTTCTCTCTACCGTTACAGTGCATTTTTGGGCTACTGCTAGTTCTCCTCTATGTTGTCGCTTTTTCACTGTTCACTGTTTACAAATAATTCTAATTAAATACCAATTATGCCCATATAAGATTTAATACCTCATATTGATCCCTATTTATTAAATATCTCATATTTAATCATAAAGTTTCTCAAACTTTACAATCAAGTCCAACTTGATTAAATTAACTTTACTCTCTTCAACCCATTCTATATGTGAGACCCATTAGTTTCCCAAATATGTTGGCAATGATTATAAAATCTAATTTTATTAGACAAATTAAAACTAATCTTTAATTATCTAATTAAAAAATTTATAATCAAAGATCAAGATTAGCGTCTAGCAACGTATCATGACCACCCAAATATTTAGGAATGTCAAAGTGGTTTTGACTAGCCTTTTTATGCTTAATTTTTCTGTATAATTCAATCCTTTCATCATACAGTATTCTGATTAGACATAGAGCATGAAATTAATGTCTACTCTATTTTGAGTCTAATCATATTAGTTCTCCGCCACTAGCTATCGATTCAATTAACAACATTTGTAAACTATTTACAAAGAATCATTTCACCTTGGCCAAGGATTTCTTGAATTAATACTAATCGAGAACAGAAATATATAATATTATCCCTAATTACTTTATGGTGATGAATCCTATCTTGATCACTCAACTATCTCCATATAGTTCATGTTACATCCAATGACTATCGATTAAATGACCTATGATTAAATAGATCATAAGTAGTATCAAAACATAACAATCCCTATACAAGGTAACTTTGATGACCTCAAGTCAAAGGATCACTTATACAATCATCACATTCCATAGACATACAAGTAATGATCCAAATGGATTTCTTATATCGAGTCTATTTAGTGAACTTGTTCTCTAGCAAGCACCCACATGTTTGTTTAAGTATCTCTATACTGTAGCCTATGAGATCAACTACGTCCTCCATAAGGAAAAACAAAATGTGTGCTAGTCTTTTTGTGTTCTATTAATGTCCAATCTAAATAGAACAATGACTAGGAACATTTAGAAATAAAACATAAATGCAATATGAATCTCATAATTATAATCTCATTATAATTTCATTTGCAATGTACAATTATCTCATGGACTTTATCATATAAATCTAAACATGTATAAGATAAAGAATGCCTTTAAATAATTTGTCACTAAACTACAAACAAAGTGAATGGTTGTAGGGCATAAAACAACAATCTCCCACTTGCACTAATCCAATCGTTTAAGTATCTCATACTATATCATCTTATGACGATTATTCTACTATTAGGGCAGTGGCTTGATGAGAGAAATCTACAAGATTCTTTATAGTGAGCACTTGATTAAATCTTATAAATCTCATCTTAATTATCATCATAATTAAGAAAATTTGCCTAAACACATTCTTGGATCTTTGATAAGACATTAGCTCCTTATGGATGCCCAATAGCTCTAATGTTCTACAGTACATTACTGTCTTGAACAATGTAAAAAAACTACATCAAGTTCACTAAAGAACTTACTGATCCAATTAATTTCACTAAACGAAAAGTGTATTATGGCTTAATTAGCAACCAATTGCTACGTTGGAACTTTTCCAATCCTAAATGATATTGTTCTACATAAATAAACCTTAATTAGTATTTTCTTCTAAAGTTATATCCTTATCATCTTGAATTCAAATATCAACTCACACATAGAGTAATGGATATCTTTAATACTTCACAAATATCTGATATCTTAAATACTAAACATCTTTAGTACATTATTTATGCATTTAGACTTAGAATAAGTTAACAACGTCCAATCTATCTCTATAAATCTAATTCCCATAATTCAGTTATTACCTTTTCATATCCAACAAGAGTTGTTCTTAGAAAATTATGTGTTCGACAATTGAACGTTAGAACTTTTGTTCTCTGTGAATAATATGTCTCCACATAGTCCCACTAAAAAGGACAACTATACTCCCACTTACCTTCTTGTAGACGTGATAAATTCATAACCATCTCCAAAACAAACTCTTTAAATTCATTATGAAAGTGAATCTTTCAATATCTTGTAGCCTTTCAACTATACATCAAATGTATCACTAAAGGCATTAGTTCCAATTAGATGTAATGTTATGAGATTTGAACCTTTCAAATTTCCTTCTTATTCCCACTACTTATCTTGAGAACCATTCTCCTATAAGTATACACTGAATCAAACAATTTGTTCTATAAATCTGTAAGATTATATCCAATCTTTTAGATATCTCATAACCTTTTATTATCCAATTTAATTTTAAACTTAATGGATAATGTATGCTTCAACGAAACATCACATTCTTGAATCATTAACTTTGAGTCTTTCAAAGACATAATGTTTGATATCTAATATGAAATCTTGATAATTGATTTAATTGGAACTATAGAAGGTAAGTCATTATATTAGGCATTGCTATAAAAGAAATAATTGTGCATCATACAATGTCTCATATTGTATTTTACTGCTTACAAAAATTCATACTCTTATGAATTTAGTTATGAAGGTATTTACTAGAAAATCTCATTCTATTTAGATAACCAAAAATTTAAAACTCACTAAATCGATCTCATCGAAATACTTCAGCAATCTCAGTGCTTAATTTCTGCCTAGATTCAAAATTTTCAAAATTTTCAAAATTTTAAATCATTATTTTATTTAATATGTATGACTATATGATACAGAGTCATTAGTAATCTAATGAAATATAAGCATTATCCCTTTTATGAATTATTATTCTATCCAATACATCACATGAGGTTTAACAATTCAATACCATCATCATACTTTCACCAAAGGTCGATTTGGTTATTCTTCAACTTGACAAGTTTCACAAGTTTCATATGATTCATAATCAAAAAGATACACGTGTCCTTATATGTAACTTTATGATTTCCGTTTTGTTGATTTAACCAACATGACATAAAAGAATTGTCTCGGTTATCCAACTTTTTATTCTTGCCATTTATGTTAAGTATAAGTCTCCTTTGATCCAATACATATACAAATTATTTGCATAAACTTGGATTAACTACTTTGACTTAACAATCTATTTCTAACCATGCATTGAACTTTACAATAACGTTGAATCTATATTCAGTATCAAATACTCATAAGCATGAATTAGAAATACATATGATCTCTATTATATCACATATAGGCAAGAAAAGTCATGCAATCGTTTTCTTTTAATGACAACTATTATCATACTGTTGCTAACTAAGTCTTTAATTGTAGTCCACAATTATGCTTTTAGTAGGCCAAATTAAGCGGAACAATTTCATCAAAGTACTATACCTTTTAGCTATACTCCATGTAACCATTTGCATCTTGCTATCATAGTGTTGACATATATCTTACATGTTGTCATCAAAGATTATAAGATATTAGTCAACTCAAAATGTCAATACATTTTGTCATCCATAAGATTTTGACATATCTCTAAAACTTTAACACCAAATCCTTAATAAGGATTATAACAAATTTGCATAATAGACATAATTTTCTTTTCTAACTTTTGAGAACTCTTCTCAAACATATCCTATGTCCAAGAACTTGGGTTCACTTACTTAGCATCAAATATACTAAACAGGGTAAGTTTCACTAAGAACACAATATAAATGTAAGAAAAGCAAGTAATCAATTATATGTCATGACTATCAAATAAGATTAGGAATTTAATCATGCATTAAGTTACTCCCACTATTTTATTCAAATAATAGCCCTCACTACTATTCAAAAAAATTACTCTAAGAGCTCTAATGTGCTAGAATCCCATTCAAATATAGTTGACATTGAGTTTACTTAACAAACCAACTAGACTTAAATTAAGTAGATAACAAATTTATCACTCACATCTCATGTAACTCCTAGATCCGTTAGGTGACAACTCTTGCCAAAAAATATCTTATATATTGTTCCTAACCTTGCCTCTAAATTCATGTGATCATGAGTTTGCTAATCCAAATAACACAAATTTAGTTAAGTAGAACCCTCTATTATAAGATTAAACTTGTCCGGGTTAAAACGACCTTAAGTTTGCTCAACAAGCCTACAATAAATAGAACTCTGGTTTATTCTTATAACAATGGAAGACAACAATCACGTTCTTATTGATACTTTTAACTAGGGATTTAACTTTATTTGTCTCATCAAACACAAATTGCATTTTAAATATGACATATATAAAACATACAATTTTTCATGCATCCAATATATCTATCAACCATATAAATAAAGTATGCAACTTATGCACTCATAATCAAATTATATGCATAAAATATCAAGTTTCGTTTGATTCTAGTTATTGATCTTCATAATCTAAAATAATATTTCCAACTTCTTGGAAAAATTAAATTAGATTAAAACTAATGATTCCTAAATAAATTAAATTCTTATTCCAAATAAAAAATTAATTTGATTTAAAAATAATTTTCAAATCGAATTGGAAACTATTTCCAATTTATCTTGACTCCTTTAACAAAATTTAATTGAAAACAATTTTCAATAAATTATTCTTCTTATTATAATTTAGAAAAACTTCTTTTCAAAATTATGTAAGTAACACATTCTAATCCAATTAGAAAACTATTTCTAATCTAATTAGAAATTATTTTTCCTTAATTAGAAAGCTATTTTCTAAAAATAAAAAGAAAATACTTTCAAAATTATATAAAACACTTTTAAATTTAATTCAGAAAGTTATTATATCTCGGTTTCCTTGGTTGTGATGTTTGTGCTTGAAATCCAAGTAGATGGTTGTTCCTTTATTTTTCTTAGTTATCCCACGAGAAATTGGGGTGGTTTCTCTATCGCGAATTGTATGTATTATTATAAGGATTATTTTAGGGTCTTGGAGCATTCACCAAATAATCTATGTGTTCGATTTAATCTGATTGATAATCTTATCATGGATGATCTAACCCACACGCCTCACACTACATCACTCGTCCCTGTGGAGCCATAGCAATGTTGTCTATCTTCTTGCTCAAGGCCTCCACTTGACTCGCCAGTCAAGCGTGGAGGCCTTTACTGGCAAGTCTTGTCACTGCATCTACTTCGTAAACTCCAGATTGCCTCTTGGTGGTTTGTGCTCTAGTTAAGCACCATTGATAGTTGTTCATGGCCATATTCTGAATCAATTTTTAGGCTGCTTCAGGTGTTTTGTTGTTGAGTGGCCCTCTACCTACTGCATTGATCTACTGCCTAGTATTTTGACTTATCCCATTATAGAAAGTTTGGATTTGCATCCACAAAGGTAATCCTTAACCTCTCCCAACGTCGTATAATGATTTACCTTTAGTTTGAGAGCACGAAGAGAGGTCATTCCTTAGTTTTGCAGTCTTCACGGGAGGAAAATACTTTAGTAACATTTTTTCGACCACTTGATCCTAGGTGGTAAATGATGATCGTGGCATAGAGTTAAGCCACTACTTTGGTTTTCCCCTCAAGGAGAAAGGAAATAGACACAGTCTAATGGCGTTGTCATTCGCTTCATTTATTTTAAAGGTATCGTAGATTTCTAAGAAGTTAGAGATGTTCGCATTAGGATCCTCATCTCAGGGTCTGTTAAATTGGATTGACTATTGCACCATCTGAATGATGCTCGGCTTGATCTTGAAATTGTTTGCTTAAACAGTCGGTCTCATAATGACGGATTCCATGCCAGTTAAGCATGGACGGAGACATGTGGGGCCCAGTGCCCAAGTTTTTAAAAAAATAAATAATTTTTTAAATATATATAATATAATATAATATAATATATCAAAACCCTATAAGTTGTTGTAAAAGCAAGGTTGTCGTCATCTGTAAAGTTACAACTGCTATATATGGAATTATTATCTTTATAATTCTTTGTAATTATATCTTTGTAATTCAAAACCCTAGAAGAGCAACGTTGTCGTCATCTATAATATATATAATATATTAAAACCTTATCAGAGGTTACTCTTTGTTGCCGTCATCTATAATATATATAATATATTAAAACCCTATCATAGGGTTGCTCTTCTGGAAGATCTTAATAGAAATCGTTGTCGTCAGCTCCCATCTGCTCTTCAGTGGATTATAGACAATCAGCTTTTGGATGGTTCATAGGGTGACGACTGACGATTGAAAAAGGTAAGACAAATACAAAAGTGATAATGCGGACAACAGATTGATTAGTTTTTATGGAAAAAAATTGCATTTTGTTGTTAAATAGAAAAGTGATTACGCGGATTGATTAATGTTTAATGGAAAAAATAAATTTTATAGAAT
>JANKOD010000008.1:16515968-16529007 GCA_026284645.1 Erythroxylum acuminatum | reverse complement strand
CTGGGTGGACTTGACCTAACCCACATAACATGAAATTCAT
Organism: Erythroxylum acuminatum; assembly: GCA_026284645.1. Classification (NCBI taxonomy): domain Eukaryota; kingdom Viridiplantae; phylum Streptophyta; class Magnoliopsida; order Malpighiales; family Erythroxylaceae; genus Erythroxylum; species Erythroxylum acuminatum. Next base: position 16,528,967 of record JANKOD010000008.1, on the reverse strand, counting down.
GCATAAAAACTGGATTTTCTTGCCCAATTGGCATGTTCTTGAAATCTCATGTTCATGCACATGACACCATTTAATAATCAAGATCTCATTTCAATCATAAGGACCACTTGTTAACTCATACAAAGCAACAATTTCACAATTTGCAAAGCAATTTCATTTCAATTTCTCACACATCAACAAGTATACATAAGGTAAATTCTCAATCATTCATGAACAATAAATGCCCATTGAAAGAGTAGTTGGAAAGATCATTAATTACTTTTAGTTCAAAACATTTATGACTTATTAACATAAAGATAAAAATGCAACCCACCTTATATTCTTGCTTAAAATCTTGCTTAAGGAAGCTCCTCCTCTTGCTCTTCTTCTCTTCCTTGCCTCTCTTCAAGAATAACAAAATCCCAAATCAATGTAACTTAAATTGAAAACCCACATGACCCAATGCATGAAATTGGTTCTAGAATCACTAAACCCATTCTATTTCTAAGCTTTTGAACCCATAAACTCTTAGAAAATCCAAACTTTTATAAAACCCTTACCTTGAATCTTTACCCAAATAAGGGGTTTCTTGGATCAAATGATAGCTTGGACTCTCCTCCACCTTTTTCCTTCTTGGACTTTCTTCAAACAACCTCTTGAACTCTTGGAAATCAAAACCCTAGCAAGCCTTCTTCTTTTTCTCTTCTTCCTTCTTCCTCCACGACTCTCTCTCTCTTCTTCCCTCTCAAATTTTCGTCCACTCTCTTCTTTCTCCTACATCCCACTTATTTCTCTTCCTTTTTATACTCCCACTCAAGCCCACTCAAGCCCAAAGCCCCTTAATGCAAAGCCTTGTCCATTTTTAACTTAAGCCCAACTTATTTCCTTTTCTTTTCATACCTCATTATGGCCCAAAGGCCCATTAGATAAAACCTTGTTCATTTATAACCTAAGTCCCTCACTTAGCCCAAAGCCCATATTACTTTTAATGAGCCTTTACCACTTCTAACACATTTAATTTCATTAACTCATGCCACCTAACTTATTAATACTACCATGCTAATTAATGCTAACACAATTTACTCATCAAGACCCCAATTTCCTCTAATCATGCTTAAATAAATAAAAAAATTTCAGGGGCTAACATTGATACCTCATAAGGTCGTCCTGTAGACAAGATTCAATAAGCTAAATTGTCTAGCGAGTTGGGGGTAATTGCCAGAATTAAATTGCCTCACCTTAAGCATGCGAAGCAGTTGGAAGAAGACAACTTGCTACAGAATGCTTTGGATAAAGTTTTAGTAAAATTTTAATTTATTTAATTATATACAATATTGTTTTACTTATTTAAAGATTAATTTCACTTTTACTGGTTGTTCACAGATGAAGCTCAATATCGTTGATATTGATAACCCTAATGTTTCAAACTGTGTGACTTCACTATTGAAACAGAGGACCAGGGATCATCATTATCAACTACATTAATATTACAAATCTTTTCCTTCGGATGAAGGGGTAAGGAAACATGTCCCTAAATGGATGTCTGTAGAAAATTAGAGCAATATGTGTGATTATTGGGCCTCTGTCAATGTTAAGGTTTGTTTTCTTTCTCATCACATTTGCTGTCATTAATCTTGTTATACAATTTGAAGACTATTTCTTTTATTTATTTAGGAAAAGTGTGAGAAAGCTAAGGTTAATAGAGGAAAAATGAAAACTCCATACAACCAAGGCTACAAATCATTTGTTGTCCTACGAAATGAATATGTAACTTCTTTGTTTACAAGTTATAATTATATCTATAAACACAATATTATTTATTGTGTTTTGTATTCTTTTCATAAAACAAAGTCAGAAAGAACTGCATAGAGACCAGTGCGATAGGATAACACTCTACACTACAAGGAAGGTGAAGGTTGGATGTCTGAACTCTATTTATTTACGTAATACGAACTAATGATATTGAATTGAATATAGATTTTGTTTTTTAAATTTTAGAATAAGATGCATGAGTTATTGCAAACATCAATATCTTACGGAAATGAGCCAAATGTATATGATATTTAGAACAAGGTGTTTGGAACATGATCTGGCTACATCAAAGGTTTTGGGTTTGGGACCAAAACTGTCTGCTTCATCCTAATCAAGACCACAATATGTTCAACTTTTTGAAGAGGACAACCAGTTGCTTCATGCTAAATTAGAATTTAATGAAAAAAAGTTGGCCAAGTTTAAAAGGTTGGTCAAAAATTTACTTAGCTCAAATTATGTAAGTAGTGAAGATGAAAATGAGTTTTATTCATTAAACTAATACTTGAATTTTTTATTTTGTATTTATTTTGAAATTATAATTAACTTCTTATACATGATCATATTTAATGATATTTTATTTTCCATATACAATGCTTCTAATTTTGAATTAGTTTTTATTATATTTTGCATAATAAATTTTCTGAAAATGCTTATGGTTAATTATAATAGGTTATGAACATTTTAGTAATTTAATTGAAATTAAATTCTAATTTTAATTAAAATTTAATTAGAATTACCAATAATTCTAATTGAAAACTAATTATGCCCAAATAAGATCCAATATCTCATATTGATCCTTATTTATTGAATATCTCATATTTAATCATAGAGTTTCTCAAACTTTACAATTAAGTCTAACTTGACTAAAATATCTTTTCTCTCTTCAACCTATTCTTTATGTGTAATCCATTAAGTTCCTAAAAATGTTCACAATGGATATAAATTATAATCCTAAATTATATTTAGGATTAGATAAATTATACTCCTTTAATTTCTTTAATTCTCTAATCAAACAATTCAAATCTATCGATCAAGATTGGTGTTTAGCAACATATCATAACCACCTAAATATTTAAGAATATCAAAGTAGTTTTGACTAAATTTTTCTTGCATGATTTTTCTTATAATTTAATCATTTCATCATACAATGTTTCGATTAGATAGGCAACGTGAAATTAATGTCTACTCCTTTTTGAGTTCAATCATATTAGTTCTCCACCATTAGTTATCGATTTAATTAATGACATTTGTAAACTATTTACAAACCGTCATTCCACCTTAACCAAGAATTTTTCAAATGAATATTAATTAAGAACAATGAAACATTCTCGTTAATTATCATAAGATAATGAATCCAATCTTGATCACTCAACAACTACCTCTATATAGTTTATGCTATATCCAATGACTACCGACTGAGCTATCCTTGATTAAAACATGTCATAAGTAGTATCAAAACATAGTATTCCCTATACAAGATAACTTTGGGGATCTCAAGTCAAAGGATCACTTATATAATTGATTTGTTTTTTATACCAATATTAAAATTACCGCAATTACAAGGCATAGCTGTAGCTAGCGTAGGCAAATACGAATCAATCCCACGAAGACTGTGAATTTTAGTAATACCCTTTTTCTATTATCTAACCTAAGTATCATATTTTTCATTTTAATTAAAAATAAAGCTAAAAATAAACTAAATTAAGATTAAACAATTTTGAACTCAGGACAAGTACAATTAGAAGAAAAACAAATATCAATTCATAGTGTCTAGGTGATAAATCCCCTTAAGTATCCTTGAATTAATAACCTTTTATCATGCAACATATTATTGATTATTAGATCGTGGAATTTCTTATCTTATGTTAATAACTCTCCCAAGACTATTAATAGCTAATTCATTAGTTAATTAACAAATATCTTTCTAGTTAAAACCCCTAGGAATGCGTTATCCATTTATGAATTTTGTTATATGTTTGACTCTAATCAAGTATATTTATGTTGGCCTATCTCTAGGTTTGCATGTAGCTCCTTCCAATTATGGCAGATTTATTCATACAAGAGGATTCCTTAAACTTAATCTTATGAAATCAAATCATGTACTAATATTTCGTATATATTAGAATAAGAGTAAAACACATAATTGAATCACAATAATCAATTAATATAATTGCTTTAAATAAAAGATTAAAACATATTGTTATACCAAACTAGGGTTTATTACACCTACACACTAAAAACATTTACTTTCTAATCACTGAAAATGAAATCAATGATAAACATGAAGAACAACTAATAGAAAACAAAGGAATCATAAATCTCACTTTTTTCTCTATTGAATCTTCTTGTAAGTTTGGATTTGATGTAGCTTTCTATCGAATCTGTTGATGTTAACTTCATGTTTTCCTCACCCCTTGATCAAAATCGTTACCTCTTTAGGTGTCTTATGTCTCAAACTGCTATAAAACTCGACTTCTTTTATTTTGCCTCTGCTCTCGTCATTTTATAGTGAAAACTACGATTTCTAGGACATACACGATCACTTACACAGTCATGTAGGTGGTTCTGTAGCTCCAAAAACACCTAAAATCGTGGCTTTACACATTCACAAAGACTTACACAGGCACATACACATCCGTATAATTCCAAATTGCTTCTAATCTTCATTTTATGCCACAGTTTCATTCGAATACTTCTCTTTTTTATCCACGAAGACAAATATGACCTATATATACACTTGGAGCAAATTAAGTACTAAATATACAATAAAACTATGAAATATCAAGCTTAAAAAATGTTAAATACGTATTTATAATTCTAGTCAAATATGCATATATCATTATATAATTATCATAATGAGAATTTCCATAAACATACAAGTAATGGTCTAAGTGGATTACTCATACGAGGTCAGTTTAATGTACTTGTTTTCTAATAAGAACCCACACAATTGTTTAATATCTTTATACTTTAGTCTTACTGATCGATTACTTGCTTCATAAGAAAAAAATAACATGTGCTAATCTTTTTCCAATCGTAATAGAATAACGGCTAGGAAAAATTTAAGAATAATAATTGCAATTTAGAGCTCATAATTATATTTTCATTATAATTTCATTTGTAATCTATACTTATTTGATGGACTTTATTATATACATCTAAATATGTGCAAGAAAAAGAATGGCCTCAAATTATTTTGTCTCTAAACTATAACCAACCAGTTGAACGTAGGGCATAAACCAACAGCAACATGTAAGGAAGAATTAGTTGTTCCAATATAGGGAATGTTAAAAGCATAAGTCTTTATTAGAAGTCACCTTCATATTTCCTAGCTATCAAGAAGAAGAAAATGTGGTATATTTTTTGCTCAATCATATAAACATGACCTTTAGAATTAGAGATTCATTATAATTTAAATTTTGAGATAAGAAATGACTTTCAAATTTCTCTACCAAAAAGATATACAATGACATTAGTATTTCCTCTTTATTAGTAAATTTAAAAAGATAAATTATCTATAAAATGATTAATAATTATCAAAATTAAATTAATATGACTTCTCTTAAGTTTGGTTTCAACGTATGTATGGTAAGTATAAAAGGAACAATGTTCCATGTCGAGTATGGGTCACTCCCTTTATGCCCATTTAAAGTGTTAACTAATGTTCGCATGATCGAATTATAGCTTATGTTGGTCAAAGTAAATAATGGAAGTATCCAAATAATAAACATATTTAAACCAAATTATGAATTTTAAATTATTTTATAAAAATTTATTCATATCGATAAATTTTACTAAGGGTGATCTTATCATAAAATTTACCAAATAGAAAATCACTTTTTAAAATTTCCAACCAATATTAATAAAATCTATTAGAGTCATTGTAGTGAAAGAAGAATACAATGTGTACGTACAACCTTCCTTCTCTGATATAATTTCACAAATTTATACATGAGAGGTTGAATATATTGAAATTGTAACACCGTCCTACAAGACAACGGGATTGGATTGGATCTGTAAACGACAAAAGTAAAGGAAAGAATTTAAGCCCAAAAGGTTAGTGTAAATATTTCTGGGTATAAGACTTTCCAAATGGTAGACAATTGTCTTTGGTTCTCCATAAAATGGACATAGAGGTAATGGTGTTTTCTTGATGGCCTTCTATAATAACATCTTCAAAAGTCCATCTTGTTATCTATGTTAAGATTTCTAAGAAACTTTTACCTATAGATAACCTGCAATAACAAATTTCCAACATCTAAATTTTACCTATTAATTGTTAGTTTATACCCTTTTAGCCAATCAGCTAGTTGCAATTTTAATGTATGATGTTATTATTTAATTAATAAAGGCATTCTTTATCTTTATGTATTATGTTAATTATATTTGATGTTTTAATACTAAAGGTAAAATCCCTAGAGTAATTACTGTGTAATTGAAATTATGACGAGATCATAATTATGAGATTCAATTTGCATTTATGTATTATTCCCAAATGTTCCTAATTATAGTTTCATCAAGATAGGAAATTGATGAAACCTTAAAACTAACACACATTATGTTTCTTTCTTTTGTACAAAGTAATTGATCCCATAAATTAAAGTATGGATATAAATTAACATGTGGGTTCTTATTAGAGAATAATTTCACTAAGTTAACCCAATTATAAGGATCCTAAATGGAATATTACTTATATGTCTATAGATTTCCTCATTATGATGGCTTTATAATTGATCCTTAGACTTAAAATTACCAAGGTATCTTATATGAAAATTACTGCATTTTGATGCCACTTATGAATTGTCCTATTTAGGGTAATTTAGTCTATAGTACTTGGATGCAGTATGAACCATATAGAGATAGTTGAGTAAGCCAATAAAGGTTTCTTTATTATAAAGTAATTACAAAGCATGTTCTATTATTCTTGATTAGTAGTCGTTTAAGGAATTCTCTAGCTAAAGTGAATTAACATTTAAAAAGGTATTTTCAAATATCAATTTTAAACCAATTATTAATAAACAAGACCAAACATAATTGGATTCAAAAGAGTAGACATTATATCCATACCTTATCTAATTAGAATATTGGATGATAAAAGGATTAATTATACAATATAACTATGCACAGACAGATTAAGTCAAATCACTTTGACATTTCTAATATTTAGGTGGTCATGACTTGTTACTAAATGTCAATCTTGATATATGCATATAAATTGTTTAATTGGAGAATTAAAAATAAATTAAAAGGAACTTTAATTTATCTAATTCTAATTATGGACCAGAATACAATTTATAATCATTTATAATATATTAAGATCCTAATGGGTCACACATAAAGAGCAATTTAAAAGAGAAAAAACAATTTCAATTAAGTTGGGCTTAATTTTAAATTTTGAGAAAATTTAGGGACCAAATATGAGATATTTGATTTTACTAAAATTAAATTAATTATAATTAGAGTTGAAATTTAGTTATAGTTGATGTATTTAATTTTAATAGAAATAAAAGTTTTTATACATTTTCTTATACTACATAGCAAGAGAAAGTCCCAAAACAACCCTCAATTTACTTCACACTTAAAAAATAAGTTCACTAACCTTAGAAATATCGAAGTTCATGAATAATGGACGATCGTACGCACTCATCAATTTATCAAAGGGTGTCTCTCTATCAAATCCATCTTTCACTACATACTCCATTTCAGCCCCTTCTTCACCTTGTTAGTACTAGTTAGACTAATAGAGTCGTGACAAGTAATTCAATCCAAATACTACCTTGATCTAGGTCAATTCAATGAGAAATTTCATTAAATAAGATTGGAATAATTCTTCATATGTTCTTCAATATTATAAAAGACGAGACTTGCCGTGAAGTTTGGTTGGTCTGGGTTGTCTCTTATACGTCTATTATCCTTAATCTAAGCTCATTTGTCTTTTATTTATAAAATCTATGCTATAATGCGTCTTAGACATTTCAAACAGATTGTCTATAAAGTTCATAGAGAACCAACTCATTCTAAACTCATAAATGTTTATGAAATGAATCGGCATCTCTATAAATATAAATCTCTTGAAATAGTAAAAATTAAGCTTCATGACAAAAGATCCAATAAGGCTGGTTCTCTTTTATTTAGTTTTTGAAAATTGATATAACTTCAGAACGTCATCACCATTAGTAGTTAAATAGTTTGTTATCATCAAAATAAAAGACATGAACCTTCTTGAATCAACACTGTTGAGAATCTCCATAACGGTTTATTCTTATCCTACTAAAAAAGCTTGATAGTAAATTAAACTCTCAAACGAGTTAGATTACGTGTAGGTTTTAGAAAGACCCGAACTACTGTACATTGATTCTATCTTCTTTCCATACGTCTCTTTATTTGTGTTTTTCTTAGCTCATCACTTTAAATAATTGTTTTTCTTGTGATTATGCTCTTGAGTTTCCTTAAGAAGGAATGCATATAATGTTGGCTCATAGGGATGTGGGTTGGGTTGAGCCGGGTACAACAGAAAGATTGAGCTTGACCCCAACCCAATTGGGGCTAGGGCCTAAAGCTTGATTGGCCCAAAATTTTTATTTATTTACAATTTTAAATAAATTTATTTAATAAAAAATATATAATGAAAAATTCAATTAATTAAAATTACAAATTTCAATTGGTTAATAAAATTGAGATTTTATAATGAATAAATATATAAAACCTACATAAATTGATAAAATAAATAAGTTAAAACAAAATTTGTTAATAAAGAAGGATATGATTATATGAAATAAAAGAAGATTATAGTTAAAGTGACCAATTCAATTAATTGAAATTACGAATTTTAATTGATTAATAAAACTTGAGATTTTATAATAAATGAATATATAAAACATATATATATTGATAAAATAAATAAGACGAAACCAAATTAATTAATAAAAGATGATAGAATTATAGGAAATGAAAGAAAAATATTATAATTAAAGTGATCAATTCAATTAATTGAAGTTACGAATTTAAATTGATTAATAAAAATTGAGATTTTATAATGAATGAATATATAAAACGCATATATATTGATAAAATGATTAAGATGAAACTAAATTCATTAATGAAGAGTATATGATTATAGGAAATGAAAGAAAAATTGTATAATTAAAATGATCAATTTAATTAATTAAAGTTACAAAATTCAATTGATTAATAAAAATTGAGATTTTATAATGAATGAATATATAAAACATATATATATTGATAAATGAATAAGATGAAACTAAATTCATTAATGAAGGAGAATAAGATTATAGGAAATGAAAGAAAAAAGATTATAATTAAAGTGATCAATTCAATTAATTGAAGCTACGAATTTCAATTAATTAATAAAAATTGAGATTTTATAATGAATGAATCTATAAAATGTACATATACTAATAAAATGAATAATATGAAACTAAATTCATTAATGAAGGAGGATAAGATTATAGGAAATGAAAGAAAAATATTATAATTACTCAATTAATTAATGATAATAACAAAATTCATTAATTGATAACATAATTTAAAAAATGATTATCCAAATTTTTTAAATGATACAATTTACAAAAATTTAGGATAAAAATCATGAAATAATATTTTAGATTAGAAGTCAAGGATTTTGAGAGATTGAGAGTGGAGAGTGGAGATTGGAGAGAGTGAAGACTATAAAGAGCAGCTAATTGTTGCACTCAAGATCGTCAATAGTTTGCATCACTTCTTCTGTATGTAGAAACATTATATTTATTACTATAATATTAAAAAATTAATGGAATATTAAGCATATGATAATAATTAATAAATAATTAAATATAACTTTAATTATCATAAAATATTTTATCAAAATAATGTCCACTTGATTGATGAGTATGAGTACGTGTATGACTAGTCACCTCAAACTCCACATTAGTACTTGTGGTTGTATTAATATACAAATTAAAAAAATATAAGGTAAGATAAGATAAAAAATAAATGAAATTGATACATATAAAAAAAGAGTTTACCCTCAATATCTTTATTATCTAACCAACTTCAGACACCCATGCGGACTTTCACAATACGAGGATAATGTTGAGCACGATAAGGACTAATAACACGACTAATTGTGATAAAAGGAGACTCTGAAGTAACAATAGATGATAGAATTGCTAATAGATCTCATGAATTACTTGTATTATTAGAAAACTATTTCCACAACTCTTCAAGTAGAATAATGCATCGAACTATACACCTTCAACTTCTGCCACACAATCTTCCGTCAAATATTTATCTAATTCCATCATACTGTATGAGGTCCTAACCCTTTTTTCTTTCATGAATTTTGTAAGTGAAAATAACAAGCTACCCTTAGAAGATGAGACTAAACTAGAAACTGAAGCCAACATTGAATAACATGAACTGCTATATCCCAATCTTAAAATTTTCCATTTTGAGTGGATAATCATTAAACGAATCATACCATAATTGTTTAATAACATCTATATACTTTTGAGCCTAATCACCATACAACACATTATATATAGAATTATCATTTCCCAATCTTTTATCTCAGGTTTAACACAAATATGATTGCAACAATATGTCTAATTATATACCAATAAGATTTTAGCCTCTCAATCATCTGTTTTCCCATAACCTGAATAACCTCATTGGAATCAAACTTCCAATAAGATAAATCTTTCTTTATCTCACAAATAATGTTAAAGCAATAGTGCGAAGTTGGATATTTTATTCCTGAGAACAATTCAGTAGCAATATAACATAATTCTAACTTTGCACAAAATTTTATAGCGAACTTCCATTGGTCTTCTGTAGGCATACAAGTGTACTGAGAATCTCTTTGTCTCAGTCTAGTAAACACCTCAACATATTAGGTTGCTAACTCCAACATCTTGAAGGTTAAGTTCCATAAGGTTGGACAATCCAAAACCAACTTTTTCGTATTTGGAATGCATAATTGTCGTGTAGTTTCTTCAAATTTCTTAACTCTTTTTGGTATAGTAATCTAATATACTACACTATTTTGAATCGAATATATTGCTTCCTCTATCATCTCAAATCTATCATTCCCAATCAAATTCAAAATATGTGCAAAATAATGCATATGGAATAACCTTCCACCAACCAATAATCTCTTAAGTTGTATCTTATTCTTCAACTTTTCAACCGTATAATCATTTGTGCTACAATTTTTAAGTGTTATGGTATACAATTTGGTGTCAATTACATTATATCAAATAGTCTCCTAACACGATTGTCAACCTTTCGTTTGTATATGGTACCGACACATAAATGAACTTACTATGTACAAATATGACCAACATCAATAAGAGCATAATAAAAAAGTAAATGATTACAATATTAAAAATATAAATAACCTCAAATGTGTATTGCATAAGGTCTAGTCATTGCCAACATAATGTGCTATCATTACAATAAACCTTTCGTTTAGTTATCAACTATCCATATGTCTGTTGTAATGGAAATTTGTCTTTTCATACTCAACAATGTTCTTAAATTTTCGTTCCTTTTATCCTCATATATCTTCATAATATCCTTCTTCAACTTATTCCTAGTTGGAACCTTGAAGGTTAGTTATAGTGAGTTGCAAAACATCCTAAATCTTTTCGTGTCGACTATAAAAAGTAGATGTTCATCACTAATTACCATAGAAGCAACAAAAAATCTTAATTTTTTTGTAGTTATTTCATTTTTCCCTCTTATAAGGTTAGGGATTAAAAGTGTTTGAATTCCTAATAGTGATACGATCTTGTTTTTATCACACGAATCCGCATATCTTTAAATGAGAGGTTTTACTTTTTCAACTCTTAATCAACATCGTTCATCAATACTTACATTTGGATTTTTATACTTCGTCCATTGATCTATTCTTATTGAAGTGATTCCAAACTTCACTTTTCAATTAACCTGGACTTCTATCTTCACTTGGTATGGGATTTGAAGTTTCCACTTCTGTCTCTGGTACTAAATTACAACTCTCTACTGAAGGAATATACTCATCCATCTCAAACAGTCAACAAATAAATATGTATATTTGATTTTCATAATATAAATCATAAACAAATTTAAAGTTTATCAATTATGAGTGACTTATCTGGTCACATACACGTCTGTATATATAATAAGGTAAGTCATTGAGATCTTGTCATGTAACACACAGGTATGCATGTGTTTTCACGGACTTACACAATCAAATACACGCTATAAGTGTCACGACCCAGTACCACATCTGGCCCATGACAACTGCCGTATACCCATGCTAAGGACACTCACGATATCCTTAATCTGACCACGTAAGGCAAACTAAATATCTCTCCTTTTTTTTGAAAAATTTGGGCAGCACAACGATTGTATTTTAAAAATCCCAAAACCTGCAAACAATTTTAAACACACTTTTGTATTCACACCAAAAGCTTTACCACAACTTCAGGACTTTAAAGTCCACTCAAAGCAACCTCAATCATAGCATCAAAGTTCAGACATAAGGTCTTTTACAACGACAAAACAGTCAAGAGATAAATTTATAAACTTATAAAACATATCAACATAGCCAAAGTAATAAAAACAGTAAAACAGTTCATGAGCCACTATGCAACTAAAGTATAAAGAAGAAACTACCTACGTGCGGTAATATCCCGAAGCTGTCAAAAAAATCACACTATCTAATTAGAACTTCAAGCTTACTAAATTAACTTGCATGGTTGGAAAGCAGAGGGGGGTGAGTACACTATGTATTCAGTGAGCAGGATAAAACATACATCACGAATAGAATTCGATACACACCAAGACGATATAAATAACCTATAAAGTGAACATATAGCACACAGAAAACACATAGGCTCAGCTTATGACTCAACGTATACTAGTTAGGAACCATATAGGCCTAGCCTATTAACTCACTAATTCGGTGAACATAGGTTCCAGTTCTGGTACACAAAAGCATAAAAACATCATATGTATCAATCAAATCTTGACAGAAAACCAATATAAGGATAAGCTAAAACAATCATGTGTGACACCACTAGTTGGTCAAACTTGTAGGAAAATCCCGGGAGGTACATCACATGTACCAGGTGCGGAAAACAAAAATTTTTTGTTACCGGGACCTTCCCGAAGCCAGGATCCATGTGTCTGTATGCAAACTCAAACCTAAACAGCCAATAGAGA
>JANKOD010000008.1:16450031-16474361 GCA_026284645.1 Erythroxylum acuminatum | reverse complement strand
GATGTTATGAGAGTGGGGATGAAGCGAAGAGGGTTAAAGAGATTTCATTGAAAATAACCCTACAAGGAACCCGCTTATGCTTTTTGTTTCTGGATCGATAGTTGGGCTTGCATTGCATAAGGCATATTATGTGCCTCATCCAAAATTTCATCTTTTAACTCTTGCATATCCGGAATGCATAGAGATTACAAGGAACCACGCTTAGTATTAAGGTATTCTGAAGAGTTGGATTCCAGAAACAAGCGGGATCCAACATGTGTGGTATCAAAGAAAGAAAAGGTATGGTATGAGCAAGAAGTTGGGTTTTCCGAAATCGGTGCCCAACATGTGTGGTATCAGAGCAAGAAGAGGAATCGATGATGTTCAAGGAAATGCCATCGGATTAAGCTCACGTTCAGTATCCGAAGTTGGGCTCCGGAATCGGTGCCCAACATTCAGCTAACCCTAACTTTTAATATATGTCATATGGAATCAATTTAGTATTAGCTTGTAAGTTTGTTAATGCTCTTTCAATTAAAAAACTACCAATAGTACAAAGAATAGATAAATGGTAGAGCCCTCCTCACTTAGAGTAACCATTGATAATTCCTTGAATTCTTTATTATCATAAAGGAGATCCTTTAAGAATTTGACATTTTTTTTATATGTGAAAGATCTTCAACAAAAGGAATATTAATATGTAATTATTTAAAAATGTCTAAAAACTTACCAAATTGATCTCTCTCTATTTTTCTCAAGAATGATCGAATATAGAATTTCCAATTGGTACACTTTGTCCATTTTCTTTTTTGGCTTCTCGTATTTTTCTTTATCCTTCTTCTCATCCTTCTTTTCTTTCTCTTCTCTTTAACTTTTAGCTCCTTTTCAGCCCTTAGTGTAAACATATTTGGTTTATTGATGGATAGTGTACCTGGATCCTTTTAAATACAAGCTTAGCAAGCTATATAATATGATTTTTTAAGTTATGGATGGAGGCTTATTAATTTCAAGGAGATGTTTTAGATGTAAGCCTCAGATGTAGTAATGAATTTTTCACAAACTCTTTAATAATTAGTTTCTTTCTTTTTATTATTGCTGCTAAACTCTTATTGGTGGCCCTTGTCTTTATTATCCTTAATTATTTTATAAGAAGTCATGATGGTTTCTCTATATCAGATTATATGTATTACTATAAAGATTATTTTAAAGTTAGTTCCAATAAAATCATCTAGCTTGGTTGGTTGCCCTATGCTACCAGGTGTCTGACATTATAATATTACTCATCACCATAAATGTCACAACTCATCACTTGTATCACTTGAGCTACTAATCATATATTATCAATATTCTTGTTAAAAACTTCCAACTTTGCCTCTAATGCTGTTATCACATCAACATAATGGATACCACCTGATTTTGTCTTGAGCCTCTAGTTCCTCTATTAGTAATGATTCATAGTTATATTCTTAGTCAACTATTTACAATTCCTCATGATTTTTAAAATAGGTGATTCCACCTAGAGAAGAATAAATCAACTACTTGAAGGGATAAGTTATTATATTATAAAGGGTTTATATTTGTAGTTCCAAATCAAATTTATAGTCTAGGTGCTTCCTCAACAACTCCTTCCATTTCTCCTAAGTTTCATACAATGCCTCTCTCTAATTGTTAAAAGGAGAAATTTTCATTTTTGAGTTTGGTAGTTTGTGTTGAAGAAAAGAACTTAACTAAAAACTTTTTAACATTACCATTTTAAATGACAACAGATCTAGGAGGCAAAGATTGCAACCATGATATATCTTTATCCCTCAATATAAAAAGGAAAAATCTCAATTGAATTGCATCCTCAAAAGCTCCATTTAAAAGTATTATAATCTCTAAAAAGTTAGTGATATGTGCATTTATAACCTTATCTGGTAAGCCATTAAACTGCACAAGTTGTTGAACCATATGAGTCATGTTGGAATTGATCTTAAGATTATTGACTTATACTCTTGGCCTTATCTAATCTAACAAAACGAAGGATTGATTTAAAAGAATAATTAACTGAATTAAAATTAATAATTTAAAATAGCAAGCTAAAACAATAAACAAGATTGAAGCAACTAATTGATAAACAAGACATAAAAGTATAATCCCCTTAAAACCTTTCTATTCTTATATTCCTCTTGATTTAGTTATTAACCTAGTTTCTTATAGCGATATATATTTGTAAAGTTAAAGCCATATTCTTTCTCAAGAAATATAGTTATTATCCTTAAGTTAATTAATAAAATCTATTTCTAATCAAAACCTTTAAAAATGCATTAACTTATTATGTGAATTTCTTTGTTAGATTCGACTCTAACCTAGAAGATTTATATGGTCCTATCTTTAGAATTTCACGCAACTCTTATTATTCATATCACAATTTATTCATTTAGAATTTTATGCAACTCTTATTATTCATTTCACAATCTATTCATACATATGATTTCTCAATCCTTATATATGAAATTTGAAATTGAATTTAAATGCTAACAAATTCTAATTCAACGTTAATTCATAAGAAAATTTGGTTCATTCATTAAATTAAAGATTCAATCTAAATACAGGGTTCTAGGATTCATCTCATCTAAGTTTATCCTAATTTAGTTCACATTAAGGTAAAGAAGACCAATTACAACCAAGAAAGAACATGAAATAGAAGAACTCATTCTCATAAATCATGAACTCTTAAAGTCTTTACTTGAGTCTTAATGAAAATCCCTTCTTTTCTTTCCAAAGTTGCTTCCTTCTTGTATCAAAGTACTCTAATTCATCTCTCTAATGATATGTTATTGTTTAATTTTTTTTTGCCCATTGGGTTTGTCTCTCTTTTATATTTGAAACCTCATAATTTCAAAAGCAAGCATAGGTCTAACAGAACCTATGACCTCCCCTACAAAAGACTCTTCGGAAAAAATCATCACTGACATGGGTCCCAATATGACTTTAACAAAGTGCCATATTGGTGACCCATGCTCTGAACACTCCCTTTAAAATCATGGTAAAGCTTTTCTAACTTGGCTCCAACTTGTCCAAATTTGTTCCTTCTTTATTATAGAACTAAAATAAGGCCTAGAAATAAAATATAAGTCAAATTAAGCACCAAATCCTACAAAAATCATCTAAATATAAGGAAGATGCTCTTAAATCATGTTAAAATATAACATAATTAGCACTTATCAATAAGCTAAAGAACTTTATATATAAAGTAAAACAAGTCTCACATTAGTGACATGAACTTTCATAATGTTATAATCTCTTATGGTTTTAAAGAAAACATAGTTAATCAACGGATACACCTTAATGTTAATAGAATATATATTTATTTTTTGTCTTATATATAGATGATATATTACTTATAACTAACGATTTGTGATTATTATATGAGAATGATGATTTTCTCTCTTAAAACTTTAAAATAATGTCAGTGAAGTCTCTCATGTCATTGGCATAAAGATTCATAAAAACAAGTTGAAATGGACATAAGGATTATCTTAGAAAGCTTTTATTGAAAACATTTTGAATAGGTTCAAGATAAAAACATATTTAGTATCATTATCACCCATGTCAAAGAATATGTTTGAAAAAGAAGCAGTAAAGGACATATCATATACATAAGTAGTTGGCAACTTATGTATGCACAAGACCTAATGGTGCATAAGAAATAGGAATGTTGGCAAGATATCAGAGCAACTCAAGACTTGAGCATTGGATAAATGCTAATAATATGGGATATTTGCAAGGAACTAATGATTATTAGCTTATATAGATGCATTTTGATAACTTAGGGACAATAGGCTATTTCGATTTAGATTTTATGAGATGCAAAGACAATGGAAAGTATGCATCCTTTGTTGTTGGAGGTGTAATCTATTGGAAAAGCACTAAGCATATTGTAGTTGTCTCTTCCACTATGGAAGTAGAGTTTAGAGCTTGGCATAAAGCTACATCATATTATGACAAATTTAATTGTCATTGACAATATTACACGATCGTTGAAGATTTACTATAATAATTTATAAGCAATATTCTTCTCAAGAATAATGAAAGCAACAAGCATATTGTTATAAAGTATTTTATTATTAAAGATCATGTTAAAGAAAAAGCAATCACCATAGAGCATATTAATTCTAAGGTCATGAAAATTAACCATATGATTAAGAGTTTATTGACATCTTCAAATTTTGTAAGTAACATGAGATTGCTTAATCGATTATGATTTTAAATTTGATTTCTCACTTTACTAATAAAGATGATAAAGTTTGAACAAATACACTTTATTGTTTCATCTCATTTGCTAGACCTAAATACAATCTTTTCTTTAAGAATGTAATGCATCGAAAGAAGTATTCCCTCATTTAGAGTAAAACCACAATGCTTCATATTAATGAAACTATTATCATTTAATTACGTTGATTAAGGAGTTATTATTACATTTAAAATTTTAAGTGAATAAAGAATTATTATCAACTTAAAATTTAAAGTGATGAATGAGTTATTATACTGATAATAATTAAGTAATTTAATTAAAATTATATTAAGAATAAGATGTGATAAGGATGGAGATCGTAAGTTGTTATAGATTTCCGAATTGAATTACAAATAGTAAGGATCTCCCTATTTTACAAATTGAATCTATCTATTAAAATCATTTACTATTCTTGCTGTATATTATTTAAAATTCAATCTTATTTAAGGAGGAGACAATTAAAATTCAGGCGTTGGAATTTTTGTTTTTGTTTGGTGAGTCGGTTAGTAGTACTAGACGTACTGCAACTTCCCACTCAAATAAAACCAAAAGAGTACTACGACGCTCTTTCTGAAATATCCCACACAAGGAAAATGAAAATCTGGCTGTTATCATTAACCATTTTTCGCTTTCCTATGTATACAAATTTAATAATTACTCGTATTTAAAATTATTTAAATAAAAATATTTAATATACTCTTATTAATTATATATTAAAGTGTCTTAAAAATATAATCTATGTAATCTGTATAATTAAGACGTGAGAAAAATTAAAGGGTAATTTTAAAAATAAAATTATAAACATACAAAAAAAAAGTCACAAATTATAATTTTAATAGTCATGATTTATCAATCTAATATTGCTTTTCTATTTAATTATGTACACACGGCAACGTTACGTTTTACATGGAAAAGCAATTGACGCCACCTCTACCTACAACTTTAACCGCCAGATCAGGAGCGTTCCTGGTTGGAGCGTGGTGGCCAACTGACTCCCATCTCCGATGAGCGGACGGTCTGGGAAGGTTCTCTGGCACGATGGTCTCGAGGGAGTTGAGTTTCCAGGGCGGGCAGGTTCTCTTGTCGCTCCACTTTGTTCCGCTCTGGTAATCAGGCACTGCTTGTACAGACAAAGGCATCTGTTTAGCTACGGAAGGATTTACCATTTGGAGGCTCAGGATCGCGCACGCCATTCCTATTACGCATTGGCTTCCCCAGTTTTGATCACTACCTTCCGTGCTATATAAGAAAAGATAAATTGTTACGTAAAAACAGGGGAGTGAGTGAGAGGGAATCTGATTTACTTACCATCCCAGAAAGCGAGTATTATTGGGCTTGGTTTTGGTCTTGGTCTTGGTGGTTGTTGAAGGAGGCGGGCAGGCATTGAGGCAGCAACTAGTTGCAATAGTCGCCATGTGTGTGTTCTAGCCCCTCCCTTTTTCTAATTGTTTTTCACATCCTTGTATGTATTTATATTGGAACTTGAAAGAGTGGAGTTGGTCAAGGGAGGCAGCTGAGCTGAACCGAGCCTGAGATAAACGGGTCGTGGAATTTTGTTTTGTCTGTTTCAGTTGCTTGCCGTCTGGTCTTTGCGCATCTTTTTTCCACGTGTGGAAGCGTGTCGTGCCGTGCCTGTTGCAAAATGCTTTCCTTTCCCCCTCTTGTTACTATGTTCACGTACAGCCAAAACTTTCACCCTCGAGAAAGAAGAAAACAAAACTTGGTTTGGAAATTATAAACAATAATGCTTAATGGGTAAAAAAAGTGAGTACCCTCCTCCTGTCTGAAAATAATTTCATATTCATTAGTCCATCAATCAATACAAGATCCCAATATTCAATAATTAAAACATTTTCAAAGATAACCCTATGTTGCAAGTTACTTTTCTGGCTTAAAGTGAGGTTACGGGTTTGAACCGTCCTCACTTCTCATATATGCAGCCGTTTAAAACTTGGAACTAAAGTTTTGTTTTTCGCAATGAACCTATCCGGCTCGAGTAGAAATTAAATTAGTTTAAGTATAAATAGTTTAAAAGTGTCTTCCTATAATTGAGACTCTCTTAAAATACCTGAGAAAAAAAAAGATTATTTTAATATTTGATCAAAAAAAGGTTATTTTAATATCCTCATTGTTTATATAAATTACTAAAAATAATAATTATATAAAAAATTTACATCTACAAACGTGAGCAATCGAAAACGTTGACTTTAATTATATTATAGGAAGATGCGAGGATCAAAAACCTAACACGACACCGTAACTAGCTTATCACGCCGCTCCTCAGCAGCAACCACTCGTAGCTCAGCAATCTCTCTCTAAAACCTTAAACAATTCCGACAACCCTAGACACATTGTGATTTGCAGCTAATATTATATCTTGATACTCAACGGAACTGGAATTTAGTCTGATTCAACAGAGCAGCTAGTTTGGTAAAACATAAGATTTTAATCTTTTTTTTTTGGTTGGTTGGGGTAAGTGGAGGAGGGGGTGATGTGAAGAAATGGAGGAGGGAGAGAAAGGAAAAGGGTGCAGTGAGGGAATGGGAACGGGAAAGCCTCCAATTCCTTCAAACACATTGGCTATTGCCATTGACGGACACCGACTTCCCTTGTCCTTGACTTGTAACACAACTCTTGTTCCCCACCAGTCTCTCGTAAGTTGTGACTGTCTAATTTTTACTTGGATTTTCCAAGACTTCTGATGCCAAGTTTTCCCACAGGTCAATACCAAGGTTGCTGCTGATTTACAAACTCTTGATTCTGCTTTCACTCCTGTTATTCGTTCTGGAGCATGGGCCGACATCGGCTTTCGTCCAAGTATGGAAGATGTCTTTCTATGTGTCGACAATTTCATGACCGACTATGGCATCAAGAATACGGTTATTGATGGTCCCAATGCCTTTTATGGGGTATTCCTCCTCCTTCTTCCTACACATTTTTCGTTAAAAATCACATTTCTCTAATCTACCAGTTGTTTGTATGCTCGTCAAATTCTTTTTCTTTTATTAATTAGAAACTATTAATTGCAAAAATCAATTTGTCTTAGTTAATTTTTTTCATTAATGGTGGCATTGGAGATTAAGTATCTATAAGCATTGCTAGTTGTGGTTTGCAAAGCTGCATCTCTAGTGATTTTAATATCCTTCGATAGCAACCTGTGCTGTCTCATTCTTTTGAAGGTGTATGGTTTTTTTCTTGTCTCTTTTTTTTGTGCCAGCAAGCATACGTTCTTTAGGATCTTATAAGGGAAAGGTCTGGTGTATGCTTTTTGAATTTTGTGTATGATGCTGTTAGCAGTGGATATCTCGAGGATTTTATGTATTGCAGTAACAATATTTTGTTGCTGAAGACCTACTTGCTACTGAATAATGTTTGTGTCACAGATCTCTAGTTGGGGATTATATAATGGCAATAGCTAGTACTTTTCGGTCTAAATATTCTAATGTTTGCATTTTAACATTTGCGTCAAATATTGATGATCAGGTGTTTGATGGCCATGGAGGAAAGCATGCTGCTGACTTTGCTTGCTACCATTTGCCAAGGTTTATTGTTGAGGATGACGACTTCCCAAAGGAAATTGAAACTGTTGTTGCTTCAGCTTTTCTACAAACTGATACTGCTTTTGCTGAGGCTTGCTCTTTGGATGCAACTCTTGCTTCTGGCACCACTGCTTTAGCAGCTCTTGTCATTGGGAGGTAACATTTTGCGGCCCACTTATCATAGGTGAACTTATTTTATTCTGAAATTCTATTCAATATTCTTTTGTTATTCTATTTCCTTGAATCTCCTCAGAATCTTTCTAGGTTGTGGAAGAAAGATAATGTGTTGAAAAAGGGTTATAAAGTTTGGTGTGGTGAGCTTCATGATCTTGAAATTCTGCTTAATAGCTGTTTATATTAATTCTTATGCATTTGGTCTACTTTATT
Organism: Erythroxylum acuminatum; assembly: GCA_026284645.1. Lineage (NCBI taxonomy): Eukaryota > Viridiplantae > Streptophyta > Magnoliopsida > Malpighiales > Erythroxylaceae > Erythroxylum > Erythroxylum acuminatum. The sequence continues at coordinate 16,466,180 of JANKOD010000008.1, read as the reverse complement.
TTACCAGTCACAGGAATCTTAGAAACCAAGGTAAGAGCTATGTAATGATGAACTTTTAAATGACTTCAATGATTGCCTATTTAGTTCCGTATTTATCGGTAGAAGCTATGGGAAGATTTCTTGTGAATATGATCATTCTGTGTTGATCATGTCAAGAAAGTTGTGGTTATTGTCTTGGTTGTTTGTAAGACCAAATAATTGTAGAAAGCACGAGCCCATGTTTTCGGGAAAGATTACCCATTTGTAAAGTTCCATGAGTGGTCCAAGCACTATGCTGCACTATATTCACTACTAATGGACCTTTTTTCTTGATTTTTGTCTTTGCTGGCAGATTGCTGCTGGTGGCAAATGCAGGAGACTGCCGAGCAGTTCTGTGTCGTCGTGGTAAAGCAATTGAAATGTCTAGGGATCACAAACCAATTTGTAGCAAAGAGAAAAAACGTATTGAGGCATTTGGGGGGTATGTTTATGACGGCTATCTCAATGGACAATTGAATGTAGCTCGCTCATTGGGGGACTGGCACATGGAAGGAATGAAGGGTAGGGATGGTGGACCACTTAGTGCAGAACCAGAGCTTATGACTACACAACTAACAGAGGAAGATGAGTTCCTCATAATAGGCTGTGACGGGATATGGGATGTGTTTCGAAGCCAAAATGCTGTGGATTTTGCTAGGCGGAGGCTTCAAGATCACAATGATCCAGTGATGTGTAGCAAAGATCTTGTGGAGGAAGCTTTAAAGAGAAAAAGTGGTGATAATTTGGCTGTTGTAGTGGTTTGCTTTCAATCTGGGCCTCCCCAAAACCTGATTGCACCACGCGGTAGAGTGCAAAGGAGTTTCTCTGGTGAGAGCTTGAGGGAGTTGCAGAGTTTCTTGGATAGCTTCGTAAATTGATAAGATGAGGAATGGTTTTCATTTTCTTGTCTATTAACCATTCATCCTTTCTACCTACTTTGGAGGTTCTTTAGTTTTAGTTCAGACGTTGAGAGCAACTGTAATATATGTGGCGGCAAGTTAGTGAGATAATTTGTTGCTAGAAATTTTCTGTGTGTTGTTTGGGCCATTGTTTTTCCATAAACCGACAGAGTTAACATCCAACACTGGTAGTATGAAATGCTTAATTTAAGGTGAGCGTAAAAGCAGCTCAAGTGAGCATGTTTTGGGCCTCATGTTTGTATCTTTCTGAATGTCCCCTGATCAGTCTCTCAGATACGACTTGATTAAGTCTTAAGGGTAAACTGTAAGCACAACGTTGTTGAGGTCCATGATGGTTTGGTTTCCATGGTTCTATGGTCCCTGAGCTGTAGTAACAACAGCTGCATATTAATAAATGCCTCGGACCATGCACAATAGTGCTCTTTTACAAGTAACTTTTAAAATTTCGTTGTGAAATTCTTTCCAACAATTTGTGTGATAACTTGAGTTATATTGTGCGGGGGACAAAAAGTTGTCCTTTTGGGCTGTGTTTCTTTTTATCCCTTGCTGCTTGTAGCAAGTCACCCTCACTATAAACTGACGTAACGTAATAGCTGTAATTACTTTATCTTTCATTTGCTAATCTCCTCGTTATTGTAATATCCCTATCACCAATAGTAACGCCTAAACGTTACACTTTACCATATATATACTGGTTGATAACTAAACTTATCATTGACCTAATATTATTTTGCTCGAATGCTAAACAAAAAGAACAATGGGGGCAGTAAATAAAGGAGAGCAGAAAAGAAATCATCAAATATTTCGTTAACGCTTTTGATGCACTGAAGATTTAGAAAACATATGTATTTATTCTACGTAATTATATTTATTTAATATTTAATTAATAATATGCTGTGACCTATATAATCAGTCTTTTTGTAACATGAGATAACCAGATGGAGGTACAATGTTTTTCATCTTTTCTGGAAGTTGAAAGCCTTGATTGAGTAGGCAAAGATGAAACCGAATAGCAAACACATTCCAACATGCACTCCTGCAACAACTGCAAGAAAATCATGTCGAAACCCGAAATAGTTTCTCAAGTATTCTTCAACTGTTTCGCCACCTTCCAGTGTTTTTGTTACGTCTCCAAACTGTGAAGTAACTAATCCATACAGTGTCCAAGCCATCGGACACACCCAGTAGTACCATCTCCACCACACAGGAATGCTCTGTCTCATTAAAAGCTAAGTAAGCTTACTGCCATTTTGGCCAACTTGACAATTTTGAGGGAAAAGAAAAAGAGAAAACACAGGTTAGCGAGAGTCTTACCAGACGAGGAACCACGAATCCCGAGAAAAGGTTCCAAATCATAAAAAATGCAGTTGAAACTATAGCAGCAACGTTGTGGTTGGGTGTCAAAGCCACGGACATCATACCATACATAGTGAAGAACAAGAGGCTGAAGAACGTGAAGAAGATGTACCAAAGGAACTTTGCAGCTGCCCACTCGAAGCCAATCATGGCGTAAACTATGATTCCATACACCAGAGTTTGCACTAGTAAGTATGGCAGTTCAATCATCACCTACAGGGCGAAAGTAAGGTGTTGAATCCTTTTTACTTGTTCGGATGTATTATTACGCAGCAGTCTGCAGCTATTGACATACCTGTCCAAACGCATATGGAAGTGCTGAGTACATTCCAGCTGCTCTTTCTCTGTAGAAGACCGTCCTCTCAATTGCTACAACCGGCTGCACTGCTGAGCAATTCTGAAATCCTAGGAAAAGAACAGCGACATACATAGAACCCATTGCATTGAAGATATCTTGAGAACGTCTCCTGCAATTTTTATAAAAGAGTAAGACAAAGATGGTATGGTATGTTTCGATCTTATCAACTGTCCTTACTTTTTGCTGCCTAAATCCCAGAATATTGTTCCAAACATCAATCCTATGAATGTCGAGAATAATAATCTCACTGCAGTGTATGGCGGGTTTCGCCAATAAGACCAGTGCTGTTTCCACAGGCAAGCCCTACATTGGGTTGAGAAGGACCGCGAATATTGAGTTGGGAAGTATAGATCTTCTGAACCTGGTGGGGGTACGCTTAGCTGCTTGATCAACTCTTTATTTCTCCTGTAATAGTTCACAATACTATCAGCTATGTTGCCAAACTTCTTAAGATTGCGAATTTCCTCTTCCTAGTAATACAATTTCATTACTGGTCTCATATCGAAATCTAACTGTACCATCCATGAAACCTTTTTCTTTTCTTCTAATATTAAGGTGATGTACCTGTAAAGTTCTGAGTTCTTGAATATACTGCAGAAGTCAACCCCAATAGCTTCTTCTAGACGTGGTGAAGTAATCTCCAACATCCATGTAGCAGGGTTGTAACCGTTTTTAATTTTAGGGACTCCCTCAATTCCCTTGATAGTTTAACGTCTCAGAGTTAGCCAGATAAGTAAGTATCAGAAAGAAAACAATTGGAGAAACCTAAATACCGTGCATCCTTTTGCCTAACCTCAAAATAATTGATCAGATGGCAACCGTAGCGCCCTGTCGGACCAATATAAATTTCTTGACCTCCCCTTTTCAGCAGAAGTAACTATGATGCGAGAGGCAGAATTTAGGAAATCAGAACAGTGGTTTATAGTGTTAAAACATGATTAGGTCGGCCATCCTTCATAAAGAAAAGCATTCTCACCTCATCAAATGCATCAAATATGTCAATGCTTGGCTGGTGTATTGTGCAGACCACAGTTCTTCCTGTGTCCACCGTGTTCCGTACTGTTCTCATGACTATGGCTGCTGCCCTGGCATCAAGGCCAGAGGTTGGTTCGTCCATGAAAATTATGGATGGGTTGGCCACCAGCTCAACTGCAATTGTCAGCCTCTTGCGCTGCTCAATTGAGAGTCCATTCACTTCAGGCAATCCAACAAGCGCATCTCTTAACGTAGTCAGCTCAACAAGCTCCATCACTTCCTCAATGAACATCTGCCATGAATCAATGTAATTCAGCCTTTAGCTACTTGATCATGATGCATCGAACACTAATGTTGTGTCTGTGGTTTTGTATTACAACATAAAGCAAAAGAAGAGACAGAGATTAAAAAAAGAGAGTGAAATGTACCTCCCTTGCATCAGAATTAACCTCAGGAGGCAGTCTTAGCCACGCAGAAAAAAGCAATGACTCATAGACTGTAACATGAGGGGAGTGGATATCAGTTTGTTCACAATAACCAGCAACACGAGCAAAAGTTTCTTGCTTCTTTGGATACCCAGATATTAAGATGTTTCCATCAATATAACCACCAGTTTTTCTTCCGGCCAATACATCCATCAAAGTAGTTTTGCCAGCGCCACTTACACCCATGAGAGCAGTTAGGACTCCTGGCCTAAAAGCACCACTCACACCCTTCAGAAGTTCAAGACGATCCTCAAAGACACCCTGAACTCTCATTTCCTGCGGATATGATATGATATTCAAAAAGCAGGCACATTAATTTATTGACACAGCAACAACAACAACAACAATCCTATTGTACAAGACTCTCCGTTTTGCAAGAGTTGTATGCAGTGTTTCCTTTGCATTTCTACAAAAAGGTTATTAGAGTGACTCAAACCCATGACCTTTTGATAACATAGGAGTACCTGTGCCAATAACATCAATTTATTGACACAAACATTGGAATTTCATATTATGACCACCTTCTTGAGATTCAAACATTTCATTCGTGCTAGCAAGTTGTAAGGCATAAAAGAGAACAAATCAGGCATCAGGTATCAGGTTTTTCGCAAATCAATCAATATAAAACTCGAGTACCTGTGGCATGTCTACAGCATATTTTATATCATCAAAGGTCAAAGAAAGCGGATGAAATGGGAGGACCATCCCTCTGTTCCTTTTCTGTGTGTTCTCGCCAATGCTGCCCACCCTTAGCGATTGATTTCTAGATGAGACACTTCTCTGTATTTCATTTCTTCTCCCTGCATTGATTTTATAATACTGAACTTATAGCTTGAATCACTAATGCAGATAAAGCTACAGTAAAAATCGAATTCTAATGTTTCACCCACCTAAATTTTTGTTTCCTCTTGTCGTTAGCTCAATAGGCTCTTGAGTTCTATTGGCACTTTTTTCAGCCAACGCCTCTTTAGATAACATGGCTTGCGGCTTTCCCAAAGCTGCAGTCACTTCAATGATCAGTAATAAGTTGGTTACAAAGTCGAAACCTGAAATCTCAAAGCTGGGGTACTTACGATCAAGATGTTTTAGGGCCAAAATGAAGAGAAAATTGGATAGGAACACATATCCAATCAAAGTTCCTACTCCAAGCCAATACCAATAAGCATGAGGAAAGATTCCTCTAGATTTCAAGATAGTGACTCCTAATGGCTCTGTGGAATTAGGAAGAACCTGCAAGATTAAATATTTCTCCATCATTCTCAAACTAACCTCTTTTTTTTCACTGGTCTTTTAGATGCAAGAGCAAGATAATTTAACTTACATGTCTCCAGCTATTTCCAAGAAATTCGTTGACAGAGATACCATTTTGCACATACATCATTGGTGAGATCCAGTAAGCCCATAACCACCATTTTTTCACGTTCTCTGATACAAGAGATAGTAGGGTTTGAGAATCAGGGTTAAGTATAAAAATAGCTGTTAGTCAGCAAGTTGAAAAAGCCATTTCTCCTTTTGCATAAGAATAAACTTGACCTCTTGACATGACGAATCCTCCCAGAATTAGTACTGTGAGTAACGCAAATGACCCTAGCGTATTAGCGACAATAATGTTCCTTCCTAATGCAGCAATCATGCGGAAAAGTCCTGATGCCATCTGGCTAGTACATGCGAGTATCAAGTAGTGCTTGAAGAACCTGCCAGTGCCATCATGAACTTAATCAGATTTTGGAACCTGCAATCCATCAGTTATCATAAAATGATCCACGTACCTGCCGACATTTGATTCAAAGCCTACAACATAGTAAGTGATGATCACCCATATAGCAGTTTCTAAAAGAGTGATTGGAATTTTCAGAATCCATGTGGGTAAAGCATATGCCCACGAAGGATAGAAGAGAAAATCTCTCTGCTTGTAGAAGACAGGAAGCTTCATAACAGACATAGCAAGCTCTGAGAAACCATTGAACACATTGACAATAACTGTGAAGAAAAGAGCACCTAGGTATATCCCACCATCTTTCACCGTGTCATGATGCATATTCGTTCTCAGAAATAGGGTTGCGGTTACAAAAGCGACAATAATAAGCTGAAAATGGGCCAAACAAAATGAGAGCATTATATTAACCTCTAATCTTATATGCCTCTTTGGCAATTACAAACTAACTCTGGGAGTTATAGCCTGAAGTTCATCCTTGCATGTTACAGAAAAATGGTAAAGAAAGAGAAAGAAAACGCACTTGGCACATCTTAAAGATGTAAACAAATGAGTTCCTCTTCATCAGTATATATTCTCTTGCAATGCAAGCTTTGAGGAGTTCCTTTTGGCTGACACCATACTTTTTGGTTGTTAGAGCAGCAGGGTGTCCTTTGGATTTGTCAAATGGTATGGCAAGCTCATCTCCTAGTTTTCGACCTATGTCAAATGACTGAAATGATTCAGCAAATTCCTTCACCGAAACATAGCTATAAGGCTCCTCTTTACGAGCCCAATACTGTTCTTGATCTTTCCTTGATGTCACCTGTTGCATTCCCAGCAACACAGATATATTTGTTATCCTCAGTGCTGGTCAGGCTCAGACAGTTAAGAAATTAACGAGGATTGAAATGAATTACTTCTTGTAAGAAGTCAGCCACTCCTTTTCTCTCAGGGCATTTGAAACCCATGTACTCAAAGAAATCTAGCACATTTTCTCGTGGACCTTGATACACGACTTTTCCATCCGACAGAAGGATCAGATCATCAAACAGTTGGAAAGTTTCAGGTGCGGGCTGCAGAAGAGAGATCACAGCAGTTCCATTGAGAATATGAATGGTTTGGCGTAGTGAGTTCACTATTTGGAATGTTGTTGAACTATCCAAGCCAGTTGATATCTCATCCATGAAAAGTGCTCGTGCGGGACCAACCAACATCTCCCCTGTATATCACAAACCAAAGATACTATTACTCGAAGTTTTTGAATAAAAGTATCAAATACATCAACGTCTTGGTTACCTGTTGTAACTCGCTTCTTTTGTCCACCCGAGATTCCGCGAATCATTTCATCTCCTACCAAGGTATCAGCACATACTTCAAGTCCCAAGATCTAATGAAAAAAAATTAGTTCACACTTGTGTAGTTACCAACAACTGGAAGGACTTTAAAATGGTACCTTGAGAATATAATCTGTAACTACACTGCTCTCCTGCCCCTCAAGGGCTGCAGCCTGTAGAAATCGAATGCAATCGTTTGAGTACAATACAAATGTTTTGCAAAGAAGTTAAAAAGAATGAAATGTTTCCAAGGCACCTTCATGTAGATGTCGATATCTGGATCTGGCTTGATATTTGCTGCCTTCTCCCTTCTTGCTAGCTCTATCAACATATCTGGCATTGTACATAATGCAATGCAATTCGTCAATCCAATTGCTGTAAGCATTCAACAAATCAAATTTCACTAACCGTAGCTGGTCCCAATCCCTTGGCATCTTGCAGAAAAAGCCAGAGTCTCTCTCACAGTCAATTCTGCTATGTGGAGATCATGTTGGCTAATATAAGCTGAGGATCTCTGTGCCACAAATTCATCCATAGAATGCCCATTATACGTAACGCTTCCCGAGAACTGAATTTCACAATTTATCATCAGCAGATCATAATGCAAGCCAATTTTTGGAGAAACCTAAACATACTTTCTCCTTACTTTCACATCTTTGCTCAGTTTTCCAGCTAGAGCCAGTAGTAAAGTGGTCTTTCCTGAGCTTGGAGGACCCAGAAGTAGAGTCATTCTGCAAAATTGTCTTAATTCAATAAGGAACGAGTCCTTGGTAAATTTTGATATGGCCAGAGAATTAACATGATACTTCTACCCGCCTTTTGGGCTTGATGATTCCACTAACATCTTCAAGAACCGGAAATGCTTCCTTTCGACTTGGAAGTATGTGAAGATCATTCAAGAACCCCTAAGAAAACATCTTAAGTTAGTACACGTATTAAATGCATACAACACAATCAGATATCGAAAGTTGTACCTCCAACATGTTGATAGAGTAGTTGAAGATCGTAGGTAAAGCTCTGCTTCCAACATAGGCTTTTGCTTCGACATTTAGGTGCTCGAAACGGACTTCAATTGCGGGGATTTCCAGTCCAACTCTGTACCGTGAATTTGAAAAAGCACTCGGATGATGAATTTTAAAAGAACTTCAGTTTATGTTTTCAGTTGCTACACACATACATACCTCTCAATGCGTTGTCTGAGCTTTAACAGGAATTTCTCATTGTCTTCCTCTGCAATTTTGATAAGCCTCTCAAGCAAGTTCCTTCTTTCTATTAACCCGAGGCTCTGTATGTCAATCTCTCTGGATTGACCCTCTTGTTCAGTAAGTATACCTCTCCTTATTCGCAAGTATGTAGGCAGTTTCTCCAAAGCAGCCCATTTGAGAGCTTCTTCATCGTCTTCATCACGAGAAGACCTTGAAAAAATTTCCATGGTACTGTTCCTCCATATGTTGGAGCTGCTTATACGTGCACTACTGATTCTAAGCGCATCACCACCACCCTCCATTCTTGACCACCCACTCCCAATGTTATACAATTTCAGGAATTGTTCTCAGAGTTTGATGGAAGGAAAGTTCCGTTCAGTGGATTTCCTGACTGTTATTAAGCTCACCAGTGTACTGCCCCTTAATGTACAGAGAGGTGTAGACAATGTTTCCAAGCATGTACATCTCCTCCAGTGGAAAGATAGGTCGTTTGAAGGAGTCGTGCATCAGAGCTGAGCCGGTGCTTACTATATATACATACATAGCTGTAAAAGTTGAGTTAACAATATTAAACGAACACGAGATTATGTTGTTAGACGTCACGCCCAACCATTCCGGTTGAAGGTAAGACTTGCACCAAATAAATACCAAGCCACGTTTCTTATATTTGCTGTGTAAATGTAATCTTTATGTCATTCGGAGTATAAAAAAATCAGCGAAATTTTGAAAACGAAAATGACTTTAAGTGGGCGTTTGGTTCGATAGTTTAAGAATGAAGAAATTGAATACTTTGAGATTTTTAATTTTAAGGGAATGAGTTTATTTCATTAAATTTAGGAATCTACTGAACCTTCCGAAAGTTTTATTTTTTTTAGATTTTATTTTATCAATTACACCTTTACATTAAAGTATCCATAAAGACAATTACCTAGTTGCATTTAAGGTATTAACAGTCATTACATACACTTGGTACTTATTTATAATTTAAATAAATATATATTGTTGGAGCATATCCTTAATCTGTACCCATACTTCTTGTTTTTGTTCAACCGCATAGTTTCCTATTTTTAATGATTTATATAACGCTAAAATTACATAATTAGATAATGTATTTGGAATATGAAATACTTACATTTATCATCAAATTTATTTACTAAGAAAATTTCAATCCTCCGTTGAATTTAACGCAACTATATATCTATATATAGAAGTTCCATGATGCTAACATACACACATATACATAATTATTTTTTCTAATTCTACACAAACTAACACACACACACATATAATCACTTCTTCTAAGTGTTATTTTAAAGTGTTACTTGTCAAAATTATACAACTTTGTCTCTACTTTAATTATATATAAATATATAGATTTTTTAACGAAAAAATAATATTGTATCGTATTCTTATTTTAATTCTCTTACTTTAGATTTATCAATTTAATTCTTTTCGTTTAAAAAAATATTTCAATAAAATTATCATCCTTAACTTTGTCAAAATGGTTAAGAACCTTTTGTGACTAATTTTATGGTTATAGTTTAATGATAAAAGTATTGTTTTATATCCTACAACCAATCAGTTGGTTGTTGTTTAGTGACAAAATAATTTAAAGACATTCATTATCTAATCTTTAGGAAGCATCAAAGATATTCATTATTCTATGTATGAGTTGATATTTGAGTTCAAAGTTATATATATATTAACTTTAGAAGTAAGTCCTAATTAAGATATATTTTACTTATAACAATACAATTTTGAGATTGGAAAGTTTTCAATATAGTAATAATTGCCAATTAAGTCATAATACATTTTTCATTTGGTGAAAATGATTATTTAAATCAATAAATTCTTTATTAAACTTGATATAGTTCCTTGCATTATTCAAGACAGTAACATATTATAGAACATTAGGGTCATTAGGCATGCAAAAGGAGCCAAGGTCTCATCAAAGATGTAATTATGTACTTAGGCAATTTCTCTTAAATATGATAATAATTGAGGTAAAACTTATAAGATTTAAGTAAGTCCTCACTATAGACAATCTTGTAAAATTCTCTCACTAAACGTTTATCTCATTAGTAATATGATTGTCATATAGTGATATAGTATAAGATACTTAAACGATTGGCTTAGTGCAAGTGGGAGATTATTAATTTGTACCCTACAGCCAATCAGTTGGTTGTAGTTTAGTGACAAAATAATTTAGAAGTATATGATAATGTCCATGAGATAATTATACATTGCAAATAAAATTATAATGAGGTTAAATGAGATTCATAGTGCATTTATGTATTATCTCTAAATTATTTCTAGTCATTGTTCTATTGAGACTAGACATTAATAGAGCATAAAAAGACTAACATACATTATGTTTTTTTCCTTAAAAGAAGTAGTTAATCACATACAGTATGAGATACTTAAACAAACATCTTAGTGCTTGTTAAAGAACAAGTTCATTAAACTGACTCCATATGAGAAATCTATTTGGATCATTACTTGTATGCCTATAAAAATTCTCGTTGTGGTGATTATACAAGTGATCCTTTGATTTGAGATCTACAAAGTTATCTTGTATAAGGATTTCTATATTTTTATATTTCTTATGACTTGTTTTAGCCAAAGATAGCTTAGTCAATAGTTATTAGATGTAGCATAAACTATATGGAGGTAATTAAGTGATCAATATAGGATTCATCATCCAAAAATAATTAGAGAGAATGTTCTGTTGCTCTCAATTAGTATTGATTCGAGAAATCTTTAGTCAAGATGTAATGATACTTTGTAAAATAGTTTACAAATGTCATTAATTAAAACTTTACTAATAGGGGAAAACTAACATGATTGGACTTAAACTATATTAGAAATTAATTCTATACTCTATGTATAATTGGAATATTGTATGATGAAAAAATTGAATTATACACAATGCCGAACTGAATCGAATTATTAACTAGCCATCATACTAAAAACTTCAGTTGATTAATCACTGCTTTTAGTAAAGTTCCTAAATATGAATATGTGGCATTTTTAAAAAAAAATCATCTCTTGGGATTTTCTCAAGTAAAAAAAATGTGTAGCTTCTTCTCAAGCAGTAGCATCAACAACTAAAAAAGTCTTCTATCCAATACCGGTTACTTATATAAGACCAAGAACAAATCATACATGGAAAGGTTAATCAAAGCTACTTTGATATTTCTAAATATTTGAGTGGTCATGATGTGTTGCTAGATGTTAATCTGGATCTAAAAATATAAGTAGTTTAATTAGATAATTAAAGACAAATTAAAGGACTTTAATTTATCCAATCTTAAATATGATTTATTTATATCATTGCCAACATAATTGAGAAGCTAATGGGTCACACATAAAAAAACAAGTTGAAGAGTGGAAAAAAACATTTTAATCATATTAGACTTGATTGTAAAGTTTGAGTAACTTTATAATTAAATATGAGATATTTAATAAATAAGGATCAATATGAGATATTGGATCTTATTTGGGCATAACTAGTATTTAATTATAATTATTTATAATTTAGGTAAAGTTTAATTGAAATTAAAATTTGGGTATAACTAGTATTTAACTAGAATTCTTTGTAATTCTAATTAAAGCTTAATTAAAATCATAATTTAATTTCAATTAAATTACTGTAACGTCCAAAATTTATTATAAATAAACTTAAGCTCTAAAGAAGTTATCAGTACTCATTGTCTAACCTTATCTACAATAGTTGTAGAGTTCTTTTAACTCATTATGTGGATATCACTATAGGCTAGACATTTATGCAATTACGGTGGTTGAGAATTTAAAGTGATCTTGACTTTTAAGAAATCAATACGAAAAAATTTCATAATTATCTTGTTGTGCACGGGATTAGATCTCAACATGATTTTCCAAAAAAAAATGCCTAAACTAAAATTTTAACTATGTTATAAGATTGAAATCAGAAAAAAAATTATAAAATGGAGGAATCTAATTGGTTTATTTCAATAATATGATAATTAATTAGAGATCCAAAATAAAGAATTAATGCCAGTATGATGGACGAAAAATTGAATATCCTTCACCTTAATAAGTGTTACAATAATCTATTAGCAATCAAATAGTATTAGAACTACCTTTTTAATATCTCGGATAATTCATATTTTTTGACCAATGTAATAGATAACAAATTTAGAAATTTACCTTTCGAGTTTTTAATAATTGTTTCTGATAATGTTGTTCGTATTTCAATGAATTGCCTCTTTGTTTGGGACCGTCCAAGATCGATCTCCATATATAGTTAGGAGCTTTATTATCGCACAAATACTGTGATCAAATGAGCAAGGAAATGGAAAGATTCTGGCAATTGTGATGGAAAACAATTATTTAATATGTAAAATACCGCTTCAGAAGTCTCTCTTCACACTACATTGGCGTAAGTATGCTATCCAACAAAGCAAGGAAGTTATCCACAGGAATTGCAACATTTTACATAGACTTTCCATTGACAAGAATTTTATTATCTCCAATTGTACGTACATTTCAGAAGTTTTCTCTCTTACTTGTATCAAATCAAGCTTTATAGTATAGATCAGCGTCGTCGTCCTTCAACTCTACACTGTCACTACATAAGATATATGTTAAACGACGAAGGATTCCCTGGACGACATCAACAGCCACAAAAAAAAAAAAAAAAAAGATTTTAGGGTGTGTTAGGAAAATTATGATTTGAAATGTTCAGCTTTAAAACTGAATTAGAAATTATTTTAAAGGACAAAATTCAACAAATAGTCAATTCTTCATTCAACTCGCGAGAGAGTTTTAAAGATGTAACAAATAGTCGATTCTTCTTTCTAATTTTGAAGCATTCAAAACTCAGATGTCCAACATTAGATATTATAATGATCTGAACATATGAGTGAAATATTAGAAATGGAACAAAGAGAGAGTTAGGTTGAATCCGACGTCAAGGTACTTAGCATGATTGAGTTGTGCTTATTATTGTAAAAAGACTAGTTGATTGATGATCAAAACTCCAGCTAGGAGGGATGAGTTTTTTTTTTTTTTTTTGCTTAGATTAACAGGCCTCTCATTTAGTAAAAGATCTTAACTAAACATATTGTCTCTACTTATTATAAATAAAACAACGAAGGTAATAATTAATTCGAATACAAAAAGATACTCTTAAAGCGCTGATAAAGACGTAAAGTAATTTATAAGGAAAGATAAGATTGACTTATTAAATTATAACCCGACGATGAACAGTCATTTGCCAATTTGTCCATAGATACTATTAAAAAAAATAAAAAAAGTTGTGGTTTATGATCAGGGAGATTTTGTAGTTTATTTGAGCTTGATTATAAGGCATCTTAATGACCATATATTCCTTGTCATTATATGGCCTGATTCACATGCATCTAAGCCAAAATTCACGACTCTCCTATTGAAGACAGAACGAATCACTAATTTATTGTTTAACAGCATGCATGGTTGTTTGCCTGTTCATGGACGTCCGGTTCCGATCGATACTTTTCAACTGTGGATTATTTCAGAGCGATACACAACACATACAGTACTATCATTTTAGTTGGATGATCATTACAGTACTTCTTCAAATTGGAATTTTGTAAGTTGGAGAAGAGACAAGTCTGGAATAATATTACTGTCGTTGGCTTGCATCCAGATGTTATGCATAACGGAATCTAAATTTTCTGGGAATAAGATGCTAATATTGGTTCTTTGCATGCACGTCGAGGAGATTAAAAACTTTGAAAAACAATGTACGGTCTTAGATAACAAAAGTCATAAAATTAATTCCACAGAGCTTAGTTTTGTGTGATTGAACTACTGTACTCTTGGTTTCTAAAAGGTCTTGACTGAAGTGTGGACAGGTTTTGAGTCTAGTCCAGTCGCTCTTATAAAATATGGAAAAGGTCATTGAAATCTTCTAACAGCATATTCTAATTACAAACTAGTGTTGGATTGATAGCTTTTGATTTGGCAGTATCCTGTCCTGTCCTGTCCCAGTGATACAATTGAAATAGCATCTTTGGATAAACTTAATTGGCATCTTTGGTTAATTTGAGGTTGATCTTATTTTTGTCAAGGTTCCAACGGCAATATTCTTGTAAAGGCTAGAACTGGAGGGGTTGTTTTTAATTTTGAAACAAATCTTTTTTCTTGTTACTGGAGATTTATACTCAATCCTGCTAATGATTAACAATGCCTCGTCATCGAACTAATCAAGTCCGTCCGTTTTATCCTCTGGCAGACTTAATATTACTTGTATCATATTTAATAAATGGAAAATTTTTATTTGTTAATGAAGACTACAAAAATTACATATTCAAAATTTAATTGTAAACTTATATAAATACATTCTTATGTTAATGATTTCTTATTATATAATGTATTTATTTTTCTAATCCAATCTTAAATATCTATATACTTTTGTTTCATAGAATCTAATTACCAGCTCATTTGATAAAAATTTATAAGGTAAGAAGGACTTTTTTTGTTTTAATGAAAAATAGTTGATCTGTTTATTCGTTTAGTTTTATATTTTATGATTTTTAATTGAATATATCAAAATAATATTTTATACTTTAAGCTATTATAAAGATAAGTGGCACAATATTGAAATAATTAACAAGTTAAACTTTTATATAATTACTAAAAAGTAGTTAATTAGTGATAACTTGACTTGGAACTCGTGTTCAAACTGCATTAATCTATAAAAAATGGTATGCTTAAAATAAAAGTAGTTACGTTCATTTAACCTATTGTGATTTATATTCATCGACAGCCTGAACTGAAGATATTGCTTGTGATTTAAGATTTTGTCTACAGGTGCAGGTAAGATTTGATTCAGCACAAGATCAGCATTGGAAAATGTAAACGTGTTGCGTTGTGATGTGGGTTGTGACTGGTTCTGGTTAGCTCCTGGGGGTGCAGTTGTGGGTTTTTCTATTATACAACTAGAAGCCCCGCTGTATTTGTCGTTTTCGAATTTAGGTTCAAAATCAAAACTACAAAAGATACGGTCCGTCCTTGACGGGATAGTTATATTAAGAACATAAGACTATTTCCCATGTTCTGCCAATGAGATCAGTTGATGAGATGCAGTTGCACTGAAAGGAATAGCTTCAACGGTCGAATAGCTAGCACTCTACTTCTCAAATTTCCTTTTTTTGAGACATTGTTATAAACATTTTACGTATAAGTTTTCTTCATCATCTCATATTATTTTATTAGGAAGACAGTTTTAACACTTCTTTTTATTTTAATTCACTAAAAAATAATTATTTTGTTGTGATCCTCTAGCATTACTAATTAATCTCTATAAAAACTTCCATTAGAGTCCTTCAAAAAAAATCCTACATGAATTAAATTCATACATCAGCCTTTAGATGTTTTAAAAAACTTATAATATACTAATTTTAAGAGCTGAATTTTAAATTTTAAATTTTAAAATTTGGAGTTTCATCAAATTTCCAAATTAAACCTTAAAAAAATATCCAAATCCTAAACCCAAACTCAGGGGGTGCTTGGTTGGGGGTAATGAAAAAAAATGTATGAAATGGAATGAAAACTTGTGTTTGGCATCAAACTATCATTGAAGGGGTAACATTTTCATTACCCACTTCTTGGCAATCCTCCATTCCCCTAGTAATTGAGAGGAATGAGAATCATTGATTTATTCTCCTCTTACAAGGGCTTTATGTAACTAATTAATAATATTTTAATTAATTACATTATATTTAATTAAAATATTATTATTAATTAAAATATAACTATTCATTAATAAAAATATTAAT
>JANKOD010000008.1:16437708-16449931 GCA_026284645.1 Erythroxylum acuminatum | reverse complement strand
TGATATTCCGGTCCAGCAGAATCCGGCTGAACCAGACGGTGTCATATTTCTTATCAAAATTAATTTTCACAACATAATTCCTAGGGGTTCAAATGCTAGTCTAACCTTGAATAATTCTTATGCCATCATATGAAATTGTCCCCAATGTTTCTTTCCTCGAAGAAAGCTCCTTATGATTCACTAATTACTAGCTTGAGTACTCTCCTCAATTTAATGGCTGGGGGCTTTGATATAAAATCATTATAGATCCATGGTTACTTACTTTGGGAATCAAGTAGAGAAAAGTCATATTGATTTTTTAGTAACTTACCATTTTCAAAGAAATCAAGGGCAATAGTAGTCACCATCATCTTAATCTTTTGTCAAGATTTTTATTTAAAAAACTATTTAAGCCATAAGGACTAAGGGCCTTATATGCCCTTAATTGTACACAACTTTCTTGATATCTAGTTTAGTTATTGGATTATCTAAAGTTTCAAAAATATCATGCTGGAACAAAAAACTAACAAAAGATTTGACCTTTGTAAGGATGAACTAGTGTTTATTAAAGACCTCGGTGATCCTTTATAGAAATTAAGAGGGTACTTCCTTGAAATCATTCTTGTTTCTAAGTAACTCACCATCTTGTCCTCTTAAGGAGTAAATTTAGTTCTATCATTTCCTTACCAAGATAATGTTATGAAAAGCTTTGTTTTCTTATCCCTCCTTTTAATCTAATTCACTCTTGCTCTTTAATGGTAAGGGAATTATGGTTCTTAAGGTGGTGACATTCTCCTTTAAAGCTATCTTCTTTTCCTCTATTAACTTATTATCTTTAGGCTTCATACTAACTACAAACTAAATAGCTTTGAGTCCATGTTTTATCTTCTCAACTACATGTTTAGTGTCAGAAGCTCAATAAGGATTCAACATCGTAAGTTCATACTTTATCTTCTTCATTTTTCTACATAAATAAAAGTCTTATCACCCTTAATTTAGTGCTTCATACCTGCCTAAATTGCTTCTTTAACCCATCTATTCTAGCTAAAAATTGTTAAACCTAAAAGGTCTTTTCTTCCTACATTCCTTAAACATACCCTTGATCAAGATGAGGCAGTGAACTGAGACCAACGAGTTCCCAAAATTGGCTTCGCTTTTAGGAATCTCACTGTCCACTTGACAAGGATCTAACTAACCTTTTGTTTATAAACTAGTTAAAGCTCTGTCTATTACGCTAAGAGAAAAGTTTCCTTCTAACTTGAGATCACTCACTTTAGTTCCATCCATACTTAGTCTAAAATAATCTAAATTGTTCCTTTTGTTGATATAAGCTTCCTTTATTCTCTTTAGAGATTTCAATGGAGCTTAGACTGGCCAGTTTCTTGTTCCTTTCTAAAATATTTTTTTATTTGAGTTTTGAACTACATTGAATCTCTACTATCCAACTTCCATTTCTGTAATATTTATACCCTTAGTATAGGGTTGATTTTCCAGCATATGAGAACCTAGCCCCATTAATTCCTTATAGTCCCCCTTTAAACACTCTCCTTCCTGCTCTTTATATTTTTCCTTGCTCCTTTATTGTTGGTTTTCATTAGTATAAAACCATTATGGCATCGTTATATGATAAGATGGATCTCCTCTAATAACTATTTATGGAAATCCATACTAACACAAACCCCTATATAGCTTATTCTCCTTTTTTTGTAATGTTTCATCTAAATATAAAGGTCTAATAATGAAACTAGCTAACATACTCAGCCCCTTTGTTGACCATTTTTCAAGTGGGACATTATGTAGGATATCTCATACCTAACTTTCTCCAAATTTATTCCAGGTCTCCAAATTTGGATAAAAATTGGCATATTTGCAAAGTGTCATAGCCCTTCCTCTATCAGCTTCTTTGCTTCAAATTATAAAGTGAATATAAAAAGGAAGTTAATGTCTTCTAACAATAACACCTCCTCTAGTCCCCTACTCTTCTATAACTTGTTGGCCTATAAATTCACAATCAGGAAAGCGAGACGTCTTATAATGAAGAAATCAACTACCATTGCTTTTATATTATAGCTCCATTTGATAGGCCCTTATCCTGTAATGACTAGGCGACTTGCCCAGCACTCCACAGTGGCTCTCTAGTTGAAATTCAAGTTGCCTGGAAAGTACCCGTGATGCTAAGCCTATTGCCCTTGTTAAGGAAAAGCTTTAATTCATAATATGAAATGTAAACAATAGAGTTTTGTTTCTCAATTTATTAAAAATTTTGGCAGCACAACGACTTTATTTTGACATCCCAAATTTTCAAAGTCCCTGTAAAAGCTCAGAACAATTCTATTATCAGATCAATTTCTCAACTCCAATTTGTAAACTTCAAATCCACCCACATGCAGTCTCAAATAGTTACATCAATAAATCTTGAAAAGCTAAAACAACATCATGCGTTCCATTAAAACACCTTTATACACATCCATTCTTTATACAAATGCAATTTCCAAAACATGTTCAAAGATATGCAATAGTTCTAAAAAATATGTATAAAGTAAAATAAAAATGCCTATGATGAAGTTGACTACTCGCAAGGTGGAGTCCTTGCTACTGAAGCCCCTGAGAGTGCACCTGGGAGGTTTTATTTAA
The DNA here is from genome assembly GCA_026284645.1 of Erythroxylum acuminatum. Lineage (NCBI taxonomy): Eukaryota > Viridiplantae > Streptophyta > Magnoliopsida > Malpighiales > Erythroxylaceae > Erythroxylum > Erythroxylum acuminatum. The sequence continues at coordinate 16,447,318 of JANKOD010000008.1, read as the reverse complement.
AAACAGAAAATAAAGGGTGAGCTAAACAAGCTTAGTGAGTCTTATCAGTTTAAAATAAAAACATTTATACAAATATTAACCTTCATAAAAGAAAACAATTTCTTTTCTTTTCAAGTAATAACTAATGTTTTTACAAAACACATTCTTTTCTTTTCATAAGATTAATGCATATGTAGAACAAAACATTTTTTTGAGATGAAGTTTCACTTTTCTTCTAAAGTATACAATGATGGTAATCAATACTTTCATGAACTTTCCTTTTTAAACATAGTCTGTCACTAATTTTCTTTGCCATATGATACCCTTAGGTGTAAAGCCACGGAGTTAGTTCTGCATCGCTTGCTCGTGCCTGATTAACCTCTATATACCAATTGTTATAAAGCTGGTTCTACATCGTTTACTCATAACGATGCTAGCACTACATATAAATCAGTGGCTATGGAGCTGGTTCTACATCGATTACCCATAACAGTGCTAGCACAATATATACTCCACACGTGTAGAGGGTGACTCACAGGACATACTGACAAGCACAACACCACCCATGTTAGTGACAGATGCCCCCAAACACCGCCATGTACTTTAAGACATACTTTGATCGATATAATCGTATGTATAAAGACCTAAAGGTGTACCATAGGCTAAATCATAATTAATACATAAGCGCGCCTCATTTCAATACCAATTCAAAACATATTCAAAATCCATTTCTATGCCAATTTAAAGCATATGCGAATTTCAATTCAATGCCAATTCAAAGCATGTTTACATCTCATTAGTTTCCAAGTGCATTCAAAACTTAATTTAATGTTAAATCAAAGCATATGTAATCTCAAGAAGAATAACTTTTAAATTCAAGTAGTAGCACTAATGGAATTATTCATAAACATACTTTTCATAGTAAGGTAGAAACCATCTTAACAAATCAATTTAAATACACTTATAGTTTTTCGTTTATCGTAAACCACCCCTACATGTTTGGCGCTTTTCGTTTATTAGTCGTGAGTCTATGGTGATGAGAAAACTTTATTGTCTTACTCAGCTATAAAGGAGACCCTTGAAGGGTTCCTAAAACCTACCAAGTACATCCATAACTTACCAACTTGTTTCACAAATTTTATGACAAAGGGCTTAGCCAAAATCTTAGCATTTTGTAAGATTAAAATTCTATTTTCTTTTCATTTAACCATTGAACAACTTCCATGATTTATGCATGTTGTCTTCTTTCCATTTAAGTAATGCACATAGTATATACCAACTGTTTTCCTTTCATTGAACCATTGGACTATGTACAACATACATGTTGCCATTAAACAACCATTAAGACACACATATAGCATCTACATGCGTCCAATTAATACCCATTGAATAAAATACATAAGATATGGATATACTTGCTGTTTTCCTCTCCATTTACCATGCTATTTTTCTCTTCATTTAACCATGCCTCCACTTGTTCCTTAATTTTCACATATTAAACTCAAATTTAGTTTTGAAGTCTTCTATACATTTATTTCCCTATGTCTTTAGTTTTCATTTCATTAAAAATAATGCCATTTCAACTTCTAAATGATGAAACATGTACCAAAAATCACAAGCTGCTTCATCACAGGGACAATATCAGGTTACCATAATCAATCTCAATTTTCAATATCATTAAGCTAGAATTAGATCTAGATCTCTTCTAGATAATTTTAGTACTATGTCTTAGGTTTCATTTACAGTTGGAATCACCCAATTCAGAGTTTTGTAGAGTAAGTTATGGCCAAAACACTAGGACTGTTTAAGGAAACCGAGAATCCTAATATAGAATTTCACTAAACATAGTTAGGAAAACTTACTACTTTCTTCAAATCATGCTCAAACATTCACGCAATCGTAAGGAAATTCTTGTTTCCAGCTTAAGCATTCACGTGACCAGCTAAAGAGGATGGACAAGAGTGGTTTAACATACCTAAAATCAGATGGTAATGTGCTACCCATCTTTTCCCTGCATGTAGTTGGCGTTGATGGAGGTGTTGTCCACAATTGGAGGCTTAAACAACATACAAAAATTATTTGCTAAAGGCAACAACTTGGAGATCTATGCATGAAGGGAGCAGCTGCAATTTAATAACATCAATTCTAGTGCAAAGGAGAGCTGAAACTTCAGTGGAATGATGGTGGAGCAGCTCCTCCATCATCTTTGTATATGCTTCATGTTGAATAGGGTTGTCCACACGCTGCAATGTTTACTTCCAATAGCTTTCCACTATTTTAATTCTCACCATCTTTGTTTAATTAAGCCACTAACTTGTTGTTTCATCTATGGCAATTCTTATCTCCCACGTTTAACAAGTTGTTTTGATTTTTGTCTCACCAAAATGACACATGTCCACACCATACATTGGTCTCACATGTAATGAATTTTATGTCCCTCACATCTACTCCATAAATGTGACAACAAATGGTTTTCATCCATTCTTGTTCCAAAATAATAATAACTTCTTTGTGTATGTGACAACTGCGACTTAAGGTTCATTCATATGTACATGTATTATTTCTTGTCCAAAATAATTAAATGGCTTAAGAAAAATCTATCCAATTTCGATAGAAATTTCATGTCCACTTAATAACATGTTATACCTAAATATGTTAACATATAAGTTGGATCGATTACTTTAAGTATCCGTAACTATGACTGATTCTTATGTCCTTATGTTTCAGCCTAAGAATGCTTCAAATTTACTCCACAATAATTTAAAACAAGGTCAATCTTGATCTATCATAAATCCATCTGATTGAATTTATTTTTGGCCCATTTCAATACCAATTATCTCTAATATTTTTCAACTATCATTTAACTTGAATCCTTTTCATTCAGGGTTGGGTTCCTAATTCATATTTTAGGAAAAATAACATTTATGTTAGCTCGAAAATATCATTAACACGAAATGAAATTTTATAGACACGTGAAAAGAAAAGTTTGGAGTTTCACATAAGATCTCTAAATTTATCTCATCTAGCCAAAGGTAGCTCAATCGGTAGTCATTGGATATAACATGAACTATATGAAGGTGGTTGAGTAGTCAATATATGATTCATCAGCCTAAAGTGATTAGGAAAAGTTTCCATTATTCTCGATTAGTATTGATTCAGAAAATTCTTAGCCATGGTGGAATGACAATTTGAAGATAGTTTTCAAATGTCATTAATTGAATCAATTACTAATGATAGAGAACTAATATAATTGGACTCAAAATAGAGTAGACATTAATTTTATGCTCTATATCTAACCAAAACGTTGTACGATGAAGGGATTCAATCATACAGAAAAATTACGCACAGAAAGTTTAGTTAAAACCACTTTTGTAGAATTTAAAGTGATCTTGGCTTTCGGGAAATTATGCGAAAAAATTTCTATGCTACTTGATCCTATGTAATAAGTGATGATCTAGGTAGAGAGTTCAACCATTGCATCACCTTTCTACTTAATGAAAATGGGAATAATCACAGTATTATCGCGTCGTCATTGGCCCCATTAATCTTGAAGGTATCACAAATCTCTAGAAAATTGAGATATGTACATTCGGATCTTCATCTCATACTCCATCAAATTGAGCAAACTATTGCACCATCTAAATGATATTTGGCTTATTTCGAAATTATTAGGATTCAAAGTCGGTCTGACAATGCTGGAATCTGCTCCTGTCAAGTTCAGTCTAACGTAATTAAATATCGTTCTTGGTTGGTCTGCCATGGTTCCTAATTCCTTAGTATCTTTCTAGATCTTCATTTGCTAAACTTGTAGGGTTACTTTTGGTCATAAACTAACCAAAAACTCAAGATTAGTGAGAAAAAAATCAAATAGTTTATAAAATAAAATAAAAATAAAATAAAAATGGCTAGATTAATAAAAGCTAGGCTTTCCTAATACTACGATCCCCAACAATAGCACCAAAAACTTGATTGATGTTTTCTATGTTTATAAAAATTTATTAGTTTTAATCACAAGTGCATGGTGTAGCTGTAGCTAGCACTGACAAGTATGGGTTGATCTTATGAGGACGGTAACTACTAGTATTAACACTTTTTCTATTATCTAACCGTCGAATTAGGTTGTGGATTTAATTAAAAATTATACTAAAAAACTAAACTAAGATTAAAACAATAATGAACTCAGACAAAGGAAAATACTAAGAAAAGTCAATATCAAATAAATAGTACATAAGTGATGAATACCCCAAAGCATTTATAAATACTAACCCTTTATCATACAATTAAACTATTGATTATTAGATTGTGGAAATTCTTATATTATGTTAATATCTATCTCAAGATTATTACTAACTAACCACTTGGTTGATTAACTGAAATAATTTTCTAGTTAAAACCCTTAAGATTGCATTATGGATTAGCGAATTTCACTATTAGTTTTGACCCTAATCCAGAGGACTTATGTCAACATATTTCTAGGTTTACATACAAATCCATCCAATTATGATAGTTCTACTCACACAAAAGTATTTATCAATCTCAATCATATGAAATTAGATAATGAAATGATATTTCGGATATATTAGGTTAAGAATATAACATATAATTGAATAATTATAAATCAATAAAATTGCATTGAATAAAAGCTTAAATCATATTGTTATCACAACTTAGGTTCATCACACCTAGGCACGAAACAAATTAGTTCCTACCCATAGACACAAAACCAGTAACAAATATTTAGAAGAATAAATAGAAGTCAAAGAAATTATATTCTGAATCCCCCTTTTTTCTCTAATGAATCTTCTTGCAATTTAAACGTGCTTGGGTGAAAGTAATTCTAGGATGGGTGACCTCCTAGGAAGACCTGTGAAAAAGAAAAACCGTGAGGGCTTGGCTGGGCCAAGGCCCAAAGCGAACAATATCTATAAGCGAGTGATCTGGGATGTTACACGTGGCATCAGAGCCAGTACCCGAGCCGTTGTGCTAGCTAGGCTGAGCCCCAAAGAGGGCAGAGCCCTAAGGGGGTGGAGAGTATGAGATCCCACATCGGTTGGAGAAGAGAACGAAGTACGCCTTATAAGGGTATGGATACTTCTCCCTTACAGATGCATTTTTCATGGCCTAATGCACCGGATCCCATCGGAACTCCGAGGTTAAATGTACTTGGGTGAGAGTAGTACTAGGATGGGTGACCTCCTGAGAAGGCCTGTGGAAAAGCAAAATCGTGAGAGCTTGGCTGGGCCAAGGCCCAAAGTGGACAATATCTGTAAGCGGGTGATCTGGGATGTTACAGTTAATACTCACAATCTTCATATTATCTAATCTAACAAAAAGAGTGATTAAATTGGAAATAGGAAAAGTAAAAAAATTAAAATAACGAATAAAAGATAACTAGCCAAGTTAATAGATAAGAATTAAACAACTAGTAGAAGATCTATATGAAGAATTCCCCTAAATCATTTCCTATGCTTGAATTTATCTTGATTTAATAACCAAACTTAATTACTTGGACTAGTAGGAATTATAAACTTACGACTATATTCTTTTTTAAGATATACAACCTCTACCTTTAAGTTAATTGACCAAAACCTCTTTCTAATCAAAACCCCTTACAACAAAAACAAAATCCAATAGAAATCCCGCTAAGGCGCGGAATCTGTGGAAGTCTAGTGGTGCATAGCTTTACCCTAACTAGTAGAGAAGCTATTTTCAAAAATCAAAACCACTTAGAATTCATTAATTCATTTTGTGAATTCTCATAATAGGTTTAACCCCAATCGAGGAAATTTATATGACCTTGTCTTTAGGTTTATATGCAATTATCATTACTCAAGCCTTGATCTAATCATAATATGATTTTACAATTCGATGTAAAATCCAATATTGAATCTTCTCATTCGCTACTTCAATTCGACACAATAAGAAAACATAGATAATGTTGATAAGTTTTATATAGAAAACTTTCAATACTGCAAGTATACAGATCGTAGCTTGTGGTAAAAAAAGTATCGTTCTTACAAGGACTAATTAGACACCTAACAACTTGAATAAAACTTTGTTTAAGGTGCTAAAAGATTGATTGAATTAAAAATAAATTACTGAAATTGAAATAACTGATAAAACGAATCATTTGAATAAGTGAGTTGTCAACAAAAATAAGTTAATCAAAGATGGAAGCTTATGAATTATTCTATCCTTGTTTTGTCCTCCCTTATTCTTATTTATCAAATTATGCTTAATCCTAGATATCCTAAGATTTTGATTACCCTCTCTCGAGATCTAATCAAATAATTCCAATTGAAATTGATAATAATATAATTGTAACCTCTTGATTCACAAAACTACTCCTAACTATTCAAATGGATTTGAGGCAATCTTATGGATAATTAATTCACAATTAAGATCTCTCTTCAATTGTTAGTTAATTTAATAATTATAGGTCTATTAAGCTACTGAATCTCGTTGCGCACTTTAAAAAAAATAACTTGATTCACTCTCTTAATTTATTACCAAATATAAGCATGACAATTATCATAAAGCATTCTTAGATGTATTGAATTTAGCAAGAATAAAGTTTAACAAAACAAATCAAGAATTATCTCAAATATGAATTTAGAAACTCATAATTAAGTTTAACATTATAATAATCCAAATAAATATCCAAGGCAATGAAATAATTGAAGAGAAAAGAATGAAAAACAGTTTGGAGTCTTGACATGGAACTCTTAAAGTTATGTAGCTTCGCTTGATGTTTCCTCTTTAATCTTCTTTGAATTTGGTGGTTGCTACCTTTTTTTTTGCATGTTTTTTTGTTCTTAAATAGCTATCGAGGCTTCTAGGGTTATTTCTAAGGTTTCTTTGCTTAATTTGGTTTCAAAAATTGCACTGAAACCTCAAAAGATAAAAAAAAACTCACGAGTTGAACAAACTTATCATGATTGGATTTTTTTTTCGAGAATGCCAAAATTTAAGGCTATGTTTGGTTGGATATAAAGTTTTTAATAAAATGAAATAGAATATAATAAAACAGAACGGAACAATTTATAATCGAATAAAATATAAATGGATGTAATATTAGAAATCTTTTGTTTGTGAAGGATGAAAGGGTTCATAATGTAATATAGTAAAATGTTGTTTGGATGAAAGATTTATAATATAATTTAATGTAAAATTGTTTATCAATTTACATTCCATCTTAAATTTCTCAAATTGGAGGTTTTTCATTTTTACTGATTACGATGGAATGAGATGTAATATAAAACATTCCTCTTCTATCTCATCTCATTTCATTCCATTATAAACCCTCCTCTTAAATGATAAAATAATATTACATTTCATTCTATTCCATTAATAAACCCCCAACTAAACATATCCTAAAAGACATTCGTAATGTTTCACCAACTGTAAAAGTAATTTTTGTCTTTGACCTTACTTCCAATTTGCGGAGAAGACTCCAAATTAGTGAATATCTCTTTGATTAACTAGTCTCTTCAATTGTTTGGTATTAAGAAAAAAATACGATTTAAATTCGGATGAAATATGACTTAGGTAACTTTAACTATCGTCCTTAAACTTTATACTTGTCGCCTTTCGGACTAACAAAACAAAATCATTTGAGTATGAGCATAAAAGTTTGTAATACGACCGCCCAAGCAACAAATCAACCAATTGTCAAAGGAGCGCCACCAAAGAAAGGCATGAGTTTTTGCTGAAGCTCTTCACATTCCTCTGTACTTGCCTCCTGTGGATCAAAAGTCACACGATCGGGAAGTGATAGTCCTTGTTTGATCCGTCCCAGTCGCCGGGAATGCAAAACTTGTTTGGAAGTGACCGGTAGCCTGGTCCTCTGATACTCTTCAAGAGCTGAAGGCAAATTATTGGGTCCCCATTTCTCAAGGCATTTCCCTAGAACTGCAGCATCTAAGATTGACATGTTTGTGCTCCTAAGTCCGTGAGGAGATGTTGGGTGGGCTGCATCTCCAATCAATACTACATTGTCCCACACAATTTGCTCTAGAGGATCGCAATCATATATGAAATTCAAGAAAGGATCCTTAGTCTCTCTCATGACTCTTACCAACTCAGGAACCCAAAATTTCTCTGCTTCCTGGTACATGTTTTCAATCATGTCACTGCTTACTTTCATGGTAACTGAGTTTCCCTGCATATAGTTCAGAGTAAAATGTATGATAAATATGTATTCTGCTCAATTATGGAGTATAAGAAAGTAACAGCTTGTAGAAGGAATGAGAATAAGCAATCAATGACCTTGAGCTGGGGCTCTGATTGACGCACATACCAAATCCAATTCAGTCTTTTGTTGAGAAGTTCATAAAGTGCACAGTGAGTTTTATGACTCAGTTCAAAGTACAAACATTTCCCAAGATCAGGATACAACCTTCTGATGCCTAATAAGGCCTCCGAAGTTTCATTCTTTGAAAAATCAAGCACGCCTCTCCAGGCACAATAGCCTGAATACCTACAACAAACAATGATCTCGTTAGAAGTGCTAAGCAACTATCAAAAGGCAATCTTTATTTATCTAGCTAACAACAAACCTCAATTTCAATTCAGGAAGAAAAGTTTGGCGAATTGAAGAAAAACAACCATCTGCTGCAACGAGCAACTCCCCCTTTATTTCTGAGATCTTGTCGATTTCAAGGACGTTAGCCTTCACGGTGACAGTTTTATCGTTTTGAGAGATGGAAAAAGACTGGTAGACGTGACCCCACAAAACAACCTCCCGTGGAAGAGCATTAAATAGAATGTCGTGAAGATCAGCCCAATGAGCAGCTCTGAAATTGAAGTTCTCGTCTCTCGTCAATATACTAGTAACCTTCTTCTCTCTATCTGTTACTTGGTTCTGTAACAAAAACAAGTCATCACATCATAGATAATTAAAACGCTGAGAGCTTCAAATTTAAGCAGGTACTGAACAATTTCTATATGCGATGTACACACACGCACACACCTGATCTATGGTGAGAGGCAAGGTAACTTGCTCCAGGAACTTAGGTTGTTGGAGCCAGAAATCGATAATGGTCTGAGACTGACAGTCAAGCCCGAGTCCGGCACCAGTGGGGCAGCCCTTAGACGGCGCCGACGACTTCTCGAGTACTACGACGTCCCATCCCGCCACTATGAGGGCGTGAGCACATGAAACACCGGCGATGCTGCCACCTACTATCACTGCTTTGGCCTTCTTCCTGGACTCGTTCATGGCTATTGTGGCACGTGGCAGTTCAGACCTACCACTTTCTGGGTTATAACAATAAGGTACATAAGATGAGTGGCTAGGAGTAATGAAAGACAGATGGTCCATAAAGTCCACAAACTCACAGAAAATACCTCTTTTTTTGGGTACAAACTCTCTAGACAGTAGTTATTTCTATGTTTCATTTTTCTTTTCTCTATATTATATTGGGACTTATTTGCCATAAGAAGTTCACTGTGTCATGTGTGAACATTTTCAACAAAAATATATACCACTCAAAACTTTGGAGGAGGGACGTAGGGACAGCGTGCAACCTACTCCGCAACATAGGCCCTTTCGCTTCCGGTCTACGTGGCTTACTCATCCTAGCTTTGCTCAAGTTGTTGCGGCCAATTCCCCCCGCCCCTGTTGCGGCCA
>JANKOD010000008.1:16426028-16437608 GCA_026284645.1 Erythroxylum acuminatum | reverse complement strand
GCGAATGACTGTCTTAAAAAAATGTATACTGAGATTCGTCTGACTGACTGATGTAGTACGCCACCCTCGCGGGGCACAGACTCGGATATCACTAACGATATCGGGTTCAGGTCACTAGGGAGTGGGGTGTTACAATTACAAAATCAATAGGGAAAATCAACTTGTCAACATTAACTAAAACATCTTCTAAAATGTTGTTAAGATACTTAATTAGCCTATTTGTTGAATGAATGGTTGTCCTAGTTGATTTAAGACCACCCAATCGTAATTTTTTAAACGTGTCATCAAGCATCAAGCTAATACTAGCTCCAAATTTTGTTAATGTCCTTTTAGCTGACAAACTACATATTACAAGCAATAGCAAAACTCTTTAGATCTTTGATTTTCTAGGGTAACTTATTTTGCAAAATGGTTGAGCACTCCTCATTTAAAGTAACCATTGACAACTCCTCGAGTCTCTTTTTGTTAAAAAGAATATCTTTTAAGAAGTTTGACATATTTTGAAATTTGTGAAATAGTTTGAAAAAAAGGCATATTAATATATAATTGTTTAAAAAGCTCTACAAACTTATTGAATTGATCTTCCTTTCTATCTTTCTAAAGTGTATTTAGGTATGAAATTTTTTATTGTCTCTTTGAAAAATTTCTTAGATCCTCCTCTTTCTCTTTCTCTTTCTCTTTCTTCTCATCTTTTTTCTCTCTCTTTTTCTTAAAATTTAAACTTCTTTCCACTCCTTAAAGTTATCACATTCACTTGTTCCTTCTAGTTTGGTTAGGTATTGCTAGGCAAAGTACTAAATTCCCTTTCAAAGAAAATCTTAGTAAGCTGTCCAATCTAATTTTTTAACGTTATTGAAGGAGACTTATTGATTTTAAAGAGACAACTTTAGTACTTTGGAAGTCAGCCTTGGATATAATAATTTTTTTTCACAAGTTCCTTAAGACTTAGCTTCCTTTTTTTTACTAATGTTGTTGATGAGATCTAGGTAGAGGCCCATATTGCTAGATGCCAGAAATTCATGATTAGGATGTTTACCATCATAAATATCACAATTTATAACTTGTACTAGTTAAGCTACCAAACTCATACTATCAATTTTCTTACTCAAAGCCTTTGGTTTCATTTATGGATACATCTTGATTTAGGCTTTGATTTTGGGTTCCTAAATTAGTTGTTATTTATAACTATATTCTTAATCAACTCTCGCAATTTCTCATAAGTTTTAAAGCCATTTTTCTAACTTAAAAATACATAAATCAACTAGTTAGATGGATAATCAATTCATTATGAAATATTTACATCTATAATCCCAAATTAAGCCCAAGGTGTGGCAAGTTCATTAATAACTCCTTTTTTCTCTCTCAAGTATCATACAATTTTTCATTCTATAATTATTTCCCAAGGAATGGGAACTTCATTAATAGCTCTCTTTTTCTCTCTCTTAAGTATCATACAATTTCTCATTCTCTAATTATTGAAAGCAGAAAATGTCATTCCTGAGTTTTATTGTTCATGATGGAGGAAAAATAACTAGTTAAACACTGTTTAGCATGACCAGTCTAAGTGGTAATAGATCCAGGAGGCAAAGACTTCATCCACAATTTAACTTTAGTACTTTGGAAGTGAGTCTTGGAAATAATAATGAATTTTTTCACAAGTTCCTTAAGACTTAGCTTCCCTTTTTTACTAAGGTTATTGCTGAGATCCAGGTAGAGAACGATATTGTTTTATGCATGAAATTCATGATTAGGATGTTTACCACCATAAATATCACAATTTATCACTTATAATAGTTGATCTACCGAACTTATACTATCAATCTTCTTACTCAAAGCCTCTAGTTTCATTTATAATATTATCACCATATCAACGTTATGGATACATCCTAATTTAGGCTTTAGCTTTGGTTCCCAAATTAGTTGTTATTTATAACTATATTCTTAATTAGCTCTTACAATTTCTTATAAGTTTTCAAGCCAGTATTCCACCGTAAAATATATAAATCAAATATATAGATGGATGAATCAATTCATGATGAATATTTACATCTATAATCCTAAATTAAGCCCAAGGTGTGGGAACTTCATTAATAGCTTTTTTTTCTCTCTCTTAAATATCATATAACTTTTTGTTCTCTAATTATTGCCCAATATGTGGGAACTTCATAAATAATTCCTTTTCTCTTCTCTCTTAAGTATCATACAATTTCTCATTCACTAATTGTTGGAAGTAGAAAATGTCATTCTTGAGTTTTATTGTTCATGATGGAGGAAAAAACCTAGTTAAAAACTTTTTTGCAAGACCAGTTTAAATAATAATAGATCCAGGAGGCAAAGTTTTATCCATAATTTAACTTTATCCCACAATGTAAAAAGGAACAACCTCACTAGAATAAAATCCTCCAAATTTCTATCAATTTTAAAAGTATCACAAATCTATAAAAGGTTGGTAGCATATACTTTTGAATCCTCATTTAACAACCTATTAAGTTGTACAAGTTATTAAACCGTTTGAATTATGTTGGGCTGGTTGGTTTATTTTTCTCTCATTTAACAACCTATTAAGTTGTACAAGTTATTAAACCGTTTGAATTATGTTGGGCTGGTTGGTTTATTTTTCTGTAACAATATTTAAATTACTGTAAGTGTATAGTGTATTTGTAGCTAGCAAAGACAAGTACATGTCGATATTACAAAGACTGTAAATACTAGTAATTACCTTTTTCTATTATCTAGCCTAAGAATCTAGTTTTTGTTTTTAATTAAAATTAAAGCTAAATAAGTAAACCAAATTAAGATTAAATAATTATGAACTCAGGACAAGTAAAATACGAAGAAAATTCAATATCAAATTGTAGTGTTTAGAAGATGAATCCCCCTAACAATCATTAAATTATTAACCTTTTATCATGCAACTATATTATTAATTATTAGACCGTAAAGATTCCCATCTTATATTATTAACACTCTCGAGACTATTAATAACTAATCCATCAATTGATTAACATAAATATTTCTATATAAAACCCCTTGGATTGCTTTATCGATTTATGAATTTTAATATTAGGTTTGATCCTAATATAAAGGAATCATAATTCTAAATTTCCCTTTTTCTTCTATTGGATCTTCTAGCAATTTTGGATTTAATGTTATTATGTAATGGATCTCTTGAAGTTAACTTTATTTTTTTGTCGTCCCTTAATCAAAATCACCGCCTCTCTAGATATCTTACGTCTGAAAACTACTACAAAATTTGAATCTCTTTAATTTGCCTCTGCTCACGTCCTTTTTGTAACAGCCCAGACCACCTGCTTTGGGTAGCCCCTTGGGCTAAGACCCTCATGGTTTTGCTCTTCCCCCTCCTAGAAAAACGCGTCTTAAGGGGAAGAGGTATCCATACCCTTATATGACATACTTCGTTCTCTCTCCAACTGATGTAGGATCGCATCATCCACCCCCTTAGGGCCCAGCATCTTATGCTGGCACATTGGCTCAGGAACCGGCTCTGATACTATTTGTAACAGCCCAAACCACCCGCCAATAGATATTGTCCGCTTTGGGCTCCAAGCCCCTCACGATTTTGCTCTTCCCACACCAGAGAAGACGCGTCTAGTGGGGGAGAGGTATCCATACCCTTATAAGGCGTGCTTCGTTCTTCTCTTCAACTAATGTGGGATCTCATACTCTTCACCACACATAGGGCCCAGCCTAGCTGGCACAATGGTTCGGGTACCAGCTCTGATACCAATTATAACAGCCCAAATCACTCACCCATAGATATTGTTCGCTTTGGGTTGCCCTTTGAGCCAAACCCCTCACGGTTTTGCTGTTCCCGCATTAGGGAAGACGCGTCTAAGGGGGAGAGGTATCCATACCCTTATAAGGCATACTTTGTTCTCCTCTCCAACTAATGTGGGATCTCACACTCTCCACAGCTGGTACAATAGTTTGGGTACCGGCTGCTGATACCATTAGTAACAGCCCAAACTACCCTCCCACAGATATTGTCCGCTTTGGGCTCCAAGCCCCTCACGGTTTTGCTCTTCACACCTTTGGGAAGACGCGTCTATGGTGGAGAGGTATCCATACCCTTATAAGGCATACTTCGTTCCCCTCTTCAGTCGACATGGGATCTCATCATCCAACCCTCTTAGGGCCCAACCCTCTTTAGGGCCCAACAACCTACGCTGGCTCATTGGGTCAAGAACTAGCTCTGATACCATAACAGCCCAGACTACCTACCCACAGATATTATCTATTTTGGGCTCCAAGCTCCTCACAGTATTGCTCTTCCTACACCTGGGAAGACGCGTCTATGGTGAAGAGGTATCCATACCCTTATAAGGCATACTTCGTTCTCCTCTCCAACCGATGTGAGATCTCATCATCCACCCCCTTAGGGCCTAGCTCTCTTTAGGGTTCAGCCTAGCTAGCACAACGGTTTGGGTACCGGCTCTGATACCATTTGTGATAGCCCAGATCACCCGCCCATAGATATTGTCCAATTTGAGTTGCCCCTTGGGCCAAACCTCTCACGATTTTGCTCTTTCGGCATTCGAAAAGACGCGTCTAAGGGGGAGAGGCATCCATATTCTTATAAGGTATACTTTGTTCTCCTCTCCAACCGATGCGGAATCTCACACTTTTATAGTAAAAATTAGGGTTCTTAGGACATGCAAGGTCACTTACACGCCCTTTTATAGTAAAAATTAGGGTTCCTAGGACATATAAGGTCACTTACACGGCTATGTAGGTGATCATGTAGCTCCAAAAATATCGAAAATCGTGACTTTTTACACGTTCATAAAGACTTATGTGGGCACATATATGGTTGTGTACGTCCAAGTTACTTCAAATATTCGTTTTATGTCACAATCTCATTTGAATTCTTCTCCTTTTTATCTATAAAGGTAATTATCACCTATAAATGCTATTAGAGCAAATTAACTACAAAATATACAACAAAACCATAAAATATCAAGAAAAACACATGAAATATAGGTGTATAATTATAGTCAGATATGTATTTATCAAGGGCTTAATCTCATAATTGTTTACATCAACTTTTGGCTTAGTAATGCTAGATTTTATCCACTTAAGTAACAATCTAGCTTAAATCCCATATAATTCAATGTTCCTCCCTGTCCTGCAATTTTGTTTAGTGTGTGACCTCATAACTCTCTAGGTTTCTCTCCTTTAAATTCTAAAGTAAAATCCTTTTTATGTTTAATTTTTAGATTTGTACTAAATAGTCCTGGTCATAAACCAAAGTACTTATTCCTGAAATTTAGTACACATAAATAAGATCGAGAAAGAAAGTTCTAAAATAATTAATGCAAAAGGAAAAGAAAAATTAGCTAGATTAATAAAAATAAAGTGTTCCTAATATCCTATCCTCTGGTGATAACACCTAAAACTTAGCATGTATATGATAGAAAACCATACCAAAGATCAATTACTTAAGTATACCTATCATTCTTAAAGAATAGTCTACTGACACAAGTATCATTATCATGAGGACTTCAAATACTAGTAAATAACTATATTTCTATTATCTAATATAACAAAATGAAGGATTGATGTAAAAGCAGTAGTTAACTGAACTGAAATTACTAATCTATAATATCAATCCAAAGCAATAAATATGATTGAAGCAACATATTGATAAACAAGTCCCATGTGTAAAATCTCCCTAAAACCTTTTCATGCTTGAATTTATCTTGATTGTTAACCTTAGTTTCTTAGAGTGATGAAAATTTCAGATTGCAACCATATTCTTTCTCAAGAAATATAACTACTATCCTTAAGTTGATTGATTAAAATCTCTTTCTAATCAAAATTCCTAAGAACTTATTATTTTACAAATTCCTTTGTTAGATTTGACTTTAACCCAGAAGATTTATATTGTCTTATCTTTCCATATGAGTCTTGTTACTCATTTCACCACCTGTTCATACATATTATTTCTCAATCCTTATATATGAAATTGAAATTGAATTAATATGCTAACAAATTTTAATTTAAACTATGAAGTAATCATGAATAAATCAGAAGATAACTTTAGTCTTTCATTCAAATAAAGAATCAATCTAAACAAATAGCTATAGGATTTATCGCATCTACATCTATCCCAATTTAGTAAACCAAAAAAATGAATAAAAAAAAGAAAAGAAAAGAACTCATTCATAGAGATCTTGAAATGTCAAAGTTCTTCATTTGAATCTTGATAAAAATCCCTTCTTTTCTCTCAAAAGTTGTCGCTAATGATGTGTTTATTGTCTTTAATTCCTTCTCATTTTTTCTCTGTCTCTCATATTTATATCTAAAATCCTAGAATTTTAAATCTATGGACTCATGTTTCTCCCCTACAAGAAACTCCCAATTTATGAGAAAAATCACCATTAATATAGGTTCCTAATATGGACTTATGTTGGACTCAAGTTCTCTAACATCCAACGTGGCTTCAATAAGGTATTGAGTTAATGTTCCATGTTTTGAATCCTTCTTTTGAAATCATGCCAAAACTTCTTCAATTTGGTTCAAAGTTGCCTAAATTTGTTCCTTCTTCATTAAAAAGCTAAAACAAGGAATAAAAACAAAAAATAAACCACATTGAGTACCAAAACCTATAAAAATTACCCAAATGCAAGTAATATGCTCTTAAAACCATGATAAAAATAACTTAATTTGCACTTATCAATATGTTATAGTCAGTTTAGAAGGTAGAAAATTTAGGGAGGATTCTTCAATGGCAGAGGCAAAATATTTAATAGAAGACCATAAGCTATAATAAATTAGAGAATAGGGAAATCGAAACCTGAGAAAGTTGATTTGATGCCTCAATAGCTATTATAGGAAAGAATCAAGTGAAAAGTTGATCAATTAGAGAGGCAAAAGATCACTTCACTCTAAACAAATTGTGAGCACCAAAACCCCTCATTGCACAATCTCAGAAGATGGATTGGATGGAAATAATGTTATCCACTGTTTATAGCATGTTTGCTTTCCAATGACACCCAAGACTTTTCCATCATCTCCACCTCTGATGGTACATGATGTTGATAGTGATATATTGTGATGGATAATTGATATACTGATTATTTTATTTTTATGATATTTTTATTTCTATTTCTTTTAATTATGATTTATTTCTTTTTTTCACTTAATACCTTCATTTTATTCTATTTATTGTTTCCTTTTCATTTTTATTTTTGATGTTTGTTTGTTTATTATATGATTAACATTTCTTAAATGATTCTTATGGACTCAACTAATAATAAATATAAAAACTTGGCTTGTAAAAGATTTTATATCTATATTTTCTTTCATATTTTTCCATTTTTTACTTACCCATTTATTTATTTTTAGGTGCTTATGCATACGTTTAGGACGATATATGTCATAAGTATGTGGAAGGCATCTGACATAAATCGTAGTTGTATAGGCAATAACATCAAGACAAATCAGTTCAATTACTTTTATGTTAGTAAGTTACAATTGTGAGAAAACAAACAATGAAAATTAAGGTAACTAAATTGGTTTATTAGATGCGTACATTGCTCTCTAATTCATCTATATTAGGTTCTATGAGATGGTCACTAATGAGTAATTTAATTCAAATTTGACCTAATAATCTTAAGAATGATTCTTTAATTAAATCATGTTACCATGTATATAATTTTAGCATGTCATAAGTTTGGATTATAACTTAATAATTAGTTTATCATTCCTTACTAATTACGAATTAATATAAAATAGAAAGCCATAAATTAAGTTTGTACATAAATAAAATTCTATTCTTCTAATTTTGGTTTAAATTAACAGGTCTAGGTTATGAATAGCTCCAGATTATGACCAAGTGTTCAACATCATGTGAAAAGGTTGAGATGATATTTCAAACTTGCTCTTTATACTATATAACAAAATTAAAATAAAATATACTACATGTTAGTTATTTCAATATAGTTTGGTTTATATTATTTACTCGTATTATGTTTATTTTAGATATAAGATACAATTTTTTAACTTTATTTGAAATTTGAAAGATTGTAAATTCAGTTTAATGTTAAATTGCAAATTAGAGTAAATATTTAGAAATCTAAGTGGTTAATGAATAATATAATTACATAAATAACAGTCATCCTTAGATATTTTAATTAGATTGTTGACTCTTCCTAGAATTTAAACTTGTTTATCTTAATAGCCTTTATAATTGATTTGCTTGAAAATAAGTGAATGTTTAATGTGGATGAATTTGATGTATAAGTAGTATAAGTATGTTTTTAAAAGGAAATCCTTAGTCATATTGCCATATTTTCCATATATATGTTTTGCTTATTAGATATTTTTTAGATATATTATGTTGGGAAGTGATTTTAGATAAGGATTGAGGTGTTTTACACCTCAGTAGGACATGGTCTCAAAGATAGGCATATTAAAGCCTATGTTCCTCTCTAAAAAAAGGAAGATAGTGAAAAGATTGAACACGACTTTTGTTGAAGTGGGTTTAAATCTATCTATACTATAAGTATACGAGTCATATCTTTATATTATAAACAGTATCATTCCTACGAGGATTGTTCTAGACACCTAACAATTTTTGTAACACTTTGTTTAAGGTAAATAATATAATAATGTAACTAGAAAATAAAATAAACTAAATAAAATTAATAATTGAATAATTAACAACCAGTAGTGCATGTGTTGATTTGTTGATTAATCAATAATAACAACTTAGGAATTACTTCTATCCTTATTTTGTTTTCACTTCACCTTCTTGATTTAATAATACTCGACCTTAGATATCTAATAGTTATGATTACCCTCTCTTGATATCTAACCAAGTAATCTCACTTAAAATGGATAAGAATTGAATTGCAACCTCTCGATCTCTCAAAATTCCTTTTAACTATCCAATTGGATTTGAAGCAATCATATGGGCAACCAATAAATAATTAAGATTTCTCTTTAATGGCCTATTAATTTGATGTTTATACGTTTATTATGATACCAGCTCTAGCTTCATAACATAACACAAATATTTTAACCCAATCTCTCAATTTAGATCAAAGATAAAAATAATAAACACCACTAAGTATATCTCAGTTAATTCAAGAAAATAAAAAGTTTAACAAAACAATTTAAGAGTAATTCCTAAAACAAATATAGCAATCAATAGAAAAAAATTATATCTAACAAATTGATCATAATCAACATTCAATAACAAGGAAAGAAAAGGAAAGTATAGAAGTTTGAATTTTGAATGTATTCATCTTCTTATTTTTGAGTTGGACAGCTTTGTTCTTTTAGAATTTTGCCTTCTTTATCTCTTTCTTTGATGTTCTAGCCGCCCTTCTTTGTGTTTTTGGTTGCCTCTTATACTGCATAATCCTCTTTGGGCTATTTCTAGAGTTTTCCCACTTGTTTTTATTCTAAAAATAGTCCCAAATCATTAAAAATATAAAAATCTCGCGATTTGGAAAATCTAGCATTTTCACAATCATCACTGTGTACAAAAGTGCACTGCCTTTTGTTTGCATACACTATCATGATTATGACAAAGACTTCACAGATGCTCTAGCTTTAATTTTACATGATCATGCACCTCTTCCTCAAGCTTTTTCTTCTATTTTTCTTAAAGTTTTTTTTTTGTCTCAACTCATCATCAAAACACATTAAACAATTCCTAAAACATGCATTAAGATCAAATTCTTACCCTAATCAATTTTGATCAAACAAAATGCATGAAAACACTAACAAATACATAAATCTGATTCATAAACACATGATTATTACTATAAAAAATACTTAAAAACACACTCTAAAGCAAACCTATCAACCTTGCACATTTGTGTTGCGTTTTAGATAAAAATTTAAGATCTAGTATTCCTATAGAACATGCTCGCGCTCCTCAAGGAAACGCCCTATCTAAATAGTATTAAAAAACCATTAAAAGTTTTAAATTTAGAGAACTTTTTGTTAGGTTTTTATTGGATGAAGAGAGATAGAACCCTAGGACAAGACTTCAAGCCATTTTCATCCCAAAAAAAAAAAACTAACATCATCTCATTAGAGCGGAGAACATTAGAAGATTAAGAATCTCATCAGAGAAACTTTCCTATGATTTCTATAATTTTTTGGTTTATGTTTAATGTTTCAAGAAGGATGAGTGTCTAACTTTATAATGTCTAGATAAGAGGAAACTTAGTATTACTTTGTTATGGATTTATTTGAGTAATTCTAGGAAGAGTTTTATACATGGAAAATATTTTGGTTGTGTTCAATTTTGATTTGATAATAGTTAGCAATTAAATTACATTTGAAAATTTTGAAAAAATATGTCTATAATTAAATAAGATATTAGGAGTCATATAGGGTGTTAAAGGTAGGCTTACATAAATCTTATAATGTTAGAGTCAAATATTTTATGGAATTTCAAAAATATTAATACATTACTAAAGGTTTTAATCATATAGAAATATCAATTAATCAACTTGAGGATGTCGTTATAACTCGAGAGAAATCAATTCATTAAATAAAGAAATTTTGGCAATCTAATTCGTAAAAATCTCTAAACTAACTTAATCATAAATATAAAGATAATGTCAAGTGGAATCCTTATTTATATGTTTTATTATATATGATACTTTTTTTCTTTATTAATTACTTTGTCTTATTTTTGTGGATTCTTAATTTTCTTTAGGATAATTTTAGGATTACATTAAAGGAAGGAGTAGCAATAGTAGCGAAGCAAATCAGAGGACCAATAAAAGAGGAAGGTAAGGCCAACACGATGCCAACATAAGGAACTAATGCCTAAATATAGAGCATATTAACGAGAAGATATAGGAGAAAGGATGAGGATGAAGGGTGTCTATAGGGCAAAGAGGTAGTTCCTGGTTAAGATTAGGGGTGAAAAGGGATAAAGGAAAGGAAAAATGGTGGAAAGGAGGATGCCCCTAAAGTTTTTGGCTGTCCTTAATAGAAATGGGACCAAAACTAAAAAATATATAGATTTAGCAAAATCATTGCTCTACCTTATTAGGGAAAGATACAGAAAAATGTAGTTAAAATTCCTAAACAAAAAATTAAGTGAAAAATGTAAATTTATTGATTTTGATAAGAAATAAACTTAGGTTTTAGGTAAATAAAAGCAAGCTAAAGAATTTGAAATAGGATACATAGTTGAATGCCTAGAAAAGTGCAATTTGACTTAATTTTAGAAAAAAAAAATTGGAGTGATCAACGCTTAAGATTAAAATTAAAGTAGATGGATGAATACCTAAGAGTTTATGATCTTACCTGGAGTTTGAAATAAACCAATATTTAATTTATGATTAATTATAAGCCAATATTTAATTTATGATTAATTAAAAATATATATAATAAATATTAGTTTATAAATGATAAATAATAAATTATTTATTTTCAAAAATAAAATATTTTTATTAATACTTTATCAATAAATATTATATAAAAGATTAAAATAAATTAAAATAAAATATTATTTAAATTTTATTTTATGTATAATTATTATTAGTAATAAAGATATTTATTTTATTTTAAAAATAAAAATTAAAA
>JANKOD010000008.1:16377930-16389939 GCA_026284645.1 Erythroxylum acuminatum | reverse complement strand
ACGGGTAAGGGAAAAAAAATTCAGGCCGACCCGATTACCCGAATTAGGTTTAAAAATATTGTGAAATAAGATAATTAGGGTAATTCGGGTAAATCGGGCCGGGATAATTCGGATAATTCGGGTAAATCAGGCTAGGTAAATAGGTAATTCGGATAAATCGGGTCGGGTAAGTTCGGGTAATTGAAAGTTCGGGTTCAGGTCGGGTAAGGCAAAAAAAATTTCGGGTAATTTGAGCCGGGCCCGAACAGTGAAAATCCGGCCCGAATTACCCGAATGCTCACCCCTAAGTATTATGTAACTTCAAGAACCGAACGATGATGTTTAAATGGGAGGGACGTTTGGTCATGTTAAGCGGAAATCTAGAAGGGAGATCCATAGTCATTTCTAGCAAAGAATTTCAGATAAGATTACATCGCTCAGCAGGCGGTCAGCTGTTCATGATGCAGTTGTCAACGCCCATTGAATTCTAGTTACAGCAGATGCGAATGACAACCGAGCAGTGGAGTGTGTTCGACGAGATTAATGTTATTTTGTCAGATTATGCAGAGGTTTTCCAGGAACCGACCCATCTTCCTCTAGACCGCAAATAGAACCATCAGATAATTTTTAAAGAAGGAATAGAAGCCATTAACATTCATCCATATCGATATTCGAGGGCAAAAAGATGCAATAGAACAATTAGTTCGAGATCCTATGAAACAGGGCTTCATTCGACATAGTTACGGTCCTTATGCCTTGCCGGTGGTTTTAGTCAAGAAGAAGGATGATTTATGGCGTATGTATGTAGACTACAGGGAGCTGAAAAAATATACAGTTAGGGACAAATTCCCAATACCACTGATCGAAGAATTGCTAGACGAATTACACAGGGCTAGTTAGTTCACCAACTTGGACTTGCGTTCAGGATACCATCAACTCCGGATGCAACCGGAAGATGTGCCAAAAACAACCTTCAAGACACACGAAGGTCACTATGAGTTTCTGGTTATGCAATTCGGTCTGACGAACGAGCCTTCAACGTTTCAAAGATTGATGAATGAGCTATTTAAACCATATTTGCGTCAATTTGTTCTGGTCTTCTTCGATGACATAATGATCTACAGTTCATTGTTGCAACTACATGTACAACACATTTCAACAGCAATGAAGATGTTGAGGAGTAATCAGTTATTTTTAAGGGCAAGAAAGTGTGTTTGGGACGCGGCAAATTGAGTATCTGGGATATACAATTTCAGAGATGGGGGTAGCAACTGATAATCGGAAGGTTAAAACAATTGAGGAGTGGCCGGAACCCAAAGGAATTAAGGAGCTCCGAGAGTTTTTAGGAATTACGGGGTACTACTGGAGATTCATTAAATGACATAGGTTAATGGCTAAACCATTAACAGAGCTTTTAAAAAAGGAACGCATGGCTAGTTGGGATTGGTCACAAGAAGAGAAGGGCACTTTTGACAACTTGAAGAAGGCAATTACATCAGTGCCGGTGTTGGCATTACCGGATTTTTAAAAAACATTCGTGATTGAGGTAGATGCGAGTGGACAAGGGATCGGAGCAGTACTACAACAGCATGGCCACCCCATCACCTTTCTCTGTAAATAATTGGCAAGAAGGCATTACAGATTATCAACTTACGAAATAGAATTTCTAGTGATAATTAAGGCATCATGTACTAGCATCACTAATTGAGCTGTAAACTAATTATTGTGAGAACAGATCACAAGAGCCTCAAATATCTATTGGAGTAGCATCTGACGACTCCTTTCCAACAATCATGGTTACCTAAGCTTCTCGGATATGATTTTAAGGTACAATACTGTAATGGAAAGGAAAATAATGTCACAGATGTCGTTTCAAGAATCACGAGTGCAGAGGTGATGAAGCTATCAGTAACACAATTACATGGAGAATTATTGGAAGAAATAAAAAGAAGTTAGGGAGAGAATCGAGCAATTCAAGAAATTATCATAAAATTGGAGATGGTAAGTTTGAAGTCTAGTGCGTATGAATGGAAAATGGATTACTAAGGTGGAAGGGTCGTTTGGTAATTGGCACTAACAAGGTGTTGCGACACTAGATAATTGGAATCAGTCATAATGAGGCTATGGGGGGGACATGCAGGTGTGGTACAGTAGCAACAACAAAAAAGTTACAAAATATGTTTTCCTGGAAGGGAATGGCACGGAATGTGCGAAATTATTTCCAAAAATGTATGAACTGTCAAAGGAACAAGCATGGCAATTCAGCATATCTTAGGTTATTGTAGCTAATTAGAATTCCAGAAGGTAACTGGAGGGAGGTTAGTGTCAACTTCATCAAGGGGCTCCCTGTATCTAAAGCGAAGTCAGTTGTTTTTGTGATTGTCAATCGATTCACCAAATATTCTCACTTCGTTTGAGTAAAACATCCTTACTCCACTTGTGAGATTGCGGAATTATTTCTCAATAACGTGTTTAAACTACACAGAATGCCGGAATCAATTATTAGCGACAGAGATCTAATCTTCATGAGTAAATTTTTGCAGGAGTTACTCCGATTGTAAGGAGTTCAGTTGAAATACTCTACCACCTATCATCCTCAAACAGACGACCTCAAAGAAGCGGTGAACAAAATTTTAGAAACGTATTTACGTTGCTTCTGCAGTGAAACCCCTCAACGGTAGAGTGAGTGGATACTGTTGGCTGAGTGGTGGTACAACGCAACTTATCGCCCATCCATAGACTCCACACCATTTGAAGTGTTATATGGCTATCCCCCACCAGTTTACACACCATACATAGCAGTAGATTCAAAGGTGACAGAGTTGACCGAGTTCTAAAAGACAGGGAAACAATGACCAATGAAACAAGATTTCATTTGCAAAGAGTTCAAAACAGGATGAAGCAGTATGCTGACTCTAGATGTTCGGAGTGTGAATTTAAAGTTGAAGAAATGGTGTTATTAAAGTTACAACCGTATAGACAATACACTCTTCAGAGGAGGAACAACCAGAAGCTGTCTCCACTTTATTATGGGCCATACAGAGAGATGCAGTGAATTGGAAAGGTCACGTACAAACTCGAGCTAACACCAACTTCCTTGATACATCCCGTGTTCCATGTATCACAGTTGAAGAAAGCGCACATGGATCAAGATAGAACTTCTTCTGCACTGCCAGAGTTCATCACCCCTGTTGAGCGTGTCTCCGTGGCAGTACTGGAAAGACATATAGCAAAGAGAAGTAATCGTGCAGTGACTCAGTTGTTAGTTCAATGGTCAGATGGTGGAAGCGTTAATGCAACGTGGGAATATCTTTTCGACCTTCAGAAGCGATTTCTAGGGATCAATTTGGTGGACAAAAATGTTAAGGAGAGGGGAATTATTGCAGAAACAAGTGGAGAAGATGACGCTGAATGATAAATGACAGAAAGACTCACCAAACGTTAGTAACTAAGGTGAAGCTCTGCGTTTCAATAAGCGTTCAGGATTGTAATACTGGATGAGAGTATACTGAATAGTTGTTTGTCTGTATTGAAGTCAACTTATAACAGCTATACTGACATGTAAAACCATATGAATGTTTTCTCGTCTCTTTCTCTATATCGAATGGATCCTATGTTTCCCTCTTTTGATGTTCTTCCCATTTCTCTTCTAGCAAAAAACGCAATATTCTGTTATCTACTCTTAATTTACAAGAGGATTCAACCTAACTTGGCATGCCATAAAACATAAACTGAAACAAGGACTTGATCAGGAAATTACATTCAGTCTGGGTCCAAAGGGTCTCTTCCTACGCGATTCCAGCCTAAAACAAACAACAATCAGTAAGCTGCTCGTCCAATTAAAATTAGTAAAGCCCGGAGAAATACCAGTCTGCAGACAGAAAATCCGGCACGTCAGCTGAGGCTCTGACAACGGAGAAAGCTGACGGCTTGTGTTGGCCGTTGAACTTCGATAAGAGAAACACCAAGTGCTGTGCAGGCAAAGATGAAGAAAACAACATCGTCGCTCTCTCTTCCAGTTCCACCTCCGAGCAACCTCGTAGGAAATATATAATTGATTATAAATTTTTTTCTCTCTTTTTTCTTTGTAATCTTCCAGGTTTCATCTCGACCGTCCGTACTTTTTGTTCATTATATACGACGCCGTAATGTATGCATCTACTGAAATGGAGCGTCAAGTGACCCCAAAAGTCGAAAAGTAAGTATTGTCCATGAACCGTCCTGCTCGTGCACTCCAGTTCCTGGTCGCCGTATCAAACAACACAACTGCCATGGCGTCTCGATCACGTGTACTTTCTTTTAACACGTATTGTGCGTATATGATTATATGAGTTGAGTGTTGTTACGGTGTAGTGAGTTTCGTGGATTTTTTGCACAGCACCGAGGAGGAGGAGTAGGAGGAGGAAGAGTAGGAGGAGCTCGAAAGCAATGGGGAAGAGGTTTCTCCCACTGCACTTCAGACGAAGGTGGTCAGCATTTGGTGACCGGAGATTCTCATTTCCAGTCAGTCCACGACACTAATTTAGGTTTTCGTCAAGAGAAAGGTTTCAATCTTCATCATAACCGCCAACAGCTCCGTCACCCCCAACGTTTCATTCAATCACAGTCGTTGGATCATCGTCCCCGTCCTCGAAAGCCGTTGCCGTCGGATTATCGCAATTGGGAATATGCTAAAACGGCGCCTCCTCCTCATGCTGGTAGACTTATGATAATGTCTTTTGAGTATTGATGAACCAACTACATGAATGTAATTCCAACTCTGGTGTTTCATTGCAGAGAAATTCATAGTGCTTTCTTATAATATACTAGCCGACTATCTTGCCATAGACCACCAGAGCAAACTTTATTATCACATTCCTCGTTACGTGTTGGATTGGGACTGGAGAAAGAGAAGTATACTTTTTGAACTTGGCCTTTGGTCTGCTGACATTATGTGCCTTCAGGTTTTTACCCTGCTTTGTACCGATTGTTTTGTACTGAATCTGGGTATTTGTATTCTTAGGAAATGAATTTCCTTCTTGTGGTAACTTTTCCAGGAGGTTGATAAGTTTCAAGACTTAGAAGAGGAATTGAAGCCAAGGGGTTATAGTGGCATTTGGAAGGTCTGTTTGGAATTGAAGAGTTGTTTTATTTATGTTTTATCTAATCCAGGTCCTTGTATTTTTGCTTAATTCTCTTTGTCCTCATTTGCAGCTGATGCATACTTGCACTTTAGATATCATCCCATGTTATAGGTTTGCTCTGTTTACTCTGATGTAAAATGAGAAGGACTCGACCTTAAAACTAAAATGTGTAATGTTTCACTGAATTGAGAGCCTAGTTAGATGCTTAAATTCGATTCTATTGTCAAATGTAAAAGATGGAAGGTAATTTGATAAGACCAACCTAGCATTCTGAAGGTGCAAGTTGCTGTTCAAACTAATCACACTTCTTGAATGTTTCTTGCATCTTTATTTAAGATTTCTTGGGCCTCTAGAACATCTTCTTAGTGAAGATGCTTATCTTTTTTTCTTCTTTTGGATCAGTTACTGAGACTTACAAACGAAACATTGCCCTAATCTTCCCTTCATTTTGGTGTATAAGTATATGGGTTGTTGCAGCCATCTAAGTTAAATAAAGAAGAAAAGGTCTGTGAGCTGTGCAGTGCACATATACCACAAGCTCCTTATTTTATATGATGTAATTTTGGAGTTGAACTAATAAAACAATATAGTGTTGTTATTCTTCTGAGCTGGAACAATCTCAAAATGTGCTTCTTCATCCTTTGATTGTGGTGACAAATAAGGAGAGAGTTAATATGTCTTTGTTTTTGTTGTATAGATGCGGACTGGTAAGGCAATTGATGGTTGTGCAGTCTTTTGGAGAACATCAAGGTAAAATATACTGGCAATCAAGTGTGTTGATTTGTGTCCATAAATGCATCTTTGTTTTTGCTGTTTGTTGTTTGATAACTATGTTTCTTCTGAATGTTATTGAATCATCTTCTCTTTATATTTCTTCTCTGATTATGCACCTTCAAAAACACAGCCTTTTTTATTCTTAAGCACTATTGATTTTGCCTTCTAGAGGATGCACTCATAGATGATAGTGTTTCTATTGACAAGTCATTTTGGGACTCTTATACAGTGATTTCCGAGAACTAACTTCTTCAGAATAGTCAGCTTTTTCCTTCAATATTAGGTTCCTCTAATTTCTAATGGCATGGCTTCCCTTTGGTACATTCTTCACCTAACCCCTCAAACTCTACTCCGAACAGAGATCTTGCATTTATATTTTTTGGGGATCCAATGTTTAGAATGACAGAAAACATGACAATGGCTAGTCTGGCTTTCCAATCGAAGCATTGATGGCAGTTTGGAAAATTGATGTCCTAATGATGCCTTTGGGACAAATTTGAGATTTGCATTATGTCACTCGTGTGCACTTCCTAGTCTTTGATTCCAGTTGCTCTGAGGTTATTGGCTTCAAATCTGGTTCCTATTTTAAAGAAAGACCCTGGATGTAACCTTTCTTTATCATGGATGCAATAACTTCAGCTGTTGGTCTTCTGATGTTGTGACCAATTAGAGTGTATCTTTATTCTATCAGATGTTACTCTTTGCCAAACATTATATGTTGATAAAGTTGTAGAACTCAACTAATTTACCTTTATGTTAGATTCAAGTTGCTCTACGAAGAATCAATAGAGTTCAATAAGCTTGGACTTCGAGATAATGTTGCTCAAATATGTGTGCTAGAGGTACATCATCTATTCTCGAAAGTTCATCTGACTTGCCAATATTAACTGCAACTACAGAAGGTCTGAATTTTGAGTTGTATTTTTCTTGTTTTTCATCTTTAATAACTGGTGGATGTGATTTCAGTTAATAAATCAATTTCACACATCTGACACATCAGCTTCACCGTCAAGGTATTAATTCAAAACTTATATTTCTTATTTTGTTGTTTGTTGATCTTGTCAATGCCATAGGACATAGTCTATATAAAGTTTGTACTTTACTTTGCATATCTGACCCAATTATCATTTCAAACATGGTGAAACTTGACATTTTATTAATTTTCTAATAAAATTAAAGATTTATGTGCAGCTCATCCTGTTCTAACAAAGTTGTCATATGTAATATTCACGTGCTTTACAATCCTAAAAGAGGTGAAATTAAACTTGGTCAGGTATTTATCACATCACTTGGTAGTCTGTACGTTTTTGTCTGAGTTAAGCTACAATGCTTCATTAGTTATGTATGTTTTTACTAGCTCCATAACTCCCTCCACCTCACCCCCACCCCCACCCCCAAAAAAATATAAAGGGAGAAAAATATTACTGAAAATTAAAAGGCAGGTCATTATGTCTCCAATTCTTATGCATATAACATATTGATGTCTCAAATGCCAAGTCAAAATGATAAACTTAGACCATAAATTTTTGCAGCTGCTTAATATTTTACTTTTACGGACTGTTAAATGCCAACCAAGTGAATTTTTTTAACTTCAACGGATTTTTTTCTTCTGGAAGCAATGCAAAACAAGAATTATTTAATTTTTTCTTATTATTTTTTTGTAAGAAAGCATACTACTCTTTCTCTAGTAATAAAGCAAGCTTGGGTTCCAACTATCCCTTTCTTAAGAGGTTTTGTCTATGACTTCCTGGAAACTATAGAGAAGTTTGAAGAGGTGAGAAATTGAAGTATTTTTACTTTTGGTTTGTCCTTGTTGGATTAAGATTTAAGTCCATGAGAGAGTAAGATGACCCCTCAATAGAGTAGGACCCTGGTTCTTTTTGAATTTTTAAATTAAGAGTCCTTATTTTGGTCAAGAGATAATGTAAGTCTCAATTATGAGTGAGAATAAAAATTTTCAAGTTATGAATTTCAGGGTGAAGGTTTGATGCTTTCGCATCCGAGAGTAATTATTAGATTCTAGGAGCAATCCTTAGACATTAGGTGTGGTACCTAGTTCTTTATAAACCCTAGATGTACATTCTTGGAGTTGTTAATATGAAGCTTTATGTAACCTATATTTTAAGCTTTCTTCATCATTGGTATTAATAAATAATCATCCAGATTAATTACATTTTCCTTATTTCTTTCTCTCTGTTTTCTTACTGTTACCTGTTTTGTATCTGTCCTATGTCAGGAAGCAATAATTTTTTCTTAGTTAGTTATGAGACCATGAAGTTCAAGAGATTCTTATGATTCAATGAGAAATTCTTTCCTCCAACCTAAGATCTATATCTTGGATCAAATCTTATGATTAAATGAGAAATTCTTTCCTCCAACCTAAGACCTATATCTTGGATCTAACTTCAATAAGAATTACTTTCAAAGCAGATTCGGTCACTTTTAGAACGGGCTCATGCTGTTTCAAAAATCTGGAACAGTGCACCTGTGGTACTTTGTGGAGATTTTAATTGTACTCCAAAGGTTGCAATTTTTGATCCTGCAATTCTTAAATTCTATTACTTTCAGTTGCTGGGATTGGTCTCTATGAAAGTTTATCGTGACAATATTCTCTCTCCTTCTTTCTATTTCATTTTTGCATCAGAGTCCACTCTACAACTACATCTTGGAACAAAAGGTAATTGTTCCGTTTATTTATTTGTCAGTCCTTTTCTTCCTTTTTTCATGGTTAAATTTGTGAAAATTACAGAATTAATTGCATAATATCTTGCAGTTAGATGTGAATGGATTGAAAAGAGATAAGATATCAGGACAAGCTTCAGCTGAAATACGTCCTTCAAAAACATATTCTCCAAGCTCTGGGTAGGTTTATGTTCATAAATATTTATAAGATGTTTGGAGGCCTTGTGCATGTATGTTATGCCGAAGCTTAAAAAAGCTTCCAAATTTTGCAGCATTCATCCATGTGGTGAGTCAATTCAAACGGAAGTCATGAGGAATAACAAGCTAGCTAGTTCCCTTTCAGAAACACAATGTCCTAAAAAATCGTATGAGAGTTGTGAAAGTAAACCTCATACTAAAAACTGTTTTCAACCTGAAGATGCTAGAGCTACTCTGGATGCACCAAAGACATCATGCCCACCTGGGAACTTTTTTCAACCTGAAGATACTAGAGCTACTCTGGATGCAGCAAAGACATCATGCCCACCTGGGCAATGTGAGAGTGCTGACAGCAGACTAAATTTTAAAGAGACAAAAGAGTGGGAAAAGAATGTAGTGGACAACTATCAAGATGACATTCAATATGGTGCTTCAGTGTTGGTTGACAGAACAAAACAAAGTCCAATTGCATGTCCGTATGACCAATTGGATGATGAGATTCACAAATCAACTTCTCCAGTGCTTTCATGTCCTGATAAAGGCATCCGTGATGGAAATGGGATAGAACTGGCAAAAGAAAATTCTGGTTTGCTTTCTGATCAAGGGATTTTATGTGAGCATGCCAAGTCAAATGTCCATCCAGAGACTCTGAGTGCAAACCTTGATTTAGTTGCAGTCTCTCTTGGAGATTCCCCTCCAGGAAACAAAGCATGTTTGTCATGCCAACAGCATATTAGTGATGAGGATATGTGCATTTCAGAACGTTATCAAGTAAACATTTCAAGTGCATCCACAAGCATTTATAATTCAGATAATAAGAAGTTGGAGGATGTGTTTCCTCTGGAGCCTAATGAAGGTGTAATAAAAGGTGAAGATGAGAGTACATTTTTGGGTGCACTAAATGATACCAAAGATATTTCTCTATGCGATTTTGATCTAAACTGCGGGTCATACTTAGTTAAGGTTTCCAAAGAATGTTCTAGTTTAAATGATTCACAATCCCTTTCACCAAGGACCGAAGTTGTGAATGACTCTCTGAGCTTGGATGCTGAGGCTGCAAAATTTAAGAAAAATGTGCTTGATCCATCTTCGTGGACTCCAATGGAAATAGAGACTGCTACAGGTAGTGCAGACGATACCAGATTGGAACATCTGCTAAAGCTTAGAAGCACTTATGCAGATGTTGAGGTATATTAACCTTTGAATTTTATTTTACTACTGCATAATGATGTGCCTATGTATTCTTTCTTATCACATCTTTGACGAATGTTGATATAAAAACCTCATGATATAGCTAAAATTGATGGCAGTGCATTTAATCCTTCAGGTACGAATGTTACAGAAGCAATTTGACCCTAATTACTTTGGTTTTGGAGGTTAACGAAAATTTATATGAGATGTGAACAAGTGAAACAAAAGGTTATGTCTAATTTAATGTACTATAATTTAGAAATCTCTATCATGTGGGGCAGAAGAAATAAGAATAACGTTTTGAATAAGTGTGGGGACTAACCAAAAGGCTGGGAATGGGCAACTTCATTTCATTCCTTATACAGCATGTTTATGTTCATTCTCATGACACCAATTCCTCCAACCAATTTCTTTCATTCATCTTTCTCTCTCCGTAAAATATAGGGAAAATGTTCTTGATTACATGATTCATGTATATTAAACTTTTGCAGGATACTTCAGGGACAAGAGATCCAAATGGAGAACCTTTAGTGACCAGTTACAATAGATGTTTCATGGGCACTGTTGATTACATATGGTGAGTATCTGCAGGTTCTACTCATCGTAGTATTACATTTTCTCCAATGACTATTATCTGAATGAATCAGTTCACCTTTATCTTCATTATGTGATTGGGTAGTTGTGGAATGTATTAAAACATTATATTCAATTTGACCGGGGATCCAGGTCTTCTGAAGGGCTTCAAACTGTGAGGGTGCTTGCTCCAATACAAAAAAATGCAATGCAGTGGACACCAGGATTCCCAACTAAGGTATGAAAATTATCTTAAGAAGCCTTTACTTTTGGAAAGGCCGTGATTACCACAAAATTTAGACTGTAAAATATCTTTATAAGTATTTACTTTTGGAGAGGCCTTGATTTCCACAAAACTTGGACAATAATTAGATTCATTGTTAGTTCTTTAGAAAGATTCAATTAATGTTTCTACATCAATCAGTGAGGGTACTTAAGTCTCAATCAAGGCCCTGGGCTTACCATCTCCCGTAGTACCCAAAACAAAAAATGGATTAATCCATTTATGCTACTTGAGTGAGCCGAGTGTAGTGTATTTAAGACAAATCTTCATCCTCGCTTTTAAGGATGACATATTCAGTTGAGTTTTAAGGATGCTTCCAGCCGCCCCTAAAAAGCAATATTTATCCATGCGTTAATTTAATTACGTGAAAGAATGGGATATTAAACACATCTAAGCATATAATTATGGGAGATTAAACACATCCAAGCTTATAATTTTTACTAATATAAACTGTACTTTACTGGATTTGTTGCTCAGAAATGGGGAAGTGATCATATCTCCTTGGCTTCTGAATTGGCATTCGTCGAAACTGGAAGTGGGAGTAACATAAAAAAGCTCAGTAAACAAGCTTGGGCTGTAGCTGGAAATCAGAAGAAGCTTAAAGACTAGGAGTTCTACTCAAGATTTTTCGTTCCCTTGTTACCTTCCATAAGCATCATAGGCTCCTTTGAGCTAATTTTGGTCGGTGATAATCCCCTTGTAATCCTTTTGTATAGATCTTTTATATGAGCGTAACATTTAGTTGACAGGTCATGTTATTATTTATCAATTTTAATGCAAAAAATTGGGGAAAGACAGTTGACAATTATGTAGTCATTTTTTAAGCAAGAGATAATGGTGCAATAAAAAATAAGACTTTTTTATCAAAGAAACGAATTTCGTACCGTACCGGCCGATACCGGTCGAAAAACGGTACGAAATCGGTGAACGTCAGTACCGGGCATGGATACCGATCGATACCGGCTAGAACCATCAATTCTGGCCAATATCGAAAATTTTGAAAATTGCAAGGACTAACTTGCAATTTTCGGAAGTTTTTAACTTAAAACAAACCCCCCCTTTCTGGATTCTTCTTCGGTCTCTCACTCTCTCTTCTTTGACGCACGCTGCACGCCTCCTCTCTTCTCCGATCTCTCTCTCGGTGTCTCGTCACCTCCTCCTCACCGTCGACGTCTCCTCCAGTTCTCCAGTCCTCCTCCATCGAGT
>JANKOD010000008.1:16277520-16308331 GCA_026284645.1 Erythroxylum acuminatum | reverse complement strand
AATGTGTGATTGATGGTTTAGTGTATGATGCCATGTTATGTACAGTGAAGGTAAGATAGTTAACATGTCATTTCTAACAGGCATATACACGTGTATCCGATAGACACACATGCATATGTCAGTTGGGAATGGGGTCTTACAAGAACAATAGAATCATCTCCCTATACTGAGCAATGACCTTAAGATTCCAATAGGGTCATCTCCCTATACTGAGGATATTAGTGGCTAGTACATTGCTTCCCCTCTTTTTTAATAAATTTACATCATTGTCTTTTCTCATTTTAGACTTGACATTTTTCCTTAGTTGAGGATATCAGTGGCTAGTGTGCAGCTTACCCTGTTTTTTAATAAATTTACTCACATATAAACTTCTTATTGCACTTAAATCAAGGCCAAACCTTAATGACCTTTATAAAAGAGTGAATAATGTGAAATTTGAGTGAAACTTCCTAGGTACCTAATTTTTAATTATTTTTCTCCAAATGTTGTAATATCTAGTTCAAATTGAAACTTGAAAATTTTAGTAGATGTTCAGACAAAGGCTAACATTTTGATTTGAAAGCTAAAACTTTTATATGTTTTATTCAACTAGTAACTTAAAATTTTGATCAAATGCAACTTCAAAATTTTGGCTTTTGGCTTAACAAATACAACTTCACAGCTAGGAGGTTTTCCTAGAAGCATCTGCGTTTAAAAGAGTGAATAATAGCTTATTGATAGGGTCCTCCAACAAGATTATAAAAAATCAACAATAAAAGTGCCTGTGAGTTTATTTCCTTGAGGCTAGTCTAAAGATTGGTAGATTAACTGGTATTCCACGCTGTACACCTTAGAAAACTACCTATACCCTCTCAATTTCATCTTAAGGTTGTTTTCATAAGTGAATACATATAAATTGGGTGCTGCTCGCAAAGGTTTTATGAAGTAGATCACACGTTAGTATAGACTTAATGTTCGATATACAAAATGAACAAGAAGGAGGGGTTGAATTGTGTATTCTTTTTGATGATCCCCTTTTCAAGAATTTCTTGAAAAACTTGTTTTTTCTTAGAACTATTGAAAATCAATATTATGAAGTATTGCAATTTATTTCTAAGTGCTTGTATAAAACAATAAGAGTGAAATTTGAGAGTTGAGAGAATCGACATAGCAGATTTATACTGGTTCACCCCAAACCATGGGCTACGTCCAGTCCTCAGAATTCTTTATGAGATTTCACTATACTTCTCAAAGATACAAGTATTCTTTTCTCTGAGCCTCTTCAAGTCTCTTACAACAAGTATTCTTTTCACACTTAGCCTCTTCAGGCTATCTGCTTTTCTTCTTTCTACTGAAAGATGTTTCGAGCTTTGTTACAGACAATAGTAGCTCTAAGTTTAGCACAAAGAATAAAATTTCTAGCTTTTGAATCTCTAGCTCTTTTGAATTTCACTAACTTCTGCAGTCTTCGACTCCGACTCGTATTTATAGCCTTCGTCTTCAACCGCTTCTTGATAACTGCTTCTTTCTTCTTGTTTCTTGATCTTTGAAGAATCAGTTATTCAGTTGAGTTCTGTAACCAACTCAAACTGATAATCATCTAACGTGGTATCGAGTCTTCCGCCTTAGTTTCTTTCGTCTCATTTTTGTCGTCTCGTTTTTCTTCTGTCCCATTTTCGGCTTTGGCTTCCGTCTCATTTTTGTTCCATCTCATTTTCGCTTCCGTCTTATTTTTAACTTTAGCTTCCGTCTTATTTTTGTCTTTCATCTTATTTTGTCTTCCGTCTCATATTTGCTTCCGTCTCATATCTGCTTTTGTCTCATTTGTATCTGCTTCCGTCTCATATTCTTCCGTCTCATTTCTTTCATCTCATTTTCGCTTCCGTCTCATTTTTTACTTTGGCTTCCGTCTCATTTTTATCTTCCTTCTTATTTTTTCTTTCGTCTCATATTTGCTTCCGTCTCATTATTTGGTCTTCATCAAAATTATTTAAACGTAAAGTCATTTTGACTTAACACATGCTAGTGACTGAATCTCTAAATTCACCTAGAAAAGCCTAAAGAGATTTTATTTATAAGTGTACTATAGTTTAATGTAATAAGAGAAACCTTTTATTAGGTTTTATATATCTTAATACATTCAAAGGGATTCTTTTTGGTACATCGGAAAGTTAGAAAGCAAAAAACTAAAAGAAAGATAATAAGAAAAATCAATCGCTCAAAAAACACACTCCTGAAGCATCAGCAGCTAAGCCAAGCAAGAGATCCGAAGGCGAAGATAACCATTCTTGAAATTCTTATCGGTTCCTGCTTCCTCATTTAGCAAGGGAATCTGCTACTCGATTGCCTTGCCCTAGAGAGTGACGCCATAGAATATCCCAATCCCAACCCTTGCAAACTATAATATCAGCTACAATATTTGCCAAAGGGTGAAACAACCAATCCTCACAAGATATCAACTGAAGGGATTCTAGGGAGTCCGGCACCACC
Organism: Erythroxylum acuminatum; assembly: GCA_026284645.1. NCBI lineage: Eukaryota > Viridiplantae > Streptophyta > Magnoliopsida > Malpighiales > Erythroxylaceae > Erythroxylum > Erythroxylum acuminatum. Next base: position 16,305,862 of record JANKOD010000008.1, on the reverse strand, counting down.
ATAATTTTTCTAAACCTAGTGATCCAGGCTATTTGCAGCCCTGTTCTTATGGCCAATAGTTTTGCCGTCATATTTGTCACAATCTCAATATAACCAGCAAATCCACGCAGCCAGCGCCCATAATGATCTCTAAAAACACCTCTATTTCCAGTGTCTCCAGGATTATTTAAGGCACTACCATCAACATTCAAACAGATGTAATTAAGATCTGGGCCCAACTATGACACCCATCTTGGAATCGGAACAGGGTCCCTTTGAAGACTACCAAAGCAATGACACCAATCCTGTATAGTCACAGAAAGAAGGGATTCTTATTGAAATTTTGTCAAAGGAATCTCATCAAAGATAGCTTGATTACGCCCCCGCCAAATAATCCATATGGTAGCTAAGAATATTATGTCACTTTTCTGAGAAGTACCAGAGTTACAAACCCTCGAACTCCATTTTTTAAACCAAAACCACAATTTTAGTATCCACCGGAACAAAGAAATTAGTAGGAACGACATTATTAAAAGCTTTATATCAAAGATACGATACCTCTCTGCAATCTCTAAAAAGATGCACCATAGTTTCCACACCGTAAGAACAACGCCAACAAAGACCATTACTATCTAAGTTTCTTACCCATCTTAACTCTTGAGTATGAACTCGTCCGAGACACAAAAGCCAAGCCATAACATGAATTTTCTTGGGACCTCGCAGCTCCCACACCCAATCACAAATAGTGTTGTTATGAACAATACCCAAGTTCTCACTATTGTTCAGAACCCAATTATAGGCACTGTTAACAATATATCTACCATTAGGAGATTGGCCCTAAATCCATCGGTCCTGAAGTCCTGCCCAAAGCGAACGATGAAGTCGAGGCAAACAGGTTTTAATGTCCTCGTTAATGGGAGTCTGAAGCTTATCAAAATCCCAGTCCCCATTATGCTTAATAACATCACTGATCCTATGCGCCATATCATCTCCCGCAATTTCCTCCACCAACTCTGCCAGCGGACCTAAATCGCTCCAAGAATCAAACCAGAACGAGGTGGAGGCACCATCTGATACTTGCCGTTTGAAACCTCCCCAAATCTCCTTTAACGTTTTCAGTAACCCCTGCCATAGAGGAGAGCCCTTCTTGCCATCCAACCATTTATCCACTGGAATCCCATTTTGCATAATGATTTAAAAGAACTTGGGCCCAATGTTTTTCTGGATGGGATATCAAGCCCCAAATAAGTTTTCCTAGCATAGATATATTGATTCTTCTAGAATCCCGCACGCCTAGACCACCCATCTTTCTTGGTTTTGCAACATCTTTCCAATTCACCAAATGAAGCCCTTTATGCCCAGCTATAGAGTTTCAAATGAACCCATGCACTAATTGATCAATTTTCTCACAAACATAGTTCGGAAGCCAAGTTGTTTGCATTATATAGACCCGCAAAGCATTCAAAATAGAGCGAACCATAGTAATATGTCCAGCAAGATTTAAGTGATTCGTTTTCCAAAAAGACAACTTGTTATTCACCCGCTCCAGCAGCTCATTATACATACGACTGTTCCTTTTACCATTTCCCAAGGGAAAATCCAAGATATTTTCCAATATTAGTCGTAGCTTCGATATTTATCAGGCTTCCTAAAAAATTAATTCTGTCACGCTTCATACAACCCGACAGAAGCCACTTCAACTTAGACTCACTCACCTTCACACCCGATTCCTGGTAGAACAAATTGATAATTCGACTAGCCTCCTGACCCTGCTTCTGGTTAGCTTTCATACAAAGAAGATTTTAGCTTAATAGAAACATGAGTTAACCAATTAGAGAGTAAATAGATATAATATGAGAGAGTGCACTTTTAGTTTCTAAGAGATGATGCTAATCTAGATTAATATATTCATTCTAAGTTAATTTAATTACGAAGTAAAAATCATACTAGAAGAAGCACTTGTCTAAGCATCGATGTAAGATTAGATTCATTTTTGATAATTTGCCTTTTCATTGATTCTCTTATATACCAATTGAAGTTTTGTTTTATTTTATATTTTATTAATCAAAATCCACCGTCATCACTCTTTTTATTTAGTTTAGACTATATTTTAGTTCTAGATTTTCTAATTTATATAAGCTTCTTCGAGGGATCAACTCTTACTTACTTACCGCTATGGCACTTGATAATGATATGCACATTTGCCTTAATTTTTGGTAATAATTTAGTAATAAGAAAATTTATAATTGGAAAAAACACCAATCTCCTACGTAATCATCTAAACTAAGTCCAATATGATTTATAAGATTTTTAATCTTGTATGAGTCGTAAGCATGAACTTTATAAATTTAGCCTTATTGATGGAAAGTGTCATGATTTTTATCAAATTTCATTTACATTTATTGGAGATAGAAAGGAAATGTTTATACTTAGTGGGATTATTCTTATTGAAATTCCTAGAAGTATGAATAAGTACCAAATGCAAAAGGAAAGTTACTCCTTTATCACTAAAATGTCTCTGATTCGAATAACGAAAACAATCTCTTTATAAAATGCAAAGGAAAGCTTCATATAATTGATGTCCCCTTTCTGGCTCTTACAAAATAGAGAGCCTTGTACGTTGAGATTATTGTTGTTGTTATTGCTACAGCAAAGTATGAGTTGCATTCAAATAAAGATGTGATTTTGGCGTCCCCCTTAAGTTCACTCTACTAAAGTTATTCTTAATTTTCATTAAATTTTAAATTTTATAATAACATTTTATAATATTTAAATAAACTATGAAAATAAGTATAATTGATCCTTAAATAAGTAGAACCACTAGCTCTAATCAAGATTTTTGTTAACTTATTCGACACTTTTAAATACAGTCATTTAGTAATAGTATCATCTACAGCGTAGATGCAAAATTTTCTTTTCTTGTGTTATATAGGTTACGGGGGCTAGTTTTAAGTACCATACTAACTGAACGACCCCTTCATGAAAGAATATTATTTAGTCTTAAAACAACCAAATCTCGATTGAATTTAGTGCTTCTATTTATTTAGCGACCAATTAAAATTATTTTCATAGAGTACATAATTATTTGATAAAATATTACATAAAATATTAGAGAAACTTTTTTTTTTAAATTGAGCCTTAAAATGCACATTTTACCCTTGGTTTTTTTACCGTGAAGGTTAAGGAAATATTACCAATAAGAAGATAGAAAAAAAGAATGCAGCTCATGCATTTGTCAGTAAAGACAATTTAACATTGTAGTCACATCATCTCAACCATATAAAGGATTAGGAATTTTTTTTAATTTGTATTTTTCAAAATGAAACTTTGGGTTTACTAAAAATGTTAAAAAAGGGAACTTCTGTTAAGCATTTATCAAATTATTGTAATATAAATTTTGATAATTTAAACTGATTATTAATCGAATCAGAATTTAAATTTAAAACTCACGTAATTATTCTTTTTTAGTTAATTCTAAAAAAAACTAAAAATTGGTTTCGAGAAAAGCCAAAAAAAATAGTTCAGTTTTTATTCCCTAAATTGTTAAAAAATAATTTTTTAATCTTTTCTTTTTCATTCGCTATCCGTGAAGATTAACAAATTTTACCTACGATTTGTATGAAAAATATGAAGTTTTGCATACCCTCCCTCCCTTTTATGTATTAAAAATTCCTATTGTTGGATCCTATTAAACCAACATTTAGGATAAGCACGAAAATGACTGTCATATACATTAAAAAACTATATAAAGAAAATGCTCTTTAATATCCAATAGTTAGTTATGTAAAAAGTTGTTTTTTTAGTATTTATAATTCTACAATATATTCTTTATATTTCTAACACCGAGGATTAAGTTGAAGATAATCCTTATCCGTTATGGTTCTCTTTGTACTTGTGGCAAGCCCAGTCCCATTTTCTGCCACCGCAAACAGCTCAACTTCTACTTTCCTTCCTTGCCTTGATTTTATTTTCGCTAACCCAAAAATTAATACAAAAAAAAAATGATAGTATCTATAGAAAAGCAAACAAGTAGTAATGGAATTTGCAAATTTGACCTATTTGCTCTGAAATTTATTCTATGTTTGTCTCCTATATTTGTACCTTTGTTTCAGGGCCTCATGTTGGTTGATTCCTTCTGTTACATTACATGTCCTTTTTGTTTTTAATTTTGTTTCTTGCCTTTATTTGCATTTCTTTGGTTTTCTTCGCTTCCATGTATATTCCCCCATCATCACATCGCCGAATGTAAATCATTTCTCTTTTCTGGTTCAATCAATATTCAGTTTCCATACGCCGATGGGTACTGCAGCTGCTCAGTGCCCACATAGAATCACCAGTCATTCCTATGGAAGATTGGGCCGAGAATTGGCTTCAGTCTCTAGCTTTCCTCATAAATTAGCATTATCAAGATTTAACTGTCGACCTACTTTTGAGTCTGCCGCTAATTCTAAGGTACCACCCAAACTTCGCCTTCTTTGCTTCATCTTTGTTGAGTTAAATGGTCTCATTTATCATAGTAACAAGTGGCGGAGAAAAGAACAGAACTTTTGGACTTGTATTGGTCTTTTATAAGGAAAGTTAAGTTTTACCTTACTGCCTGAGATACCCAATTGTGACATAGGCATTTCTGTTTTTGTCGGCTGGAGTAGATAATTGATAAACGAAACTGTGGCGGTGTAATTCTTATTTTATGGTCAATTAGTGAACTTACAGGAAAACTAAGAACCGTTGTATTACTTATAAAGTTTCAAAGGCTCCTTTCCACTACGAAAGTAGTTTAACATGGCTTTCAACGGTGCATTTTAAGGTGTGTAGGTCAACAAAGTGGTAGGACGTGCAATTTTGATATATCAAGGAATTCTGATGATCAAGAAATATTAAAAGAATGCTAGGCTGGATGTTTGGTTATAGGAGTGATCAATGATAGCAAACAAGTAAAATGTTGAAATCATTAAGGATCTTTTACTTTGACTTAAAGAAGTATTTAAGTGAAACCTTTAGTTTTGAATTGGGCTATTAGATGATTTATTTGATCCCAGTGGTTCTAGTCTGCATCCTAAATAAGATGGGTAACTTATTTGATAAACCTTGAATTATATGTAATTATTTCTTGAATGATAGTGAACATTTAGTTAGCATCTAATACATTTGGAATTTTGTTACTTCTTTAATAAAGAGTGAATTATAGGTGAGTACTGTTGTAATAACCATAACGTTGATCATTTAGTTAGCATATGAAACATTTAGAATTTCAACGACACTTATTAATGGGTCTGTGAGTAAGGTACCATGTCGAAGACTTATTGGTCTAAGAGAGAGTTTGTGTGTGCCAACCACTAGGCTAATCCTTCGACCTCGAGTAATTATTTCTATGACAAACACTTCATTTTAGGTAAAGTTTTGTTGATTGAGATATTGACTGTTTTTCTTTTCTCAATTAATAGAGTTTGTATTAATGCCAAGGTTGAAGGTTGTTTGTGGCATCGTCCTTGGCATAAATTAGCTACTTGGGTGCATTTTGATTGTCAGAAACTTACAATTTATGAAGCAGAAAAATCTTGTATAATCATTGATAGCCACTGGCAGTGATCTAAATGCTTTGTTTTTGTAGGGATTCACTGGTCGAGTTCATGCTCTTCCAGATATTGATGATATTTTTTGGGAGAAAGTACCTACACCTATACTTGATGTTATTGAAAACCCTATACACTTGAAGAATTTAACCACCAAGGTTAGATGTATGCTTTCAATGTTTCAATATCTACGTTGGGTCATAATTGTTGTTCTCACGGAATTTACTTTGTGCAGGAACTTAAACAGTTAGCTGGTGAAATAAGATTAGAGTTGGCTTCTATAGTTTTAAAGAAAGAAAAATATTACAAGGCTAGTTTAGCAGTGGTGGAACTAACGGTTGCCATTCATTATGTTTTCCATGCTCCAATGGATAAGATATTGTGGGATGTTGGAGAACAGGTAAGGTAGCTTTGATATTTGTAATCATGAGTGCTTAAGCATGTAAATGAGACAGAACAACATTTAAAACTTGCTGCTTGATCTCCTAGCGGGCATTTCAAGGTGCATATGGGGGTTGGATAGTTATTGTTCATGATTCTGATTTGAGAAGCTGGAGTGTGGCACATAGCTAGTGGATTTACATTTAACTCTTCTTTCTTTACAAATCTGTTTATTATTCATTGATAGGCATACGCACATAAGATTCTAACTGGAAGGCGATCCCATATGCATACAATGAAAATAAAGAATGGTCTCTCTGGATTGACATCTCGCTCAGAAAGTGAATATGATCCATTTGGGGCAGGGCATGGATGCAATAGTATTTCTGCTGGACTTGGTAAATTTTTTGTTCTTGTTATTCTTGTTTCAGCCTTAAATAGCTATTTCATTGCTTTTTGGTGGTAAATTCCCTTAAGAATTCTTTGTGAATGTATTTTGCACTAATTTTGATTAGCTTATTTTTTGATAATTAACCTTTTAATTTTTTTGGAACTTATTGACCTACTAATGGTAGTATGTCGAAACTGTAATATGTTATAAGCATATGAAATCAAATACTCAAGTTTTCTCTTAATATGCTCTTGTACGTTTCCACAAGTTCCATAACTTGTAAAGACATTTACTTCACTATTTTCTTAATGAAAATTCATAACATTGACTATAATTATTTTGTCACCAGGATTGGCAATTGCGAGAGATATAAAAGGGAAACGGGAACGTGTAGTCACGGTAATTAGCAATAAGACAACTCTAGCTGGACAAGTATATGAAGCAATGAGCAATGCGGGCTATTTAGATTCAAATATGATTGTGATTTTGAATGACACTCGTCATTCTTTACATCCGAAGATTGAAGAGGATGTGAAGACTCCTATTAATGCTTTATCTAGTACCCTAAGCAGGATCCAATCAAGTAAATCTTTTCGGAAACTTAGGGAAGTTGCAAAGGTACCCTATCATTTTAATTTCTTCTTGACTACACTTATAAGGAACTGTTGATCGTCCATCTTTAATATAAGCTGAGAACTATTTTCTTTCATAAGTAAAGTTGTATACTTTGTGCACAGTATAGGGTTTTCCCACGTGTCGGCATCTCCTTACACCAAAAGGTTGTCTTTAAGAGTTAACTGTTTGTGTGTGTGTGTGTGTGTTTTTTTTTTTTGACTTTGCTTCCAAAGGGTGTCACCAAGAGGATTGGTAAAGGTATGCATGAATTGGCTGCCAAAGTTGACGAGTATGCTCGTGGTATGATGGGTCCCAAGGGATCAACTCTCTTTGAAGAACTTGGTCTATACTACATTGGTCCTGTTGATGGACACAACATGGAAGACCTAGTTTGTGTTCTACAGCAAGTTGCATCTTTGGGTTCAATGGGTCCTGTATTTGTACATGTGATAACAGAGGAAAATCAGGTGGTGCAAGATGAACATAAAAATGAGGCAATGGAAAATCAACAGGAAGGTATGCTCATTTCATACATTTTATCTCATTTACTATTCATGTCAAATTTACTCATTATAGGTGTTAAATGGGCATGTAAAACATTTTGGAGTTGCTTGATGGATGTCAATAGTGATTAGGTGCAAACTTCATGACAATTTTTTAAAATTGGCTTATAGAATGGCTGGGTTTTCCAAGGTTACATATAATAGAAAGAGAAAATAAGAGTTGCTAGCTATGCAACAACTGGACTACTAAAACTTGGGATGTGGTTATTTCTTATTCGTCTGCTACTACTAATTCAAACGGTGTGCTTGAACTAGCAATTCTTTCCTAATGCACTGTCATCTCTTTCTTAAACTTCATCTTCTTGGTTGAGGCTTATTGCACTCAACTTTTTTTTTCTTTCGTAGGAAGTCCTCCCCTTTTAACGACCTTGTCTACGAGGTTTGCTTCATGAAATCTTTGTAGTCGAAAAGATATTCCCATATTGCATTTTTAGTTGAACCATCAACTCATTGCAACAAAAACTAAGTTGTTGGCTTATTATGCCTTTTTTCTACTCTCCTTTCCAAAATGGCTATAGTTGTATGATCAATTGTAGAGAGTTGCTTAGGGAGGTCAGGTGATGTAGGGACTGGTCATGATGTGCTCCTTTTAGTTGAGACACATGGAATTTAGGATGTATTGAATTTCCCTATAGTAACTGTAATTTACAAGCTACCTATTTTTCTCAATAATTTCATAGGGTCCATAGTACGGAGGAGAGAGTTTGTGATGGGTTCTTCTTTGAAGTGAGTGTTGCTTATCGGGTTGTAGTTTGAGAAGTACCCACCCAACTAAATTTCTTTGTCTGTTCTTCTCTTATTAGCATGTTGTTTCATCTTATTTTGAGCTCTCATAAGATGAAATCTTGTCATTGCCAATGTTGTTTCCCTCACCTTCATAGCTTGATCCATGTCTAAAAGCCTTGAAATCTCCTGTAAAATAAGGGACATATAATGGGAAGGGGTACCCAAATACCACCTCAAATGTTGTCAAGTTTATAGCTATGTGGTGGTTCTTGTTGTACCACCATTCTGCTAATGAAATCCACTCAACCCACTTCTGTGGAACTTCACAAAAAAAAAAACACCTCAAATATGTCTAACATTTTTTTAATGGCTTTTGTTTGGCCATCAAATTGAGGATGGGCAGTCGAGCTTCAAACTTAATCCTTCTGACCTAAATGTCTCTTGCCAAAAAGTGCTCAGGAATAGAAGGTCCCAATCACTTACAATGGACTCGGGCATTCCATAAAGTTTAAAAACATGATTAATAAACAATTAAGCTAATCCAAAGGCAGACTAATTAAGTTTTAGGGCAATGAAATGTGCTAAATTTTTCAACCGCCACGTTTATGACTGAATTACATTTTGAAGGTGGAAGGCTCTGTATAAAATCCAAGCTAATTTTCTTTGAACACTTGTTAGGTACCAAAAGAGGTTGAAGGAGTCCAGGATAGGCCATATAGTCATGTTTGTTTCTTTGGAGTTTGGCACAATAGACATTGTTTTATGTAATTTCTGACATCTTTAGCTAACATCTTCTAGTAGAATAGGTTTTGTAGCCTTTTTGTGGTTGACAAGATCCCCGAAGTTCCTCCTTGTGCTTCGTCATGTCCCATAGAAATAATCTTGGTTCTTAACTCTGGGTTAAATCCTATTACTACTAATCTTGGTTCTTAACTCTGGGTTAAATCCTATTACTACCCTCCCTTTCCACCTTAAAAACCCATCTTTCCATTCATAGGCGTCAGATTTTGTCATCCCTGATTCTAACCTCTTAGTGAGATCTTGTATTGAAGGATCAAACTTCCATCCTTGTTTAATTTCTTCCAACAAATTAGTTTGCACTTGTGATATTGTCATAACCAGCAATTTTGTGCTTGGGGGCCTAGATAATGCATCTTTAACTATGTTCTCTATGTCACTCATATAGTGCACCTCGAAGTCGTACCCCAAGAGTTTGGGGAGCCACATCTGTTAGAAAAGAGTAGAGATTCTTCATTCCAACAAATAGTTTAAGCTTTTATGATTTGTTTGAACCTTCCATTCACATAATGATGTCAATAATTAATGGCCTTGATCACCGGAAGAAATTCCTTCTCGTATGTCGATAAGCCTATACTTTACTTCCAAGATCCTACTTAGGAAAGCTATGGGATGTTTATCCTAATAAAGGATTATTACAATTCCTGCTCCAATAGCGCCAACTTCAATTACAAAGTTTTTAGATGTCTGGTATGGTAAGAACGGCTACAGAGGTGACAACTTTTTTCATTTGATCAAATGCTTGTTGTTGTTCTTCACTCTAACCCAATTGACAACATTTTACTTCTTCAGTATTTCTATGAGAGGCTTGGCTATCCTTCCATAGTTTCTGATAAATCGAGGGTAATACACTGTCAATCCTAAAAGCCCCCTTAATTCTTTCATTGTTTTTGGCAGTGGCTAGGTTTGTATCGTTTGCACTTTCGTAAAATCTATTGCGACTCCATTTTTTGAGATTGAATACCCTAGGTAGTCAACATGTCACGCTCCAAAAGCGCAATTGCTCTGTTTGGCAAACAACTAGTTTTCTGTTAAGGATCTCCATTGCTTTTCTAATATGTTCCAAGTGCTATAAAAAGGAGCTACTATAAATTAGTAAATCGTTAAAGAAAGCTAGAATGAGCCGCCTCAAGAATGGTTTGAAAATATCATTTAAGAGCGTTGGTAAAGCCCAATGCCATAACCAAGAAATTGTAATGACCTTTATGTGTTCTGAATGTTGTTTTGGGTGTGTCCTCAAGATATATCCTTATTTGATGATACGCTGATATGAGATCCAACTCATAATACGAACTGGAGCTATGTAATTCATCTAATAGCTCTTCAATGTGAGGAATAAGGAACTTGTTTTTGATTTTGTTTTTGCTCAATTCCTATGCACATCCTCCGTGAGCTATTCTTCTTCTTGACAAGGACCACTGGAGAAGCATAAGGCCCTATGCTATGGTGGATGAACCCTTGCTTCATCAGTTTTTGGACTGAGTTTCTGTCACATTCTTTTGTATGCCAGAGTAACGGTACGGTCTTATGTTCATTCCCTCTACCCCTTCCTTCAAGTAAATTTTGTAGTCTTGTTTTCTTTTTGGACGTGAGTGAGTACATTGCTGAGAAACATAAGCAAACTCAACTAAAATCCCATTAATTTCATCAAAAGTGCTTGGCTGTTCATCTCTTATCGTTGATTATTGTAGCTTGTATGATATCGGGTATGTCAGTTGAAGCATGTACAGCTGCCCTCTTCTTGTGTTTTTGAGCACCTTATTGAGGCTTTTCCCCAAAATCATGTTAGGCACTTTACAAGGATTATGCTCGAGAGTGAATAGTTGGTTATGCCACTTGAAAGTCATGGTCCTCTTCTTGAAATTGCATAGCACATCATCAAGCCCCACCAACCATTGCATCCCTAAGACCACACCCAATCCACCTAATGCTAGAACCAAAGCATTCATGGGAAACTCCTTTCCCTACATTGATCACTGTTAATCCAAGCAGGATTGATGACAACCCAACTTCAATCCTCTTTCTACTGTAATCTGGAATGGTGCTACTTCTCTGACATTATATCTGCTTTTCTTAATTACAGAGACATCTACAAAGTTGTGGGTATTCCCATTATCTATTGAGATGTGGATTGCTCTCTTTTGGTGAATTCCAGTGTGTCATGAATCTCCTTGAACTCCCATTCCCCCTCTATTGCAACCATAGCTTGTAAGGCGGGAAAGTATTTTCAATATCTTCATCGTTGGGTGGTTTTTCATCCCCCATACTTGATTCTTGTTCTTCCTTAAGCAATGTGGCTGTATCTTTTTGCATCTATGGGCCCTTGGCCCTTTTTTTGTTGAACTCTCTGCTGCTTATTGGTTTTGGTGTTTTTTGTTGTAAGGTAACCTATCTTGTTGTGTTGGTTAATCAGGGTGGGAACGACTCCTTCCTGTGGGTTGATTTTAGTGATGTTCAGCCCTTGAGAATTTCCTTTGGTAGAGAGCCACCATTAGAATTTAAAAGAGTGCTAGGCAGCTTGACCCCTCACCCCCTAATGTACACAGCTACATTGGCAGCCACCACTACCTCTTGCTTTCTGGCAAGCATGTAAGCTTGCTGGACACCATTTCTGGCTTTGGTTTGAGTCCTTTAAGGAAGCACCCAATTGAGTAATTCTCCATCATAGATAATCGATATGAATATCGATCAAATTTCACACATTATGCCAATACCATTCCTTCTTAATTCCTTCGAATCTCCCATGGGATCCTCAAAAATTTCCTCATTAAATCATTGATTGCACGATTCAGTAAACTCCTTCCATTCGACAGGTGCCTCCTTCACCTAGTTCTTCAGATCCTATTGGTAGCATTCTTATGCTTGTTCTTCTAGGTGCATCACTGCCATTTCTACCTTCGGATTGGCGGTTTTTACAACTAGGTCTTGATGCTGCTCCATCTAATGTTGGGAAGCTGAGTCTGCTGAATCAACGGTAGCTTGAATCACCCCACTTGAGCTCTCCTTTCTGCTCATCGCTATCCCTTGGGTTCACTCCAGCTTGTTGCAAAGATTGAGTAAACGTGGATTTGAGCCATCTCATGTTCCTGCATATCGGCCATGGTCTTAGTTTCTAGTAAAATCTTTTCATTTCAAACCTGAGCTTCCACCCAGATCTTCACATTCTCCTCAATCTGTAGTAGTTCGGCTGCACGTATTCCCTCTAACATTTCTAGTTGTTTCTGAGGTTCGACCACTCTGATACCAGATTGTTTTGTATTAATTTGTCTTGAACAGAAACACGTAGCTTCTATTAGACGTGAAAAGTATCAAGGGGAATAGAGAAGGAGAGAGAGAGAGAGAGGAAAATCTATCCTATTATTGCCTGAAGAGTGTCCATTGTGCAATGGTTACATATAACAGAAAGAGAAAATAAAAATTGCTGGCTATACAACAATTGTACTACTAAAAAATTGACATCTGGCTATTCCTTATTCATCTACTACTGCTAATCCAAACGGTGCGTTTGAACTAGTAATCCTTTACCAATACAGTGTCATCTCTTGGTTGAAGTTCATCTTCTTGGTTGAGGCTTCCAGCGCTCAGCCTTGTTTTTCTTCCTCAACAGTAAACATTTAGATAAAACTTTTCAATAAGAAAAACCAACTATAGTGAGTATGATCATCTATAAAAGGGACAATACTTAAAGCCAAGCTGAGACTGATTGAGCTTGGACCCCAAATATTGCAGTGATCAACAGAGAAAAGTAAAAAGGCTCTTGTAATACTATGTGGTAAGTGGATAGATAATGCTTCTCCAATTGACATGACTCACAATACAAGGAAAACAAGGTGGATAGATAAGGTATTGACTGCTGTAAAACAGACAACAATAGGTGATTAAAACAACTATGTTTTAGGAGAGGAGAGGAAGTTGCCATACAAGGTTTGGGACATGAAGGTGATCCAGGTAGATAGCACATTCTAAAGTGCTCACATTCAATATCTACTCTTCAAATCTTATATCCAAACGGATGGAGAAAAGTTTAGAAAACAATATAAAGATTGAGCTAGGGGATGATAGAAATAAGATTAAATGATCAATAAGGAGCATATAAAATTGAAAACAAAGGTAACTGTTTTAATGCCACCTACTTGTGTGGTAAATCCATCAGCAAGAGTGACATTGGTAGAGTACTATAGGTGTTAAGAGAAGGCCAATTTGAGATAATTACCATCTTTGTGGTCAGAAGCACCTTAATAAAAATCCAAATATTAGGTTTGGTATTTATGAGAACAATGAATGACAGAGGTAGTTGGTTGAGTCCCATGGAAGGACAAAACTGGATTGAGTGAAGATACTCCTTAATAAATGTGTGACTGTAGAGGGGGGCACACATGTTGGAGGATTTGTATAAGTAGGTGTAGGCTAGAAAGGCGGTTGAGTCACAATTGCAGTTTGAGGAGGATATCCATGTAGAGAATGACTCTCTTCTCCATCGTCCCTAGACTTCTGCAGTATATATAAATAAATCATGGCTTCCACAATTATCATGGCCTCCTCGATGACCAGTACCCTTAAAAAAGGTGCTGCTTGGAGGAGCCACGACTGTACCTTGTGAGGCAGAATTCACTGCAACCACTGAGGGATCGCCAGAGTAGCTAAAACATCCAAGTAGAAGGGTTGATGAAATGGATTATGTAACTTGGAATAGTCAAGCATGTACCTGAAATTGGATGTTGCAGTCTTGACATGAAGTAGTTGAGCGCAAGTTGACTACAGTTTATGATGAAGGCTGGATTGAAAGATCATGGTGAGGAAAATGTTTCTATGATGAGCTTTCTCTGTGAGATCAGTAGTGAGGGCTATCAACTCATAATAGCCTATAGTAACATCTAGAATTGCCAAGATAGGTGGTAAGGTCCATAATGTCTCTGCCAAAGAGATACGAAAGTGTTGATAGTGTCAAATGTACGAGTAGAATCTCACATGAACATCTGAAATGTCTAATTCCAAACAACATAATATGAAATACATGCTTGAAACAGTGAGATCAAGTGCTCACGTATTGCCATAAAATAGACAGTATTAGTGCATCGACCTGGGTTCAATGAGAAAGGTCATTAAAAGAAACATTAGAAATGAGAGTTGTAAGATGATTCTCAACTCCTTGACTATGGAATCAAATGAGAACAGTAGTGGACCAAAAGGAGTAATATCGATCATTGAGATGCTTCTTAGTGATCACTGGTGTAGTTAAAACTATATAGAGGAAAGCAGCTTAAAGAGTAACTTTGTCTTTCTATAAGGGGAGAGGGATGGCAATCAGCATTTGTGGCAGAGAAGATGTATTGTTACTGTTTTCGTTAGTGAAAGAAGTGGTACAATTGGGAAAAATTCTGGGAGAAAGAGAAATGATCCAAACAGCTTGGAGAAAAGGAAGGAAAAGAAACATCTAACTTCCAGAAAATGGAAAGAAGAGAGGATAGTTTCTTGCAGGAGATAAGATTGCTGGAAAGAGGATAAAGTTGCAGAAGATGATAAGAGGATTTGGAGAAACTCATTGGGAAGAGATGATAAGATTGCTGGAGAAGATAAAATGATTTGGACGAAATCGTCCGTAGGAGACACTGACGGATAGAGTTTTGATTTAGGTTATGACTCTCATACCATATAAATTAAGGGAATTGGGTGAGTTAGGATCATTAATGTATTTTTTAATTAGAGAAAGGTAATTTAGATAAATACTCTTGTTATACATTATTATCAACAAATTGCATTAAATTTAGCATGTTATCTGTATTTTATTGTTATTATTGCATTCTAGGAGGGAGCGCGTACGGAGGGTGTCATTTTTACTACATAAATGGTTAGTGTTAATTTCATTTTGTGGTATTTTGTTGTTATTGTTGCACTCTAGAAGTAATCTCATCTGTCTGTATATGGATGGTGTTGTTTCTACTACATAGCGTTAATTGTTTTGTTTTGCTTGAAGAGACTTCTCCCTGATGTAGTTCACATCTTTGATGCCAAGTTATCCTCAAAAGCAGTGAAATGTGACTTCCAATTTTCCATCTCACATTGTACCTAATTTGCCATCTTTTGCAGGTTCATGCCCATCTGATTCTTTGCTGTTTGGTATTGATACTCGAACATATAGCGATTGCTTTGTGGAAGCCTTGATTATGCAGGCAGAGAAGGACAAGGATATTGTGGCGGTTCATGCAGGAATGGAGATGGAACCCTCACTGCATCTATTTCAGGAAAAATTCCCAGATAAATATTTTGATGTAGGAATGGCAGAACAACATGCTGTGACATTTTCTGCTGGCTTATCATGTGGGGGTTTGAAACCATTCTGTGTAATCCCGTCTGCTTTTCTACAGAGAGCATATGACCAGGTTGTCTCCATCTCTCTGCCTCTCTTAGTGTGTGCATGTGCGTGTGTGTATGGGTGATTGAGAGAGAGAGATATGTGGAGACAAGCATGTTCTCGTGGCATTACATGCTGGCATGCTTTAAAAAATTGCTTTAGTGGGTTGCGTCTGTTTTGTCCTCGAGTAGTGGAGAAATGTCATTGTCAAAAATGATCTCTCATTGAATTGACACTTGAGTAAACTTCTGAATGAAGCCAGGACATGTTGGGCATATTAACTTTTTTTTTATTGTGCTTATATGCAATTGGGAAATAGAAAGTCTAATGCTACAACATTTTTGGTTGAGCCTGTTGTAGGTGGTTCATGATGTAGATCGACAGAGAATTCCAGTTCGTTTTGTCATTACAAGTGCAGGTTTGGTAGGTTCGGATGGACCTATGCAATGTGGTGCATATGATATAACATTCATGTCATGCTTACCAAACATGATTGTTATGGCTCCATCCAATGAAGATGAGCTTTTGGACATGGTGGCTACTGCAGTCCACATAAATGATCGTCCAGTTTGTTTCCGGTATCCAAGGGGTGCTATTGTCAGGACAGATCATTACATACGCAGTGGGATTCCAATAGAGGTAACCTACTTTGCAGGTTTCACTTGTTCAAATTTTGGGTCTTGTTTACTGTTATCAACAGTTCTTTTCCTCAACAAATAGTGTCTTGCTCATTTCAGTTGATATTTTTCTTCTCTCCTTTCATTCTTTGCTTCTCTATGGTTGTTTGAGATGTCTACTAATATTCTGATGGCCAAAAGGGAGCTAACAAAAATTGAGTTAGATCCATTAATTTACTTCTCTTTGTTTTACTCCTTGTGTGTATACTTGATCACATTTTACGAAGGACTATTGTACAACTGTTCTAAAGTTTCCAATTGCCTAGTCTTCCCTAAAACTTCTAATGGAGTTTGTATAGAGTTTTGTTGAAAAGGAACTTCTGTTGAGCAGATTGGGAAGGGAAAAGTTCTTGTTGAAGGCAAAGATGTTGCATTGCTTGGCTATGGGGCAATGGTCCAGAATTGCATCAGAGCTCAGGCCCTTCTTTCAAGACTTGGTATCAAGGTAACTGTCGCTGATGCAAGATTCTGCAAGCCCCTAGACACGATCCTCCTCAGGGAACTATGTGAAAATCACAGCTTTTTGGTCACAGTTGAGGAAGGATCTATTGGAGGATTTGGATCCCATGTTGCACAGTTCATTGCACTTGATGGACAACTCGATGGTAGGATCAAGGTATTGTATCTTATGATATGATGCACTTATTTATTTGGTTTGGAGAGAGACAGAAGAGTTATGTTCCTGAAACACTGACTGCGTCTGGGTTTTCACTTTCTGATCAAAAGATTACCTTTTCAAACGCTTGATCATATTACCTTTACAAAAGCTTGTTCATCTTGTGATTGCAGATCATTACCTTTTCAAAAGCATGGTCATATTAGCTTTACAAAAGCTTGTTCATTTTGGGATGGCAGATCTTAGAATCAAAATCCTGTTACTTTTGTTCTTATTCTGATAACTTTCTGCTATAACTTTCTGCAGTGGCGACCAATTGTGTTACCAGACAACTATATTGAGCACGCATTGCCACAGGAACAGCTTGCTCTTGCTGGACTAACTGGACATCACATTGCTGCAACAGTTTTAAGACTTTTAGGTCGAACCCGTGAAGCCATCCTCTTGATGTGCTAAAATTTCGTATTCAAGTGATAGCTCAGGGAAGAGGGCCCTAGATGAAAGCTTAAAGATGGCATTTAGCCAGCAGGCTTTTTGGTATATATGATTCTTGCTACCTGTATATAAACTCCTGTTAGGTTATAGGTAATGCAAGCTTCTGGCAACTAATTTAGTAGAGTTGGATGTAAAGCAGAAACATGGGTGTAAACAACTGTGATTTTCTCAGGCTGGTCAGCACTTTGGTACATTTTTTTGTCTGTCGTTTCTATTAGCTTTAGGTTTCAATGCAATTGCTTCTTTACAGTATATACAGATATATAAGGTTGCCTGTTTCTGACGGTGATTTTTAACCGAAATTTCGCATTTATGGTTATAAAGTTGAAACAGTTGGTCTAGACAGAAGTAAGAAAAAAAGATAATAGAGAGACAGCCAATGGTCTTCATTGATTTTAACATTTTAAACTTTAAAACTGTCAGCTCTACAAAACTTCTAGCATTGCAATAATTGAATGTCACTCGTTCTCGGTCGTACTATTTGGGTTTTTTGTTTCTTAGGGACGGTGATGCACGAATTTTTTTTTTTTTTAAACCATCCGGTATCCGACGCCACACAGGCAATCGACTAATCCGGATTTGAGCTGGCAATCGACTAATCCATTAACACGAATTATGTTAACGGAAGAAAAAGGAGAGGAAGATAAGGAAAAAACACGAATTATGTTATCGGAAGAAAAAGGAGAGGAAGATAAGGAAAAAAATATTAAATCTGTTACATTAAACATAAAAAGGTTGAACAACATCAACTTATCTTGTAATTTTACTGATCTTACAAAAATATAAATTTATTTAAACAATTTTGTGAAAAGTCTTCATATTTACTTAAAATTTTTCTAGACTTCCATTCATTAACATTTTTCGTTAAAAGTTCAAACTTTCTTCTTATGAATATTTATGGAACAAGAGATGATTAATAATTTGTAGGTCATACATAGGTATGTGTCAAAGAGGTTGATTAATTGACTTATCATATTTACATATTATTTATAGTAAAATAATAATATATAATATCATTTCATTTTAATAATTAAATATATTTACTAATCATTGATAATATATTTATTAGTTTATTTATAATATATATTTATAAAAACCTAAGAAAAAAAATTAATCTTTAAAATTTTCAAAAAAATTTCTTTTAATTTCTAGTTTTTTTTAATCCATTCTCTTAGAATTTGGTTATAAAATATCGATGAAACACACTGGATAAGAATATCATATGTAAAAAGTTAAATGTCAATGACATGGTAACCTAAGTTAACTTTTAAACTTAACTCAAACTAATTAAACTCCACTTAAATTAATAATTTAAAATAATTACAATACAAATTAATTTGAGTCGATTTTAATTAGTTTAGTTCGAATTTAAAAGTTGGGTTGAATCTTCATATAAATAACATTTGGTTGGTCCATGTATGATGTTCATGTCATGTAGTATTTCATTGTTATTTTTTGACAAAGTCTAAAAAAGGAGTTTTTTTGGGAAATTAATAATTATGAGGATTTTTTTGATAATTTTAAAGATTAAGAATTTTTTTTAAGTTTGTTAAACTACAAAAGAGTTCTATGACTTTTATTTTAAATTTTTTAATTTAGTGACTGACCCTCCGTAACTCATACAATACATATCAAAATTCATTAAATTTTTTTCTTTTGGTTTTAGACCAGGGTATCCACCGGTGGATCCAGTGACTAATCCTCTCGCTGGCTTGTAGGCACCTCACAGGGTGGGACAGCTGACTTAAGGATTTAAGGCTGCTTCATACCCAAAGACAAGGATCGAACCCCTGACCTTTGGCTAAGGATGGATGAGTCCTTGCCACTCAACCACACCCCTTGGGTTAAATTCATTAATTATTTGATGATATATATAATAGAGCATATTTTTAACCCAAGGACACGTTATTTTAGTGGACATTGAGACACCTACATGGATTTGGATCCAAAATAACTCATCTAACTCATAACTCATAATCCACGACCATAAGGAAAATGATTGAGATTGATACAAGCGATTTGACAATTATGAAGCAGACAAAGGGGCACGAGTATGAACTCTCCATCTAAAACCAGTTTCTCCTCCTTTTTGTAACTCGAAGAATTTGATTTTAGTGGACTCAACCTATTGGAATTACCTTTTACTATTTTTTTCTTACTGCTCTCATTTCATTTCTCCCTCCCCTCTTTGTACACTCCTTTTTGTTTTTTGCTTTCCTTTTTCCTTGTCCAAAATTCTCCTTAATTGTTTTTTCTCAATCCTTTTTTTTTTCCTATTGATGCTCTTGCTATTTTTTGTTTCTTTCTCAATTTCCTCTCTTATAGATGTTCTTTTCCTTTTTTGTTTATTCTCAATTGTTTGATTACTTACTTGGTTCCTTGTTTATGTTTTTAGCCTCTTAGTATTATTCTCTTTTGTGCATTGGTTCTATCATTTAGCCTCTTATTTGTTACTAATTCTTTCTCAAAGTCTCTCTTTCCTCTAGCTTAGTATTGTTAACATAAAGTTGATTTACAAAATCTTCATGTTATTCTATGAAATATAATGTATTTATTCAAGTTAAAAGTGTG
Organism: Erythroxylum acuminatum; assembly: GCA_026284645.1. Classification (NCBI taxonomy): domain Eukaryota; kingdom Viridiplantae; phylum Streptophyta; class Magnoliopsida; order Malpighiales; family Erythroxylaceae; genus Erythroxylum; species Erythroxylum acuminatum. Next base: position 16,286,125 of record JANKOD010000008.1, on the reverse strand, counting down.
TTACGTTAGCCACATTGTCAAATAACTAATAGATATAATGTTTTAAACTAGGTTGTACAAGTTTTGAAAGGTTGGTTAAAAAATGAAAAATTTTAAAAGGTTAGACATTTTGAAAAATATTAAAAGGTTAGATACTTTAGAATTTATTATCCCAAAAGTTGATAAACACTAGCACTAAGTCTAGCAAGTAATATAAAAAGAAAAGTTAATCAACATTTTTTATTTAAGAAATGGAATGATCAACATTTTTTTAAGAAATGAAATAAATTTGATTAATAAAAAATAATCACCAAAGTTATACAATAGCCTTTAAAATGGAAAACCATAGAATTACAAGCAATGAAAGTGATTATCATGTGTCATTCAAGCATGAGATGAACGTACTCACGCTAAATGATTAACAAGTTAGCTTTTGAAAGGATATTTTAAGACATTTGTGGGAGGATTACTTAGAGCAAGCCAAGAAATAAGGATAGTCTCTAATTTCCTATTGATGATGGATCTTTATCCTTGTTTAATACTATGAGGGAGAAGTTGAATTCTGATTTTTGTACTGAGATCCTTTAGAAATGTCTCTTTGCTAATTGCATTGTTAGAGAATATCATGTTGTTTTGTTTATTCCATATATAATAAACCATATTAGTAAGTGAGATTTTGAAGACCAAATTATCATCTTTATATGTAGTGCGTAATTGGCAACTTCATTCAATAATATGTATCCAATCATTAGAAGAGAAAATTAAGTTTCGTTTTTGAAAGATGATTAATTGTATTGAAAAAATAAAAAAGTTACAGTAATACAGGTTAGGAGATAACCATTAGTTCTACTAACTTTATTAGAAAGGAAATCATACACTCTTAGCCAAAGAAAATTTCATCAAGTACTGAAATATGGCCATTAAAAAACTAGAGAAGCTTGTAGTTGTTGAACATTGCAGGAGACAAAATAGGATGTAGATTACTAGCTATAGCTTTGGATTACATATGTTGGGTTAAGGTACCAAAATAGACTTCAACATTTGTTGTCTTAGAGCCAAATATTTTATTGTTCCTCTCACGCAAAATATTGTATAACAATGTGCCAAAGGTTGGTTTAAATAGTTTAGCATCTCGTTGACAATAGCCACAAAATGAAGGAATGACAAGGGCTAATCAGTAAGTTCCATATCAACTTAAAACCAAGAATTGGAGTTTTGTAATATCATATTAACTTCCTACAGGACTTGGTGGTGAAATTTTCAAATCCTTAATAAAAGCCTGAAATTTGATGTTAGATGGAATTATAGATTTTACTAGTTATAGTTCAGGTAACCAAGAAGACCCCTATTATGTTAGTAATCAGACCAGAAGGAGATACCACTTCCATCTCCATTCTTATTGCACAAGTGCACTAATTCTTGGAATTTCAGGATTTAACTAAGGGTCCAAGATATTCTAAGTGTTGCTTTAACATTCTAGATACTTAAACCTTAAACAAATGTAGTTGTGTCCATCTAACCCAGAGGTTTTCACCCACTGAACATAATCTTTATAGTCTCTTGATGAGCACTATTTTGCTCATATTTCTAATTAAAGTGATACCTAGTCCAGCATGGACTTTAGCTTGGCAGACTATAGTCCACTTAACCTTGGGAAATTTTTTTTAATTCTCTTATCCACTCTAAAGGAAATTCCTTACTTGTCTATCAATTTCCTTAATTTCTCCTTTAGGTAAAGCAATATGTGAGATCCATTATGTATATACATTAGAAATTATGGAAAGGATGAGTGAAGTCTTCCTTCATAGGATAGACATTTATTGCACTAGATAACAAATCTATTCTTAATGGAGTTTAAGAGAGGAGAACAATCCCTTTTGGTGAGTTTCTCCACACAGATGGGGATCCCCAAGTATTTGAATGGGGGTAGCTATTGGTTCAAGCCTTTAGAGGTGAGAGTTGTACTTACATTTGCATCAGAACTAGAAGAGGGTATGAATGAACTTTTGCTAAGATTAAAATATAGTCTTAAAATTATTTGAATTCCTCTAGATATTTGACAAGTAGCTCTATTGAGCTAGATATAACTACAAAGTAGAAACAAATCATCAGTAAAAGACAATTGAAATATTTTCAATTTTGAATCTAGGATCTCTTTTAATTCTGAACATGGTGAGTCTATAAAATACTTCTATAAAAAATGATAAAAATGTAGTGTGATAGTAAATCACCCTACGTTATTCCCCTCCCAATTTTAATGATGTTTGAAGGTTCTCCATTTATAATAATTATGTGATAGAAGTAATACAACTCCTTATCCATGTTATGAATGTGGTAGGCAGTCTCATAGCCTGTAGTGATGATATTACAAAGTCTCAGCTCAAAAAATCAAAAGCCTTGATAAAATCTATTTTTAAGGAATAACTTTTAATGGACGAATTAGAGTTATAGTTTTTGAATAATTTTTGTGCCAACATGATATTGTCACCAATGTTACTGTCCTATACATAGGAATCTAGGCATTGATTGGTGTATTTAGGCAATATTATTCTCAATCACTTAGCAATAACCTTTGTATTGATTTTGTAATTCACATTGCAACAAGCAATAGGTCCATAGTCATTAAGAGTTGTAGGATTTGATACCTTTAGAACTGGGCATAGATGAGTCTTATGTAACTCAGCAAGCATTCTACCAAATTTTAAGAATTCCATGACAACAAATGACAACATATGTTACTAGTTCACTAGTTTAATTCCAAAAATTTTAGAAAAATCCAGCCTTGAAACTGTTTGATCCTACTACTTTGTCTCAAAGGAAGGAGAATAATGTTGTCTTTATCTCCTCAAATGTGAGTTATTTGGTAAGATCATTATAGATGTCATGTGAGATTAGAAACTTAAGGATGTTCAAATATAGGAGTTATTTTATAATTGGTACTTAGTAGTATGGTGAAGTGATTATTTGCTAGTTCCCTCAAAATGGATTGTCCAATGATGATATTTCCATAAGGGTCAGATATTGTTAGGATATTGTTAAGATTCCTCCTTGCTTAAATAGATCTAAAGAAGAATTTGGAGTTCTTTTCGGCTTCTTTCGACAAGTTTATTTTGGATTACTATAGGAGTTAAGAGGTATATATTTAAAAAAGGCTTGTGTATCTTCTTAGCTCTTAATAGTTTTGTAACTTATGCGAGTTATCATAAGGATTCTCAGTTAGAAAGTCCTAGCATTGGTTTAGAGCATCCAAAGCTTCTCTTTTCTGTCAAGTCATTGGATCGATTGTTAATTTCCTACAGTCTGATTAGTTCTCTTTTCACAGCTTTTAGTTTGGTTACACATTTATATGTGGTGAAGCTCGTCGTAAGCTACCAAATAATAAAATACCTAACTAAGTAGCTAGGGTGAGTCCGAGTCGAATCCTCAGGGAGATAGGGTGAACTGCTATCTCTAATGTTGCAAAGCAAAGGGAAACAAAAAAAACCTGGAATGATGAAAGCGGAAGAAACTAAGATTTAACAAACACAAAACAAAACACGAAAAAGACTACTAATAATAATAAAGAAGTGGGCCAAAGATATCATCGGGATTCAGGAATGACTATTGATCCTCGAATCTAGATAAACGGTATTCTAGCTATGATGTTAACCTATAGGTTTGAACAAGTTCTCAAACCCTTAATTCCTTTAACTTAGATAAATCTAACAAGCTCTAAAAATACCCCTATCTCCATCTATAACCTAGAATAAGCTCTCTAGATTTAATAGTGGATAAGTTTTAAGTACTAAGGAACGATTAACTTAGGCCATTAACAGGTAAGCTCAGAAAGTGAAACCTAAAGGTATGGGACCCTAGATTAGTTGATTAAGCATCCTAACAAATCCAACTAACCTATTGCTACTTTTAGGAATCGTTATAGACTATTACATATCACATGCTCATTCCTAGTTTTAGGATTAGGGAATTACCTAAAGGGTGATCAATCCTAAGGATAACACCTAATCCATGGCATTTTACATAAAGTCTCAAACCAACCTAAGTCTAGAAACATCAAACTAAGCAAAACCAAATTCTCATAACTTTCATCCTTAATCCTTCCTATAACTTCAAGCCCTTAAGCAACTAGCCACCCATAATTAAATTAATGAAAACAAAGACTAAACAAACATAAACCATACTTAATTAAAATAAATCAGTGCTGAAAAATTAAACCAAAGCCATTCATTAATAAAAATCCCAAGTTCAAACAATAAAAATAAAAAGACATTAAACTAAAGAAAGAATTAAACTAAGCTTTAAACTAATGAACTAGAAATTAAAGCATTCGGTCAAGACAAATAAACATAAAGCATTCAGATATGAGAAATGAAAAGCAAGCATTTGGTCAGGAAACTAAAGCTATAGCAAGCAAAAGATGGAAAATGAACAGTTCAATAATTGAAATTAAATCCAAAAAGGTATTTATGGACGTGTTGCATCTCCTGGAAAAACAAGGAAGGCTCTAAGCTCCACGCCAACCGTCTACAAGTTGAAGCCGTCATCTCCCCACTCTCTTTTTCTATCTCAAGCTCTATTCTCTATTTATTTCCCACGCTACTCCCTCTCACTATTCACTTGATGTAAAAATTAATGTTGGTGGCCACCTTACTATTCACACAAAAACCCTTGCAAACATCTTCGTTTCGTCCATACTAACAGCTGGTGTTTTCCACTTCTGCTACTATCGTTTTGTTCCTTGGTGCTGTCCTCCTGTGCTATGTCGTTTTTGCGTAGATGAAGGCTCCATCAAAACTGCATTTTAAAGCCTCCTTTCCAGCTGTTTCTTGGCGTTGACTCCTACGCTGCATTTCACCTTCTTCTGCTTTCCTGTACTGCGTGTTGGTTCATGCTTCTGCCATGCTTTTTTTGTCGTTTCATTGCTCTTTACCTCCCTTCTTTTGCGCTACTATTCTTATGATTTTGTGATTTATTTTCTAGTCCACTGGTACTATTCACACCCCTTAAAACCTCACGCATTACATACCTTTGTTGCTGCTTCTCACTAAGTTTGCATTTTGCTAGCCAAATGACGAAGTTTCTTCTTTGTCAAACGTCCTCTAGCTGCTGCGTTTCATGCGTGAAACTCCTCTCCTCAAACACTGGTGGTGATGTCGTATTTTGGACAGCCTCTTTAATGCTTCTCCAAGTCATTTTTTTTTCACTTTGTTAGCTGCGTTATGGACAGCCTTCCTAGCTTCTAATGGCTTCAAAACTTCATGCTTTAATCTTGTATTTGTATTCCATCATTAAATCTACATGTAAAGTTAATAGGAACACAAAATGAGCAATTAAACACAAAAATAGGAATGAATTCAAATGAAACAACATATAAAAATATAGCAAAATCCATTCATATCAAATACCCCCACACTTGAACTATTGATTGTCCTCAAGCAATTTAGAAACAACCAAATTATTCCATCAATTCTTTTTCAAATAAAATCAAGTGTATGCAATCCTTCAAACTTCGACAAACTCAAGCATCAAGCTACTACACATATAATAATTTTTTTATCAGTGTACATAAACAAAGTCAAAGGTAGACACCATTGATCAAAGATAAGCATAAAACTAAGATGGACTTTCCTCGCGATGTTCGCTCAAATCACTCAAGTATGCGAGGGTTGGTGTTTCACTCAAAACCCCCTCTAAGAGATTATGATACCATAGGCTTCAAATATACCCAGTTCCTCTACATAGAATACATGCCATCATGGATCAAAAGAGCTTTTACTGGTTGTAATGAGGATTGGGTTAAGGTAAGGAAAAAAGGGTAAAAGGGTTACTCACAAGTATATACAAAGTACTAAGTAAGAGGGACACCCAAATACCAATTATGAGATAAGCAAATAAATACAATGGGCTACAACTAGTCATCACTAACTAATGCTACTCCCTTTCCTTCAATAGTAGAAACAAAGACACTTTAATCAATAATACCATAAAGAAAGATGCTTTTCTTTTTCTTTTTCTTTTTCTTTCTCTTTCTCTTTTTTTTCTTTTTCTTTTTCTTTCTCCTTTTTTTTTGGATAACACTAGAACAATAAGGAAATAAAAACAACAAAACTCAATAAAAACATAAGTAAAAGTGCCTCTCAAAACATCTCAAAATCGAATACAAAAACAAAAGTCCCTAAATCATAGACATCAAATGCTCACTCATTACTTCATTAAAATTGTGACAAGGTAAGGCTAATGGGTTTTGGGTTTCAATGTAAGGAGATTAATTCAAAAAACAAACAAGGTTAAAGACTCAGAGGGGTTGGAAAGGGGAAAATGAGTTGGTGGGTTATTTAAGCTAAGGGTTCAAAACAAAGAAGGCCTTAATCATTTCCACAAAACATGCATATCGTAGTTTCAAACTGGTTCAATGTAAGTTCTAAAGGTAATCTTCCTAGGGAACATCACACACAATAAAGAAACATAATGACTATGAAATGTAGTCATATAGGCTCAAACCCTCGCATGTGTTTATAAGAAAATCCATCAAAATTTCATACTTTCCTAATCACTCAAGTATTAAATTATTGGGTGAGTTTATGCAACTAAATACTTCAATCAATCCATATGATTCACCTTCCACTTAAGTTGTTTAATTCAAATTCAAGCACACAACTCAATTCTCAATCCAACTACTATGACAGAATGACATTGGTTTAACATTCATCACACTTCAAGTGCAAAAATGAAAAAATTTTAAACCTGGCCCTACCCCCACACTTAAATGGGACATTGTCCCCAATGTCCTAAAATTAATAAAAATACAAGGGGATGAGAACAGAAGGACTCCCCTAGATCATAGAAGGCTCAACGACTTGAAAGCAGAATTCACAGCTCAGGTCTTACATTCCTAAAACAAAACAAACAGAAAAAAAAACAAATAAGGTACTCAAATGAAAGCAAATTGAAACATCAAAGAACTAAAATGAAAGGATAAGGTTAGGGTGCCTCCTAACAAGCTCTTGGTCATGGTCATAAGCTCAACAGATATTAACTAATGTATGTTGGAGCTTTAAACTCCATCACCTCTACGTTATGAATTTGAAATCCCTCAAAGTAAGTCTTAAGACGATGTCCATTGACTTTAAACTCTTTCCCCATCTTGACACTTTTGATCTCCACCACTCCATGGGATATACCTGTGTAACCTCAAAGGGACCTATCCATTAGGAGCGTAACTTACCTGGAAAGAGCTTGAGGTGTGAATGATATAAAAGTACATTCTGTCCCACTACAAATGACTTCCTAGACATGTTGCAATCATGGAATGCCTTAGTCTTTTCCTTATAAATTCGGGCATTCTCGAATGCTTTATGTCACAACTCTTCGAGCTCTTGTAATTGTAATCGTCTGTGGGCACCAATAACTTCTAACTCCATGTTACACTTCTTGATTGCCCAATAAGCCTTATGTTGTAGCTCCACTAGAAGGTGGCATTGCTTCCTAAAAACAAGCCTGAATGGTGACATCCTTATTGGAGACTTGTATGAAGTTCTGTATGCCCATAAGGCGTTGTTGAGGTGCAAACTCCAATCCTTCCTGTTAGGATTAACCGTCTTCTTTAGGATAGACTTGATCTCCCAGTTAGATACCTCAGCTTGACCACTCGTCTGAGGGTGATAAGCGGTTGAGACTTGATGCATCACTTGATATTTCTTTAAGAGGGCCTCGATCATTTGGCTGTAAAAGTGAGTCCCCTTGTCGCTGATGATGGCTTGTGGAGCTCCAAACCTTGAGAAAATGTTGGATTTCAAGAAACCTGCAACCACTCGAGAATCACCTGTTCTTATGGCTTTTGCTTCCACCCAGTTCGACAAGTAATCAATTGCTAGCAAAGTATATTGAAATCCAAATAAGGAGGGAAAGGGACCCACGAAGTCCATGCACCAAACATAAAAAATCTCACAAATTAATATGGGGGTTTAAGGCATTTCCCTATAGGAACCTAACGTACCTGTATGCTAACAGTTGTCACAAGTACTACATAAATCATACACATCTTGAAAGAGAGATGGCCAGTAAAACATACAATCTAGAACCTTGTGAACTATCCGCTTTGGGGAAAAATGACCTCCATATGCATAAGAGTGACAAAATGTCAAAATAGAAAGAAATTCACTATCAGGTATGCACCATCTAATGACTTGATCTGCACAAAATTGCCACAGGTAAGGGCCATCCCATAATAAAACTTTGCTTGGCTCTTTATCCTCTCCTTTTGTGCCTTTGTGAAATCTATAAGGAATTTATGAGAAACCAAGAAACTCACCATATCAGCGTACCAAAGAGTTGTCAACTGTACTACATATGGTTGCTCGTCTAGAAAATCATCATTGATAGGGTTCGTGTCAGCACCATGCTCTACTAAGCGGTTTAAATGATTTCCTACTCTGTTGTCTGAGCCTCTCTTATCCTTTATCTCCACATCAAACTCCTGAAGTAGGAGTATCCAATGGGTGAGCCTCAACTTTACCTCCTTCTTTGCTAGTAGGTACTTCAAAGCTGCATGATCATAATAAAAAATAATCTTAGTACCTAATAAATAAGACCTAAACTTATCCAAAGCAAAAACTACCGCAAGAAGCTC
>JANKOD010000008.1:16245223-16264279 GCA_026284645.1 Erythroxylum acuminatum | reverse complement strand
TTCACACTTTCACTCTTTATTTCTTAATTTCAACTTCCATTTCAATCAACTCATTCACTTTACTCTCATAATCCATACAAATGTACTCAAATATCAAAGTCCTCAAATCTTTTCTCATAAATTTTTTCTTAAAGGCACAAAACATCTATAACACCATTCATATACAAAAACACTCATTTCATTTCATTTAATATTTTTAAATTTCCACTCAAAATTCGAGGTTCAACAACTAATATATTCTTCACCTCAAATTTGATGAAGCACAAATCATGGATTTAGGATCTAGTGATCATTTTATATGAATCAAGATTGAATTAACATTTTAAGTAGGTATTTCTGCCATACCCATAGAATTAGAAAGGGATTAAAGGTGATAAGTAATGGGTTTTGATCTCCACAAGCCCATGCTTGAATGAAAATCTAGTCGTCAAAGAATATCAAAATTGGTTTCTCTAAAGGAATAAAAAGAAAACTTAGTGTGTGTATTAAATCTAAAAATCAATCAAATCTTATTACATACTAAAACTAATGCCCTAGGTTGAATCCCATAAGGAGAGGATGTGGATTTTTGCCCAAATAAAAACTTATAACAAACAAGCTTAAAACAGGTTGTTTACGCCCAAAACAAACCAAACGACTAAGTAGGCTTATCTAAGGCTGGAACCCACATCGTTAAGTCCTAAATAAATTAATTAAGATGTCCAAAGCATAATCTAAATTGGCCCAATTTGATTACACCGTATGGATCACACCGTATGGATCAAATATGCTTAAAACAGCTAAATTATAGCAAACAAGTAGCACAGCATAATTAGCCTTCTTCAATAAGTCTATGTTGCTCCAAGCCTTAAATCATCATTATGAACTTTGCATACAGAACCGCCATTATATTGTTGAGTCTTTTTAGCACGTTTAGCCAACAACCGTTCTCCGATGGATCTTTTGCCTTAGTAACACTTTGTTGAACTTGTTTAAGTATTTTTCCTTGGAATGCTTGATCTCTTCCGAAATTGTTGCGTTGGACAATTCTACATGGAGAGACAGACAACAAATATTGTAACATTCGAAATTTTATGAATTACGTTAGTCATTCAAGACTTTTGAGTAGTTAATGCGTGCAACTGGTGCGGCTTATAACTACGAATCTAGGGTAGGCTTCTCAGCCCAAAGGATCGCTAAAACGAGCCCGAGGCAGACCGCCAGGCTTTTTGTCTTCTTACTTTTGTTAGTGTCATTTCTTGTTACAAAGAGGATCGTTCCAGAAAATACCACCAGCAAGAAGAAAGATCAATACCTGGTTCTCAAATTGCAGAGGTGAAAATGGCGTCCTCGTTTCTGGAAGCGTTCTTGGATCCAAGAAAGAACTGGCTCGCCAAAATGCACATGAAAGCTCTCTCCAATCGCCTCCGCAAATACGGTTTGCTGTTCCCCCCAAAATACCCGTAATTCATAACAATTCTTTTTTCTTCCTGATTGCTTCAATTGGTGGTGCTAGGCCTCCGATACGATGATCTTTATGATCCCTACTACGATCTTGACATCAAGGAGGCGCTCAATAGGCTCCCCCGGGAAATCGTGGACGCCCGTAACCAGCGACTCAAGCGCGCCATGGACCTCTCTATGAAGCACCAATACCTTCCGGAGGACCTTCAGGTACTTTCTTATTAGTCCTTTTTTTTTTTTAAGAATTTCGATGTTTCTGTTTTTTTCTATTTAACTCTTATTACCTGTTGAATGTTGATTGACTCATATGTAGGCAATGCAAACACCTTTCAGGAGCTACCTTCAAGATATGTTAGCTCTTGTAAGTTCTTTCCTAAATCATATATGCAAGCTATACTACTATCAATTACCATACGTTTTCTGTATTGGCAACAATTGTTTGATTTATGTTGGATATTCTCTCTTGACGAAAGAAAAAATTGGATACTTCTTTCTAGTTTTAACCACTTAATCACATTTAGCCCGCAACTACATAAGTTGCGGTAAAATGATGCCCCAATCGGTGGTCCACTCGGGTTTACTTCACTTAATATAGATCGTCCTAAGTTATGAAGTAGTCGAGTGCATGTTCCATTTTACTTTAAAATACTCTCCTGTTGAAGACTAATTCTTATTTGTTCTTTTCTTGTGCTTGTAGTTGAATTTATCTTGCATTTCTCTTGTCTAGATTTCACAAGCATTAGTAAACACTTCGTTTCAGACTTACTAAATACCTTTAGGTAACTGTATATTTGGGGCATAATGAAATGTGCCATAGTCTATTCTTTTGCATTTGTGTTAAAATTCTAGATAGTTGCGATACTATATCTATTCCACTAGGAATGTACCTAGGGTAGGGCTGTGCCGAAATTTGCTACTAAAATTATGTAGACAAACATAAGAATTGTGTCCGAAGATTCTAACATTTTAAATTCTCCTTTGAGAAATGTGAAAACCATAAACATTTAAATGTTCTTATCAAGATGTTTGATCATGGATGAGCTCTTTTCACTTTTCACTTTATGCTTTACGACTTTGTTAGATAAACCGTAATGTGACATCCCCACTGAAAAACTTCATTAGTATCTCAAAAACCCAGCTCATTTATGTAAAGTAGTCCAAAACATTGTCTCATTGAGCTTATAATGGAATTAAAAATTCATATTACTTAGACATGGTGGCAATCACCCAACTAGTAATTCAACTTCAAAAGTATGGAAGCCAAAGTTCAACTATTAATTACTCCGTTGATGTAAGTTTTACATTTATCCACATGAGCTTTACCTTATTTATCGTTTTCTTTTTTAGTTCAACAAATAGATGGGTCATTAAAGTTCCTTGAATTAGATGGGTGCATTTGCATTTATCTCTCTCTTAGGTTCAATTGCATTAGTTGAAATTTAATGGAAAATGGGAACTCCTTTGATCCATTCATCTATAGGTATATTATTAGGTTAATTAGTACCTTGATTGATCCTAAATTGCATATTCTAACTTAATATACTTTCTAAGACTTTTCCCATATGATCTTCAGCTTTTTATATCTAGATCTCCGTTTTGAATTGCCAGTTCGGTTGTTCATTCCTGTTCAACTGTTCCAGTTTAACTGTATTTTTCATGTTATTAATATTTGTCATGTTACTTCTATTTGTAAGTCTCTCAGTATCTGCTTCCCTTTTCTATCATGTGCTATAAGTGTTTTTTCCTCACTTTATGTGCATTATGGCGAATAATGTTGATCATGCTATCTATTTTAAGCTAGTGCATCTATGCTAGAGCATTTTCTCTTAGAATTATGGGTTTCAGTCATCTTAGTAAAATGTTTATAAATCCAAATTTAGCATCACCGAGAAATTATTCATTTATCTTCTCTCCAAAACAATTGATTTCAAAACTTTATTAGGTTTCTATTATATCATCACGATTAACATGTGACACGTGGCATCTCTACTATGCGGTGTAGCCAAGTGGATGCCAACGTGAATATTAAAAAAAATTATTTTGTCAATATTTTAAGGTAAAAGCTGTGATTCGTCTCCTAACTTTTTGCATAAGGTTTAAGATAGTTCCTGCTATTATTTATGATACTAATTTGTATTTTAATGCTTACAACATGGTACGATTTGCACCTTCAAACTTAAATTCATCATGTTTTCGATATTGTTGTCACGGCACCGTTAAATTGTGACATATGGCATGTCAACTGTGCAAGTCTAGCAACATAGATACTAACATGGCTATTATTAAATTTATTTTTAAAAAATTTATCAGCTTTTAATTATTTAAGTTATTAAAACAAAAATTTGTTACATTATTATTGTTGTTTATGCAACAAAAGTTTGTAAACAAAACATTTTACATGTATTATCCGTTGTAAAAATTGAAGTACAATGTAAAAATATTTTTAATATATTTTTATGAAAAAATTAGTCATATTTATTAGAAAATAAGCACGTATGATAAGGTTATTATATTTATTTGACAAGTGAATTTAATTCTAAAATGTTAAATGTTAAACTTATTATTATATAATAATTAAAACATGATTCAAAAGTTTTAAAAAAATTGACATCCATTTATAAGAAGTAAGATTGACTTTAAATACTATCTTCATTTATTCTAATAGTCTTATTTACACTACTAAAAAAGCGTATTGCACTTTCTTAAGTAAAACTTTTAATTTTACAATACAAGGCTTTTAAATATTTTACGTGTTTGTCAAAATTATGTACTGTGATTAATAATTATACATGTAAATTTTTTTACTAATTCGTATATTCCTTTTTATATATTTAAAAATACCGTTTGCATCTTTAAAATTGAAGAAAATATGAAAAAAAAATTGTTTCTATGTGAATATAGATTGTTGTTATAATATTTTTTAATATTATATTACTAAAATATAATTGATATTGATATTAATTAAATTCCTTATTTTTTTGAGAGAAGTGGATAAAAAGTTGAATATACAAAAAAAGTAATATGTTTAATAATAATTAAATGTTGACAAAATTAAAAAAATAAATAATTTTATAAGTCACGTTAGCATACACATGGCCGTAATTGCTTAGTTGGCACAGTTTAATGATGTTGTGACAGAGATCTGAGAACCTTTCGGAATTAGATCTGAGGATGCAAATCGTGTTATTTTGTCAAAGTTAGTATGCAATTATAGATATAAAGGTAAGGGTTATCTTAAGACTTTACGGGAACGTAAGGGGGGCAAATATCACTTTTTGTCTTGAAATATTGGCAAAATTTTAAAGAACATAATAGCCACCTTAGCAGTCACGCCGTTAGAGTTGCATAGTTGGCATGCCAAACATCACAAGTTAATGGTGCTATGATGAAGATTTGACAGAAACTTTAACAGTTTAAGGGTGTAAATTGTGTCATTTTATAAATGTTAAAGGTATAAATTGGTACTCAAGATAACGGCATGGGTTATTTTAGACATTGTGCGAAACATTAGAAGACGAATAGCACTTTCTGCTAGAAACAAAATAACTTTGCTAGTACATGACAGATGGGAAGAATGTGTGATACATGCGAAGAAGAGGTCATTTTACAAGTAGGAATATGTGAAATACATTATGTATAAAAGTTGGACCTCCGCTGCAAATCCCAAAACATGAATTAATTCATCCTTACAAAGACTAAAGCTCAACTCCTGACTTATTCTGGTATTCTTGACTTACCAGCAATCGGACTGATTAAAGAAAGAGATTGTAACACTTTGATAGATTAGGACTCCCTTATATTTGGCATGTTGCTAGAGTATCGTCTGCCCTGATTGTTTTTTTTTCACTATTTCTTTCCTCGTTTTGTTTGTTCTTGTATTCTTTTTGTTTTGGATTTTGTTCATGTGGTCTTTAGTGGGGTTCCTGAACTGAAAGACAACAGCAGCACTGCTGCTTCTGATGCGACAAAATGACGCCGAGATTTTGAGAATAAGGGTAAACTTTAGTAACCAATAAAGCAATGATGGATGTTCTGGTGTTTTGCTATCGATAGTTCCAGTTATTGGTTTCTAAAAGACATCAAAATGATTTCCGTGTTCTTGCCATACATGTTTAAAAGTTTTTTGTGTTGAATGACTTCATGTGATGTATAGCCCAAAGTTGTGAAGTTCGTTTATTTTATTTATTTATTTTAGTTAAATGAACTCATGATTTTGCAGGTAAAAAGGGAGGGGGCAGAACGTGAGGCTTTAGGAGCTCTACCTATCTATCAGCGGACTATTCCCTAAGCATGCGAGGGTTTAGTTATTTATTATTGGAGTGGTGAAGCAGAAGGGGGCATGCTTCTGTCTTTTACTTTGTAATTGTTTTTCAAAATCCTGTTACTACTTTGTGGTTATGTGATGGGAGTTCTATAATAATCATGTAGAACCCAACTATTTGACTTTAAAACTCGAATAAAGTGAGTTTCGAGGAAGCGTAGATATCTATTCATAATTCTTACACTTTGTTCCTATTCTGTTACACTTTGTTCCTAATTCTTTTCGTTCGTTCAATTCTCATTTATTTATTGCAATGGTGAATGAAAGGCTCGAAACAGTGGAATAGAATAAATTGATCAGACGACGGAGCGGTTTCTTGTCGCATGACGAAATAAATGGATTGAAAGACGTTGAAAGTTGCCCATGGAAGCTGTGGATAATATGACGTCGGTCTTTTTCTGCTTTTTATGTTACATCAGAAAGCAATTATGATGTGCTTTACTGGTCATGCTTACTAAATACATAGGCGTGGCTCGTGAAATCCTCGGTTTCGATTATGGTATTCCATCTTATATAGGTGTATATCAAGTTTGAATTATGTCAAGTTTGAAAGTAGGCCGCGCTCAGGTCCGCCCTACTCTTTCAAGTTGGGGCTCGGCTCGAGGCAATGACTCAGGGATTTCGTTAGCAGAAGGAAGGAGGCAACAATTTAGGGATTTCATAATTAGATTACATTGTTTAGTTATTTTTAGGGGCTATTTGTTTCTTTTTTTTCTATTTTCTGTTGTCATTTTTGTCAAAAATAAAACAAGTCAGTAAACCATGTTTGTCTATTTTTGTTGCAATTTTTTGTTTATGAAAATTAGAAAACCATAATGGTTTTATGGAAATAAGAAAATAATGTTTCTTTATAATTTGGCAATGCATTTTCTTGGATAGAAATTAATCGATTCTTCTTTCTTATCTCTATTACCGTCTTTAGCAAGTCCATCATGAACAGGTTTTTACATTAAATATCTCAACTAAAAAGAGTTTTGTATTTTTAAATAAAAAAAACAAAAACTATAAACAGAAATCAAAAACTAAAAGCTACATCAGAAAAATAGAAATGGATTCAAATAACCAATTAATCTGTTACTTTAATTAAACAACGTAGTTTAGTTAAATTTAATTAATTAATTAGACTTGTATTAAACAATATAATTTAGTTAAGTTTCTAAAGCATGTACCAATTAAACCACGTTGACAAATTTAACTAAAATATTAACATTGGATTAAAATTGAAAAATATTAAAAATTTATGTATTTAATTGTCAAATTTGTGCTATAATTATAAAATTAAGTAAAGGTTAAATTTTCTTTTTAATTAACCCAAATTAAATTGCGCATTTTGGATCGCAGTCTAAGTAGCAACTACATTTACTACCGCAACAACCACCTTCTGTTTCAAAACTTCCTTTAGGTGTCTCCAAAACGGGAACTCTCCATGTGAATATGCTCTCCCAGTACCAACCTTGACGTGACAGTTTACATGGCTGCATGCACCAACAACTACGAAGTAAATTAATGGAACAAACAGGAGTTTATGAAAATATGAAACTATGTCAAGTACATTTTGTGTGTATGACAATACTATTTTGCCTTACGTAAACTCCGAGCATGTATAACAGCTATTTGCAATCTGCAGGTTGGGTAGATCTTCTCTCCGATTTTTTGATGGAGGAAAAAGATAAATGGGAAGGTACTTTAGGAGACATGTCAGTTTGGTTGGACTACAAATTGCCAAGTAGCAAAATAATTACGATACGATGAATACGGTTGATGAGTTTGATTGAAGACAGGGTCGATCGGTTTCGTCCCCATCAATTTTATTTGTGTTCCCCTGTTGATAAAATGGAGTTTGTGAAATTCTATCTACAAATGGACATTTCCATGT
The DNA here is from genome assembly GCA_026284645.1 of Erythroxylum acuminatum. Lineage (NCBI taxonomy): Eukaryota > Viridiplantae > Streptophyta > Magnoliopsida > Malpighiales > Erythroxylaceae > Erythroxylum > Erythroxylum acuminatum. Next base: position 16,256,639 of record JANKOD010000008.1, on the reverse strand, counting down.
GATTCCATGAGCCCATGCTTTTATGAGAAGACCTCTCTGCAGTACAATAATGAATCATCTCCTTAATTTCCTGTCCCTCCGACTTTTATTACTCGTTTGGATGTTGGCCTTCAATCATTGGAAGTAGCAATTTAGGAGTTGGCAATGTAATACCGCTAAGTCTGGACATGTGACCAACCAATTTCCAGTCCAGTATCTACTCAAAGATTCGTTTCCTGAGGAAAGTAGATGTGTGTCCTAATCCATTTCTTCTTCTTCTTCTTTTTTTCATTTTTGCATTATTAATTATTTCTCTACACCGACAAAACCCATTTCTGAAGGACGAAAGGGAAAAAAAGTGTGTTTTGGATGGAACAGAAAGTCCAAATTCTAATTTAATATATAAAGATTTATTCTTTCAAAATGATCCTAAATTGCTCTTTTATTTTAAGAGATAACTGTTCAAGTGTAGTATAAACTAAATCAATATATAACCTTTCATTGTTTCAGAAGAAGTTGCTCGAATAGTGATTGCACTAACAAAGGTTTTATAAATAAGTACCTTATAATCATAATAGATATGTTTTGCAGCAAACGTTAGGCTAGTGTGATTAATGGTATAACCCTGCTAAAGAAAGTTAATAGGTGTCTGATTCATTAATCGTTTTTCAAAATTGGAAAAAAGGAGAGGGATGCCACTCTTTTATCCTTTCTTAATTATGACAAATAAACCTACAGAATTGTGTAGGAGATGGTATACTGATAAGCTCAATGAAAGAGGTCTCGCCATAATATGCTCCAAGAGAAGTGGTTTCAATACCTAAGGCCTGTGAATAGGAGCTGTAAGTGTCGAGCTTTACAGTAGAAACCTACGTACCCCTTAGAGTTTTCTACTCCTCGCTTAGTATTCCACTATTGCTTGTGGTTTACTTGGGAATTTACAACCTTCGCATCTTTACCCAAAAGGGGGAACATTGATTTTAGGTAAGAAAGGGAGTAAGAAGAGAGTTGCATAAGAGTTATGGAAACTTCTCCAGATCCAGTTCATTTACCGTCTAGTTTGTCTTTAACTAGTTTGCCTAATAATGTGAAGCGTGTTTTATCAAACAAAATAGAAAATCTTGTAGAAGTCACTCATGTAGAAAACCGCGTTTATGAGTCTTCTTTACCTTTGTTAAGTCCGTACAGTATCTATTCTCATGACCGTTCTTGGACGAGAAATATTAGGAGTGTGTTATCTACTTCTAGATCTTGTGTGAAGGAAATCATCCAAAGTTTCAAACTGAAACAGTGTGGTCTCAGATCTACAACTGTAGAACAATACGTAAAGTTAGAGATTCCTAAGGAGCTAATCGCCTTGTGGAAAGAACAGAACCATACACATCTACATTTTGGAGCTTTATGACTTGTTCTCACTTTACATGGAAGAAAAGGTATTCCTGCTACAGTCAGGATATCCCTTCTTGAAACTGCCTACACAACGTACCAAAATGTTTTGATTGGTACCTTGCTAACTACTCTTGACAGAGGAAGTCTCATCTTGACCATAGCACCTGATTTGAACATCAGGTTGGATGATCCTACGATTCAGATTCAGATTACTGGAGCAGATCAAGATCCTACAACCATCATGGCTACTCTTCATCACCAGATGATCTATCGTCTTCAGAATTATGCCTTGGACATAAACTTTCCAAATTCTACTTCGGATGCTCTTTACATAGTTGCTGATCGTTCTAATGATCAGATTGCTATCCTCCAGAGCCCGAAGCAGTTACCCTCAAAGAAGCGTGAAAAGTTGATGCCAACAGAATGGATTACCAACTACCAGAAGGTATTCCACGCGCCTCATAGACACTCTTTTCATACAACAACTCCTCCGATTCTGCGGACTCCGAGAGATGGCTCAGTCAGATCCATCTACACCAGATCTAGCGACGACACACCTGGTCCATCAACATCAGGCTCAATCCTGATGATCCAGCCCATTGAACAGTCAGATCTACCAGATCTATCATTTGAGGCAACAAGCCTTAAGATCCAACTCGTATTTTCTCATACGGAAGGTAAAGACGGTCCTCCTATTCATTACTTCAAATCTAATGGAGATCCAGTCTATATAAGACATCATCGTGGACACTTTGTATGGGATGTCGACCCATCCATGTGCGAACCAAACTGTGAAATCTGTCTCAACCTTGAGTCAAACTCAAATGATGATGATCCAAGATATAAAAGGAGAAGGAAGAAGAAATCTAAGCCCAAATTTTGGTGCTTGCCTTCTCATGATTATCCTCACCAAGATGAGGATCCAGATCAAGACGATCCATATGGTCCACTCATGATAGAAAGATCCAGACCAAGGTCTCTAAGGGAGATGCTCAGGTCATCTAAAACATGCAGATCTACTGAAGGATCTAGCAGATCTATGCTAGGAATTCCTGTTCAACCTCCTACTCCCATGCCCTGTATGATGGCAAGGCCAGACGAGGATAATTTTTCTCAATTATCCAGGAGTACTAATGAATCACAGTAGGTTATCCCAAGCCCTTACATCAGAGCGCTAGGAATTACTTCACAAGGTACACTTGCATCAAATCTAACTGATGAAGTGCTCAACTGGCAGACACATAATGCAGTAGCACAGAACAAAGTCCTGAGAAGGATTGATTCCAAGCTGGATGGAATTAGTCAACAAAATCTTGCTACTCACCGTAAAGTCGATTCTTTTTCGGAACAGATACAAAAGATGTATAAGTCGTTCAAAGCCTAGATTCAAAACCTTGATTTCGAACTTCGTCAATACATCTCAGTCCAACACATGGGGCCAAAATTCGACTTGAAAGTTCAAAAGATACAAAAGATACAAAGGACTGTATAACAAATGGAAGCAGACATGCATGCTTCTCAATCTCGACAGGTACATGGCTCATCTTCTTCAGAGTTCTCAACTCTTCAGCCATCATATCCATCACCTTCGTATCAATGGTATCCAGAATAAGCTGACTATTTAAAGGTATTCAAATTCAACTATCCTTCGATTAGACAATATGTTCTTCCTCAGACAACTAATGAGAAATCTCGACGATCAAATACAAAGTCAACATCTGATCGTATGCCTAAGTCTCGAGTTTCTGAGTCCATAAAGGTTCTAGAAGTGTCATCTTCTTATATACCTTTTGAACCAGAACAACAGTGTAGAAAATCAGTATAGATACGTACACCTCTAGAATCTCCACCATCAATTCAACCTTCCACCTCTTCTCTTGGGAAGGATAAAGCTAAGCAGACAGAGTACATAGCTACTCTCACCACAAAATCTCTTGCAGATAATTCCAGTTCTCTTTCAGAGAAAACTGAAGCGGATAGCACTACATCTGAAATCTCTACAACACCATCTGATGACTCATCTGAGTTAAAGTGTTCAGTTGAACAATCTTCTGATCTATCAGAACACACATCAGAGGCATCTCATGAACCAGTTTCTGCATCATCTACTGATGAATCAGCTAACTTTGCTGATCTTTCAGAATTATCAAATGTTCTGATGACAATGCCTCAGTATACTGAAGAACCGGAAATCAGTAAAGTTGAATCCACAGGTACTGAACCCTTCAGACCTGAACTAGCACCTCAAGAAACCAGTGCAGCTGGCACAACACAGGCTACAACCAAACCTACTTCAAGTTCTTGGTTTACTTTTGATGATCTACCTCTCAAGAAATGACGTGATAGACTTCATAAGTTCAGTGCATGGATTGACCTACAAATGATTAGACCTAATCATCCACTTCCAGATATTTTGTCTGAATTTACATCTAGATTTATTGGTACTTTGTGAGAATGGTGGCAAAGTATTAGTAAGTATCAACGTCTTCAGTATATACAAGTAACAACTGCTGGAGCACCACTTGGCATAATTCACAAAGAATTCATTGTTGACTTCCAGTTGAATGACAAGCAAATCTGTCAAGAGTATTTTGCAATGAAATGTTATTCTCTTGATAAGGGTGATATTCAACAGCATTATAAATGCATGACGGAAAGGTATTATCTCTTGAATGGATGGAATGATGTTAACTTGCGCTACACATTTATCTCATCCCTTTCAGATGAAATACAGCCAGAACTGCAAAGGAACATAGGTTCTCTTCAAAGAGATATGCCAACAATCTCTCTTAGAGAAATCTACCAGCTTTCTATAGCTTCTCTTTACAAACTATGTGATCAGCAGACTTTGTTCAAGAATATCCTCAAAGGAGGTCCAGTTCTGAAAAAGGCTTGTAAGAAGCCATATCTCCAAATCAAGTGCAAAGATGAAAAGACTTATAAGTGCCATAGCAACAAGAAAGCTCATCAATCTCAAGTCTATTATGAAAGGAGAAAGTTCCACAGGAAGAAAGAAGGCAAGTAGCCTTGGAAGCAAAACTTTAAGAAGAAGAACATAGGCAAGAAACACAGATTTATGAGGTTCTTCAAAAAGTCATCACATTGACAGAAGCAAAAGCCTCGATGTTTTGTCTGTGGAAGCTTAGAACATCTAGTGAACAACTGTCCTAAGGCAACCAGGAAAGATGCCAAGTTCCTGGAGAAACTTGAAAAGCTCATGTCGATACATCCTCATAGTCACATTGAGGAATTACTAGAAGAACAATCTAGTGAGGACAGTGATACACAATTTGCTATCTCTGTGTCTACAGATGAAGAAGAATCATCACAATCATCTACCTCTGCTAGTGATGATCCGTTATACATGTTACAGTAAACATGTATGAAGATAGATCGTACTCTAGTACAACAACCTTTTGTCTATATCCAAATCTTTCAGCAAGACAAATATGATCGGCCTATTAAGGCTATTGGATTTATGAATACAGGATTTAGTCGTACGATCATGAAGCCCAACATTCTATCAGCAAAAGCATGAACTTCTCATTAAGAGTATTTTACTGCAGCTGATGGGAATTCTTTCAAGATTGGGTTAAGAACAAGAAGCAGAATTGGCATTCGCTTCTTTCCTCAGTGTACAATTTGGAATAAAGTACTTGGAAGCAATCTACCAAGCCCAGCTATCTTAATTGGAATGAATGTTTACTGTAAAGCCCGACACTTACAAATCCTACCCACAGACCTCAGGTATCGAAACCTTATGAGTCTATACACTGATATAAAAAATGTGTTTGAACTTACACAGGTTCTTGCACATTACACTGGACTACGAGATAAACTGTTGAGTTATTGTCCAGAGTCTCATGCACAATTTACTCATCCGAATCCTCTATGGAGAAATCCAGACTTTTTTATAAGTCTGCCATTTAAAAAGAATGAGGATATCAATCCTACGAAAGCCACACATCTAGGGATGAACACTGATGATTTGATGCTTGCACTAGATGACTGTGTCGTGTTATTGTAGCAAGGATTGATCAAGCCCACAAAGTCGGATTAGGCTTGCCAAGCGTTCTATGTCAACAAACGTTTAGAGCAAAAACGTGGAAAGAAACGTCTAGTGATAGACTACAAACCTTTGAATGCATTCCTGCAGGATGATAACTTTCCTTTGCCAGAAATCAGTACACAGGTACTATTTCTTAAGGAAGCTGTGATATTTTCAAAGTTTGATTTGAAAGCAAGATTTTGGCAATTGGGTATTCACCCTGAAGAACGCTACAAGACTACATTCTGCATTCCCAATGCTAAGTACCAATGGACTGTGATGCCTTTTGGACTCAAAGTCGCTCCATCATTGTTTCAAAAGTCCATTACAAAAATTTATGAGCCTATCCTCACCAGTGCCTTGATTTATATCGATGACATCTCACTATTCTCAAAGACCAATGAGGAACATCAGGCCCTTCTTTAAAGATTTTTGGACCTAACCAAACAATATGGGATAATGCTTTCAGCCTCGAAAAGCACCATTGGTACAACAAAAATATAATTTCTTGGAATGCAATTCAAAGATGGATTCTACCAACCAGGCCCACATATTGCAAAGGAATTACTGCAATTTCCTGATGAAAAACTCTCTATTAAACAGATTCAACAGTTCCTTGGAATTGTCAATTATATCCGAGATTTCATACCACATGTGGCAACCTTCACATCAAGCTTATCTAAGTTCTTACGCAAGAATCCACCATTGTGGAGAAAAGAACAAACAACAGCTGTCAAGCATCTGAAACAACTCTGTCAGAAAATTTCACCTTTGAAACTTTCTGATCCAAGACTATCTCTTTATCAGACAGATGTTGGTCTTACTTCTATAGATACAGCAGCTTTATCTACACTCCTTCGACAACATCCGCCTTGGCCACCAGATACTTTTTCTGTCTATAAGTATCCTTCTTCTCTTCGGCCTTCTAACTTTAGTAAGTTTGCTACGTCTTTGCATTATCCTCAGAAAAAACACAAAAAGATTTCTAGCACTGTTTTCGATTCTACTCAATTTTGTAGAATGGCTAGTCCAGCTCTTTTTGCTTTAACTAAGAAAGCATTTCCTTCGATAGCTAGTCATCCCTCTAGCCTCTCTGAAGTTGCCTCACTTGCTCGTAGTAGTCTTTTCTTTACTTGCATCTCTTTTTTCTTGAACATACATCCACTGGAAATCCTACTATGTTCAACATCAAAGTACCCTACCTTAATGTAAATCTTCTTCAAGATCCCGTATCAGAAAATACATTATGGTATATTTGGGCACTCTCCGCCCTTTATACTTGTGCTTTTACAATCTCTCCACTTCAACTGTATCAACATCTCTGTGATCCTAATAATGGAAACTCATTATTATGGACATTACTGGAACGATTTCAACCATTAGATCAATGGAAGCATCAATGTTCTGTTATTATTCAACAACATCATCTATGGACATCCTCTGCTAGATGACAAACTACTCAATGCTTTTTCATTGTTCATCACCCATACGGAGAATCATATACTGGTTTGCTGTATACAGAGCCACGTCTTCAATTCTAGCATGCATCTTTATATTGGCCACGTCATAAAGAAAGTGTCTAGAATTGTTTAAGAAATGTTCTTAAGGAAATTAATCACTTTCCAAATCCACCAGTATTAACTACTTCTATTGGACCATATATTGGAGAATTTATGCCTGGTGAACCAAACCCACCAGAAGTTGATATTTTTGGTTCCAATAGTCCTGAATATGATATAGAGCCAGAAAACATCATAAGAATAGTCTCTGACACAGCAGGACCTTCTCAAACTTATAATACAGAATTCCAAGATGCTCAAAATCCTAATGAAGATATTCCCATCATCTCTTATTCTAAAATTGACCATCTCCTGCATAAATTCCATCAAGCTGAGTTCAGTAAGAGAAAAATATCTTCTGATGACTCAAGTGATCCAAACTCTCCATCTAACCTTCAATCATGGCATTCTCCTATTCGCCATTAATCATCTTTGGATTCTTTGGATCAATTACGACTAAATACATGGAATTGACAACTAATAAGATCTCACTTTACACCTATAAAGTTGAGAATCTAGGCAACCATGATGAAAGATGGGTTCCACAAGTCACCTTCAACAACTATTGAAGATTCCATCTTATCATCTTCATAATTCACCTTTTGTAAAGTAGTACTATTTACTACTGTTTGCTTTTGAATTTTTGTAAAAGTAGTTTACTTTGTCAAAGTTAGGTGAATGACTGCTTTACTTTTGTAAAAGTAGATTCCTTAGAGATAAGGTTAGGTTTGCTTTATGTCAAAGCTATAATCATGTTGCTTTTAGGATAGTTTACATTTCTATCCCTAGCTTCGCCTATAAAAGCAGGGTTTGTTTAGTTTGTTTCATAAGCAATTTTCAATGAATGAAAAATGGAGAAATTAGTTTTTCTCTAAACCTCTCTTCTCTTCTCTGAAACCTTTAAACCCTAAAGTCATATATCCTCTAGTTGGAAAAATTGCAGAGATGAATATGCTCTACACTTGCCTCCTATGAGGATCTTGTGTATCAAAAAATCTATGACAGTCTGGAAGAACTGTTGCTTCTAAACATATCCGCTGCCTTGAGTCAGAAGCATTAACGGGGAATGAAGAGTAAGTGTGTGTGAGTGAAGTAGGGAATCCTAAGAGGCGTGAGCAGTAAGGCCCGTGCAAGCCGATGGACAGGTGTTGAGGGGTGTAAGTCTCTGATAATTGGACACCAACGTTGTGATATACACTTCCAATCCGACTTTGGTTAGCCGATGTCTTCAACCAGTATGATGGTTTAGAACAGTGTTAGCCGAGAGGGTTAACCAGAAAAGGTCATATTTCCTGTGTCACCCTATGATGGATTATAGGGATGCCTGAGTGGTATCAGAGCCATAGAATGAAGCCGGGAACACTTTTCCCTTTGTCTTTGTCTAGTGGTCAGGTGTAGTCAGTTCAGCCGAGAGAAACCTGCGTACCCCTTGGAGTTTTCTACTCCTCGCTTAGTATCCCACTACTGCTTGTGGTTTACTTAGGAACATACAACCTTCACATCTTTACCCAAAGAGGGGCACATTGATTTTAGGTAAGAAAGGGAGTAAGAAGAGAGTTGCATAAGAGTTATGGAAACTTCTCCAGATCTAGTTTATTTATCGTCTAGTTTGTCTTTAACTAGTTTGCCTAATAGTGAAGCGTGTATTATCAAACAAAATAGAGAATCTTGTAGAAGTCACTCATGTAGAAAACCGTGTTTGTGAGTCTTCTTTACCTTTGTTAAGTCCGTACAGTTTCTATTCTCGTGACCGTTCTTGGACGAGAAATATTAGGAGTATGTTATCTACTTCTAGATCTCGTGTGAAGGAAATCATCCAAAGTTCCAAACTAGAACAGTGTGGCCTCAGATCTGCAATTGCAGAACAATACGTAAAGTTAGAGATTCCTAAGGAGCTGATCGCCTTATGGAAAGAACAAAACCATACATATCTACACTTTGGAGCTGTACGACTTGTTCTCGCTTTACATGGAAGAAAAGGTATTCCTGCTACAGCCAGGATATCCCTTCTTGACACTGCCTACACAATGTACCAAAATGATTTGATTGGTACCTTGCTGACTACACTTGACAGAGGAAGTCTCATCTTGACCATAGCACCTGATATGAATATCAGGTTAGATGATCCTACTCTATCTGAACGTCTACAAGTTCAGATTTAGATCACTGGAGCAGATCAAGATCCTACAGCCATCATGGTTACTCTTCATCACTAGATGATCTATCATCTTCAGAATCATGTCTTGGACATAAACTTTCCAAATTCTACTTTGGATGCTCTTTACATGGTTGCTGATTGATCTAATGATCAGACTACTATCCTCCAGATCCCGAAGCAGTTACCCTCAAAGGAGCTTGAAAAGTTGATGCCAACAGAATGGATTACCAACTACTAGAAGGTATTCCACAGGCCTCATAGACACTCTTTTCATACAACAACTCCTCCGATTCTGCAGACTCTGAGAGATGGCTTAGCCAGATCCATCTACACCAGACCTAGCGACGACACGCCTGGTCCATCAACATCAGGCTCAATCCTGATGATCCAGCCGATTAAATAGTCAGATCTACCAGATCTATCATTTGGGACAACAAGCCTTAAGATCCAGCCCGTATTTTCTCATACAGAAGGTAAAGACGGTCCTCCTATTCATTACTTCAAATCTAATGGAGATCCAGTCTATGTAAGTCATTATCGTGGACACTTTGTATGGGATGTCGACCCATCTATGTGCGAACTAGACTGTGAGATCTGTCTCAGCCCTGAGTCAGACTCAGATGATGATGATCCAAGATATCAAAGGAGAAGGAAGAGGAAATCCAAGCCCAAATCTCGATGCTTGCCTTCTCGTGATTATCCTCACCAAAATGAGGATCTAGATCAAGACGATCCACATGGTCTACTCATGACAGAAAGATCCAGACTAAGGTCTCTAAGGGAGATGCTCAGGTCGTCGAAAACATGCAGATCTACTGAAGGATCTAACAGGTCTATGCCAGGAATTCTTGTTTAACCCCCTACTCCTATGCCCTGTATGATGGCAAGGCCAATTTTCCTCAATTATCCTGGAGTACTGATGAATCATAACGGGTTATCTCAAACCCTTACATCAGAGCGTCAGGAATTACTTCACAAGGTACACTTGCATTAAATCCAACTGATGAAGTGCTCAACTGGCAGACACATAACACAGTAGCACAGAACAAAGTTTTGAGAAGGATTGATTCCAAGCTAAATGGAATTAGTCAACAAAATCTTGCTACTCACTGTAAAGTCGATTCTGTTTCGAAACAAATACAAAAGATGTATAGATCTTACAAAGCCCAGATTCAGAACCTTGATGCTGAACTTTGTCAATACATCTCAGCTCAATACATGGGGCCAGAATTCGACTTGAAAGTTCGAAAGATACAGAGATACAAAGGACTGTACAACAAATGGAAGCAGACATGCATGCTTCTCAATCTCGACAGGTATATGGCTCATCTTCATCAGAGTTCTCAACTCTTCAGCCATCATATCCATCGCCTTCGTATCAACGGTATCCAGAATAAGCTGACTATTCAAAGGTATTCAAATTCAACTACCCTTTGATTGGACAGTATGTTCATCCTTAGACAACTCATGAGAAATCTCGATGATCAAAGACAATCAACATCTGATCGTATGCCTAAGTCTCGAGTTTCTGAGTCCATAAAGGTTCCAGAAGCTTCGTCTTCTTATATACCTTTTGAACTAGAACAACAGTGGAGAAAATCAGTACAGATATGTACACCTCCAGAATCTCCACCACCGATTCAACCTTCCACCTCTTCTCTTGGGAAGGATAAAGCTAAGCAAACATAGTACATAGCTACTCTCACCACAAAATCTCTCGCAGATAATTGTCTTTTCGGGAGCTGTGTAGATTAGAATTTCTTGTTGTCTGATTGTTAATAAAAAGTTACACTTTTAATGTGTTACGAAAAATGTTACGATTATTGTACCAAATTTTGTATTGGATTGAGTTTTGATACGGTAGTGTATTGGTATCAGTTAATACCGAATATCGTTTTAGGTAATTTTTTAAATTTATAAAATAGTCATTGGATTTTCGTTTTAGGTAATTTTTTTAATTTATGAAATAGTCCTTGAACATTTTTAAACAATACAAAATAGTCAATTTTCATATTGCACAGTTGTACTATATATTTTTAACCTTATCTCTAAAAACCATAATAATATTCCACGAGGTTGCTCTACTGGTGGATATTGAGGTGGTCCCATACTTGAATCTGTTGGGATTCTTAGTCCTGATTCTGCTACTTGTGATGTGGATGCGGCTGATTTTATTTTTTAATCACAATTTTAGTTTAATTTATAAAATTAATTTAATAATTATCAATAAATATAATTAAATTTAAATAATTTAATAATTATCAATAAATATAATTAAATTTA
>JANKOD010000008.1:16209835-16229971 GCA_026284645.1 Erythroxylum acuminatum | reverse complement strand
CTTCCAAAAAGATGGAGACCCAAAGTAACAACAATACAAGAGGCCAAGGATTTAAGTCAGCTGAAGCTTGATGAATTGCTTGGTTCACTGAAAATTCATGAAGTAGAGCTTGATGTAGAAGATAAACCTAGAAGAGATAAATCTATTGCATTAAAGGCTGGTAAGAAGAATTAGAAGATTCAGAAAATAGAAGCACATCTTCAAAAGCATTAAAGATTGAAGAAATAATAAAAGATGATGATAGGGAATCTGATCAAGATTCAAGTGAAGATGATGACGATCTATCCTTCATTTTAAGAAAGATTAGAAGGATGTGGAAAAAGAAATAAAGGGGAAATAAAGACTTCTCTTTTCAAAAGAATAGCAAAGATGATTCAAAGAATGAGAAAAGTTCTATCGTCTACTATGAGTGCAATAAACCAGGACATTACAAGTCTGAATGCCCGTTGCTCAAAAGAAAACAGAAGAAAAGTAAAGAAAACAAAAAGAGCATGATGGCAACATGGGAAGATCCAGATTCATCTGAATCTGAATCTGAATCAGAAACATCAGAACAAGCAAATATATGCTTGGTAGGTGAAACGAAATGCGATGATGAGGTAATTTCTAACTTTAATGATCTTCAATATGCATATTTAGAATTGTTAGGAGATTCACATGCTATCTTAAAGCAGTATAGGATATTGAAAAAGAAATTTGCTGAAAGTTTGAAGAACACAGAACTTTTAGAAGAAGAAAACTTTTGCCTTAAGAAACAAGTAAATGATATGAAAAAGAAAGTAACTGTAGATAGATCTGAGGAAATTAATCAACTGAAACAATGAATTAATAGTCTCTTAGCAGAATTATCAACATTTATTGAAAGTATAAAAAGGATGAATGATATGATTGGAAGATATAGACATCCAAATGATAAGAGTGGTTTAGGTTTTAATAATAGTAATGTTCGTTATAATAAGAGTTTTGTTCCTAATAGAAAGAAAAAGAAACAATATTCTTATTACTTGATAACAAATTGTAAGGCTAACCCCAAAGGACCCAAGAAAATATAGGTACCTAAGAAGGATATAACATATACTGCAGATCTCCTTTCTTGAAAAAAGCAACCAGCACCAATGGTACATGGACAGTGGCTGCTCGTGGCATATGATAGGAAGAAAGTCTATGTTCCTAAACCTCCAATATAAGCAAGGAGGATTAGTAACTTTTGAAGACAACCAGCAGGTTAAAATAGTTGGAATCGACAAAATTAGTAAAGATTCTTTTTCGTCAATTAATAATGTTCTGCTAGTTGAAGGCTTAAAGCATAATCTAATTAGTGTAAGTCAATTATATGATTCTGGTTTTGAAGTATCCTTTAATCAAAATTCTTGTATAGTAAAAAACAAGGACCTTTCCATATTCTTTTCTACCAACAGACGAAATAATCTCTATAACATTAATTTAGACGATTAGAAAAGTCAAAATATTTCATGTTTTATGTCAACAGATGAGGAAAAACTGATTTGGCACAAAAAGTTAGGTCCTGTTAGTTTTAAACATATTTCTAAGTTAGTTAGACATGATTTGGTAAGAGGATTATCGAAGATGAGTTTTAACAAATATTTATTTTGTGAGAGTTGTCAAAAAGGAAAACAAGTTAAAACATCTTTTTCGTCTAAAAAAGTTGTAACTTCATCTAGACCTCTAGAGTTGTTACATATAGATTTGTTTGGTCCTACTAGAACACTAAGTCTAGGTGGAAAGAAGTATGGTCTTGTAATTGTTGATGACTTCACTAGATTTTGTTGGATATTGTTCTTTGTTAAGTCAAAATGACTTTACGTGAATGATTTTGATGAAGAACAAATAATAATGAAAGAAGAAAGTAAGATGGAAGCAGAAGATTGTGAGACGGAAGGAGCAAAGCGATAATCAGACGGAAACGCAAAAGACAAAAGTCAGACGATAGAAAGACAGACGGAAGGCGTTAAAACAAAAGACAGAAGGAAGGCGCAAAACAAAAGACATACGGAAGGCGCAAACCTAAAGACAGACGGAAGGCGCAAATCAAAAGACAGACGGATGGCGCAAACCAAAAGTGAGACAGAAGGCGCAAACCAAAAGACAGACGGAAGATGCGCAAAACAAAAATCAGACAGAAGGAAGTGAGACGGAAGAACCGATACCACGTTGGTTTAATAATCAGGTTGAGTTAGTTACAAAACTCAACTGAATAACTGATTCTTGAAAGATCAAGAAACAAGAAGAAAGAAGCGATTGAAGACGAAGGCTATAAATACGAGTCGGATTCGAAGACTGCAGAAGTTACAGATTTTAAGAGAAGCTTAGCGATTTGAAAAATATTATTGTGCGGAAAACTAGAGCTATCACTTTCTGTAACAAAAGCTCAAAAACTCTTTCAGTTGAAAGAATAGCAGATAACCTGAAGAGGCTAAGTGTCAAAGAATACTTGTTGTAAGAGACCTAAAGAGGCTCGGTATCAAAGAATACTTGCAACGTTGTGAAAGATAGTGAAATCTCATAAAGATCTCTGAGGACTGGACGTAACCCACGGTTTGGGGTGAACCAGTATAAATCGGCCGTGTCAACACTCTCAAAACTCTCAACTCTCTCTTAACTTTGAAATTCTTATCTTACTATTTTCATACGAGAATTTGCAAAAGGGGATTAGCAAAAAGAATACACAATTCAAACCCCCCTTCTTATGCATTTGTATATCATTTGTTAAGTCTTAATTAACGTGTGATTTACTTCAATTGGTATCAGAGCTTGGTGTCCAAGGATCACTGTAACAAAGTATGGATAAAGATTCATGACGGAGTCACACATATACATTATGTCATTAACTCCGACTTTCTAAAATTATATAATCCATTATGTAAATATTTACATTATATAACATTAAAAACCCCATTAATCAATTCATTAAATCAAAAATCTATTATTTTGAAAATTTCTATTTACCATACAAGTTATTATCAAACTCTAAAACTTATAACTTACAAACTTGATCAATTACAGTTTTTTCTTCAAAATAATCTTACCCTACAAACTGAAATTGAGACTTTACTTAACAAAGTATGTAGCGAAAATCCACTTGATCCTTTAAAAAAATTCTAATAATCAATTAATTGAAATCAAATTAAAAGACCCTTTAAAAGAAATAATATTAAAAATAATACACTATATACTCAATAAAATGTACAAGAATATATTACTGAATGTTTTGAGTTATTAGAAAAACAATTAATCTCACCTAGTAAAAGCAAACATTCAGCACCAACCTTTTATGTCAACAATCATTCTGAAAAAAAGAGAGAGGAAAGCGAAGAATGATAATTAATTATAAAGAATTAAATAACGCAACAATCGGAGATACCTATAAATTACCTCGAAAAGATTATATTTTTAGTCAATTAAAAGGACATAATTGGTTTACTACTTTAGATGCAAAATCTGGATATTGGCAATTAAGATTACATGAAAATACAAAACCACTAACTGCTTTTACATGACGCCCACAGAAACACTATCAATAGAATGTATTACCATTTAAATTAAAACAAGCCCCTGGAATTTTTCAAAGATTTATGGATACTAATTTAGAAGGTTTAGAAGAATTTTCTTTAGCATATATCGATGATATAATTATCTTTTCAAATAAAACTAAAGAAGACCATTTACAAAATGTTAAACAGGTATTACTAAAATGTCAAAAAAAGGGATTAATTTTAAGTGAGAAGAAAATAAAATTAGCCCAAACAAACATTGAATATTTAGGAATAGAAATTTCCAATGGATTTCTAAAATTACAACCTAATATTCTTGAAAAATTATATCAATTTCCTGATGTATTAAAAAATGTTAAAGAAATTTAAAAAAATTTAGGATTATTAAATTATATATCCGATCAAGGATTCTTGAGAGATCTGGCCAAAACACAAAAACAATTGCAACTTAAGTGTAGTACAAAAAATCAATGGTCATGGACTAAAGAAGACACCCAAGCTACTAAACCATTAAAAAATCTTTGTAAAAACCTACCAGCATTATATAACTATAATGCTAATGATAAATTGATTGTACAAATTAATGCAAGAATAGATACATGGGCAAGCTGCCTTTTGGCACAACCACCTAATTCAAGGAAACATTTTTTATGTAAATATATCAATGGGACTTTTCGTCCTACTAAAAGTAAATATCCTATTCATGAGAAGGAAATACTTGCACGTATCAAAACTCTACGAAAATAGAGAGTTGATTTATTACCTATTGAATTTCAAGTACAAACTGATTCAAAGTATTTATGTGGATTTACGAAATACAATATTAAAGCCAATCATAATCAAGGCAGGTTGATTAGATGGCAACTTGAATTAAATCAGTATATATTATAATTTAATTATATAAAAATCCTCTAATAATAGTCTTGCAAACATTCTAACAAGAGAATGGAAGCAGCTATAGTAAGTCTGAAAGACTCAATTGGAAAAAAGGAAGTAGTGCTGTTAACTTTGCAACAACAAGTAATTAATGTAACTAAAGAAATAAAGCAATTACGATCAACTATTACCCTTTTAGAAAAACAATAGTCTTATGTTGAACTAGCACCTAGTATTCAACCTATCACTCCTCAACAAATCACTTAAAAATCCCTATCACACTCTTTATAAACTAGCCCTTCAAACACTCTACCTTTAAATTTTTTTTATAAGGCATAAGGGATAATACCTCTTTAGTAATGGAAATAGCTCCTCCTAAGTTATAAGCAACTAAATTAGCATTTTGTTTAAATAAAAATGTTTCTTCTACAGTTTTATTTATTGGATAAGGTAAATTTTGAATAAATATTTGGATATACATTTCTTGCTCATTTCATTTTAATTTATAATAATACTTTTTAAATTCACAAATATATTGTTCTAGATAACAGATATTACAGATGCTTATATTATTAAGATGCCAAAAAGCATTTTTCCTTTCTTCATTTTCAATTTCTTGTTTATAAGATGTTATATCTTTTTCGATAAATTCTTTATAAATTTCATTAGTAACTACTTGAAATGCTTTTATGGGTTTAAGAGCATTAAGAAATTCAGTAGTGTTTTTGATTCTTACTTCATTATCTAATAAAAAATTTAATACAATACTAGTAGTTTTGTAAGTAATAAAATTCCACAAAGTACTTATATTTTTTAGACCTTCAAAAGGTTTTTCTAATTGTATAACTAATGCTAATTTATTAGACCATTCTAGTAATAATTTTCTAGTGAGATTATACAGTTTAAGTTTTAAATTCCATCTGGTCTTAGAGTTACATGTTTTGGTGTATATTCCGTAAGAAACCTTCTTATTTTGTTGTCTTTTCGATAGTAGCCAAATTTGTTTAATTCTTCTGTTTCAATTATTTTTGACTCCCAATTATATGTTGTTTGTTGATTTCTCTTTCGTTTTTCTCCACTTTGATTACTTTCAGGTTGTTCATCATTCTTATGTTGTTGATATACATGTTGATCTACATAAATTTCTTAATCTGATTCATATCTATAAATAATTTCATCTTGATCTGTTATTGGTTTTATGAATTCATTTTTTAACTAGTGATTTTCTAAGGTTAATTTATTTATGAGTTGTGTAATTTCTTCTAATTGAGTTTGGTTATTTTTCTCTATATCTTCGATGGTTTAATTAATGTAATTAGCATAGAAGGCTCTGATACCACTTTTTCTTCTTGTTCTCCTTTTGCCTTTTGCTTCTTATTCTCTTTTTGCTTCTAATTCTTGAATTATATGTATGATTTCTAATGTCATATCAAGTCTTTTGGACTTAAGTAATTTGGTTCCGCTCTACCTTTAACTTGATATTTGGGTAAAAAAAGTGGTATCAGAGCTCCAGGTATGGGCCTAGGGACTTGCCCCACGTCGTGAGTTTGACTCTCCATAATTGCGGGAGTGTTGATGGTTACTCTGCCAAGTTACGGAGAACTCTACACAAGCTGATGTGTGGTGGACTTAAGTAATTTGGTTCTACCTACCTTCAACTCTAGTTTTGGGTAGCAAAGTTTCATACTTTCTCTCCCACTTCCTACTCTAGCCTGAGGATTGGCGATCAAAAGAAAATTTTTGATAATAAGATTATTATAATAACTTACATACCAAATATATTTTATACTTCCATCGGCTATTCTAATTTGTAAAGGTTTGTTTAACTTTTTTCCAATTAGTTAATAATGTTTAGTAGCAATACAAAGAGTAGCTCCTATATCTATGTATGCATTATCTTTTTTATTCTGAATAATCACTTGAATAAAGGTTGTATTCGGATTCGTTTGTTGATTCTAAACTTTGAAGTTCATATTGATATAAAGAAGAAATTGTTGAATCTGTTTCGTAATCTGATTCTATAGGTTCTAGGTTATATTGTAATGCTGAATTTAGAATATTGACTTTTCTTTAAAGGCAATGAAATTGATTTTTTAAAGATAAGAAAATGTTTTAAATTTGATATTAGTTGATATGTGCTAATTACATAATGTTTTTAGCATGATTTTAAGGGGGTTTAGCTTGTATTCTAAGGACTTTTATACTACTTGGTACTTAATTTAGCTCACATTTCATTTATATGCCTTATTTTAGATCTACAATGAAGAAGAAGTGAATTTCGACAAATTGGAGCTGAGTTGAAGAAGTTTTAGAGTGACTTTAGAGTAACATAATTTGAACATGGCCTCGTATTCATTAATGTAACACCTACATTATACTATGTTCAAACTATGTTACAAATGAGAACATTTTGCTTCTTCGACAGCTTGGGTATGAAGGAACATGGAGCAAACATGTCCCTATATAAGCCCCGTGTTACAAAAGAGGGTATTCTACTTTTCTACATATTAGATGCATAAAGGACACGACACATAGCCCCTTATTCACTAACACAACACCTACACAATATCGTGTCCAAGCTTGTGTTACAAACAAGAAGTCTCAAACACGAAAATAAGAGAAATAGATTGATAGGTTTATTTTAATACTAATAATAATTTTACCACAAGTGCACAATGTAATTATAGCTAGTACTGGTAAGTACAGATCAAATCCTATGAAGACAATTAATACTAGTAATTACCGTTATCCTATTATCTAGTTTACTAATTGAGTGTTGTTTTTTAATAAAGAAAATAAAAGTTAAACATATAAAATAAATAGGAAACAATAATGAGCAAAGAACAAAGAAATCATTTAAAAAACAATCACTATCAAGAATTAATGCCCAGGTAATGAATCCCCATAAAACCATTAGAAACTTAATATTTTATTATATAATTGTTTTATTGACTATTGGACCATGAAAATCCCTTTCGTATGCTAATAACTCACTTGAGAATATTAACAACTAATTTTAGATTTATCAACTTAATTACTCAGGTTAAAGTTTCTAAGATTGTTCTACCGATTTGTGAATTCCTCAATTAGGTTTGACCCTGATCCAGAGGATTTATGTTGACCTATCTCTAGATTTTCAATAAATTCCTTTCAATTACGGTAGATCTATTTATAAATAAGATTTCTTAGTCTTTATGTTATGAAATCAAATTATGTACTAATATTTTGGATCTATTAGAACATATATTAAACACATAATTGAATCATAATATATCAATCCAATATATGGGTGTGTACTGGACCATGTATAACCTAAAATCTCTAGAATTTACGATTCTGCATGGCTTAAGAGAATGACATAGCCATAGACACAACCATATATCCCTTTTTTACTTCAAATCTTTGTTTTATGCCATGTTTTCATCCAAATTCTTCTCCTTTTAGTCCATAAAGGCAATTATAACCTATAAATGCACTTGGAGCGAATTAAATACCAAATATATAACAAAATTAGAAACTATCAAGCAAAATATGTCAAATATGGGTATATAAATATGGTTAAATATCCATATATCATATAACTAACATAAGATTAATACGGTACTATGTTGTTTAGCTATATTAGCGTTGAAGTTTACAAAAATTAGGATGTATGGTAATGTTAAAGGTACATAAGATTAATATTTGCTCATGTTAGTTTTGTGGTTGACATAAAACCTAGGATTCATGGAATAAAAAAAGAAAAAAGAGATGAGAGAGGGGAGAGGGGAGAGACATTTAGGAGAAACAAAAATCATTCCCAAGGTAGAGGAGTCTCAAAAGAACCTCCAGATGAAGCAATCTTAGAGTAAAGCAAGATCTTATATAAAAAATCAAGAAATAACAAGATTAAAGCTGTGAGAACTCAATCTTTTTTTATTATTTCTTTATTGTTCTTTATTATAAGAAATTACTAAACATACTATCAATGGCTTTCAAGATTGAACCTGGAAAAGCTAAGTGGGCAGACCAATAGGTATTGATGGACTTGACAATAGAGTTAATGAGTTATATTCTCCCTATTTGCGAAAGATGCCTGGAGTTCCAAGTTGAAATTCTATCTCGTATTCTATTAAGCAGCTTAATGTAATCCCTTGCTTTAAATTTATGTGGAGAGATTGGGATATCTAAGTATTTCAATGGGAATTCTTGTGATTGAAACCCAGTTAAAGTTAAAATCAATTGTTAAAGCTCTAAGGCACTCCCAGATAGAAATATACTGCTTTTGGAACAATTTATTTGCAATCTTAAGACTCTTTGAAACATCTTGCAAAACTCCAAAATTTCCCTTCTATCAGTTTATAGATTTTATTCAGGGTGAATAGTATTTTCGGATGAATAAGGAAGTCGGGTAAACCGTATTTCCCCTTGAATAGGGATTTTGAGGACCCAACCTCGAAAAAATTGAAAAGACCTAAAATAGGTATTATAGTCAAATGACATTGAAACGGATCGAAAACAAGTCCAATCGGATGAATTTTGGGAATTTCATAAGTTTAAGACAAAAATGCCCTTTTTAGAAAATAATTTGTATTAATGATTTTAAACCAATTCAAAATTTTTGAGGCGCCTAATTACTAAGTATTGATCCTAATTAAAGTATCCCATGGTCAATTTATTGGTGAGATGGCTGTGGAATATTTTCAAGATTTAATCTGATTTATAGATATAGTAATCCATGAAAGGGCGAATTGGTCTTTTTTACATAAATGGTATTAATTAATAAATTTTAAATGACTCACATTTATTGACCAATTACAAGACTCCATATGGTTTAAGAAACATTAAATTAGAAGATGATGAGTCATTTAAGATGTTTAACAAGAAAATGACATGTGTAAAGTATTAAAGTAGTATAAAAAGGCAAAATGAGACAAATTTGGTTCATTTGAAAGGAGGATTCATGAGAAAAAAAAAAGGAAAGGAAGAAAAGAAGAGAGAAAGAGGGAGAATTCGGCCAAGGAGAAGAGGAAGAAGAGAGGTACCATTTTGGTAGATTTGGAGTAGAAATTGAAGAAATATTGACCTAGGATTAGTGTTTACCAATTTTAAGAGATGGGGAGAAAAAGTGGTAAGTTTTTCTTAGTTTAAGTTGTTTATTTTGTGGATTTCATATGGAATGGAGTTATTTAAGATCAAAGGTTGTTTTTGACTTATTGTAGAGTAGATAATAAACGTGAAAGCATGTAACGGTTGAAAATAACAAAAGTGAATTAAGAAACCAAGGTTGGGGTTATGATGTTCATGATATGGATTTGATGTCAATCAAGTAAAGAAATGAAGAAGGATTGAATTAGAATTGGTTTGAGTTCATTTATGCGTAATGAAGAGAAGACGTGTTAAGAAAAATGGAAGGACAGTGAAAGAGTGGTGTATTCGGCCAAGCTAGGAAATATTTGAGAAAATTTGTAATTTTTGGTTTGATGAGTTTAAATGATGCTTGGTATGGACCTTAGGTGAAATGTGTTGAAAAGTTTGAAAGAAAGTAAAATAGGATATATATATGTGTAGTGAGGACAATTCGGCCCTAAAGAGGAAAGTAATTGACAGTGTGATTCGTTGAAGTTCAATTATGGTTAAGGAAGATTGTTTTCATGAAAAATCAAATGGAAAAAATTAACATTACCTATTCAACCATATTATGATTTAAGTGGATGGGATGATGTTTAAAAAAATGTTTTAAGTAAATTTCGGGTTAGATTATGAAATGGAAACTAATGGAATAACTTATTACAGTTAAAATCAAATTGATAGTTATAATGTTTTATTTACTATAGTGGAAATAAATGATTAAACGACTTGTAAATTGTGTAGGTCAAGAAGAGACACTCGACACGTGAGCATACTTTGCGATAAACGATAACACTGTGAGTGTATCTTTAAACTGATTTTATAAAAGAAAAATGGTTTCTATTTTATTATGAAAAGCATGTTTATGAATAAGTTCATTGGTGTTACTACTTGAATTTGAAAGCAAATTTTTATGTGAATTATATATATGCTTTGAGATGGCATCAAATTGAAATTGCATATGTATTGAATTGGCACGAAAATGGAATTTGAACATGAAATGAATTGGTATAGAAATGTGGTGCACCTGTGTATTAATTGTTGTTTAGCCTGTGGTACACCATTAGGACTCTTTATACATATGATTATATCGATCAAAGTACATCCTAACGTGCATGGTAGGGTATGGGCCGCGTAGGTCATTAACGATGGGTGATGTCATGTCTGTCAGTATGTCTTGTGAGTCACCATCTGTACATATGGAGTATATATTATGCTAGCACTATTACAGGTAAGCGATGCAAAACTAGCTTTGTAACCACTGATTTACATGTAGTGTTCGCACCGTTATGGGTAAGCGATGCATAACCAACTCCATAAGAATCAGTATATAGTGGTTAACCTAATGTGGGTAAGCGATGTAGAACCAGCTTCGTTACTAGAGGTTAGCAGGTATGGGTAAGTGGTGCTGAACCAGCCCCGTGGCCTTACGCTTAACGGTACCAAATGGAAAAGAGAATTTTAAAAGAGAAAGTTCATAAAACCATCGATTGCCATCTCTATTTACCATACGAGAAAAGAGGAACATGATTGTGTTTTACATGTTCATTGATTATATGAATTTGTTATGTCAGAACATTGGTTACTGCTTGAAAAGAAAAGGAAATTATCTTTGTTCTTTATAGAGGTTAATGTTTGTATAAACGTTTTGAATGGAAACCATAACACTAACTGAGCTCGTTTAGCTTACCCTTTATTTTTTGTTCTTTTTTTTAATTTATCCTCCCAAGTGCACGCTAAGGGATTTCAGTAACCAGGACTCCACCATTTGAGTAGCTACCTTCGTCATGTGCGGCTGTGTAGGCAATTTTTCTTGTGAATTTGTTTTACATGTATTGCATAATTATGAACATGTTTTGAACATCTTTTGTGTAAAGATAGATTGTAAATGTTTTATTACGTATAGTTCATCATCTTCGTAAATATATCTTGATCTTGGTTTTGTGAAAATATGGTTATTTATAAAAGTTCTTTTCTTTAACTAAATGAATGAATGTGTTTAAACCTTTGAGATTGTTTCTGAATGGACTTGAAGTCCAGAAGTAGTAGTGATGCTTTGTTTAAATGGATAGAAGTGTTTTGAATTGCTTTTCAAGAACCTAAAATTTTTGGTATTATTAAATAACAGTTGTCATGTTATCGAAATTGTTATTGAAGGTTACTTTTAAAAACTTCCAATGCTACCCCTTTTTTTTATATTGAGTTAAAATATTTTGAAAAAAGGGAAAAGGCTTAGCTCCAGGGGAACTTTCCAGTTGGGTAAGATATTGATAGGTGCTTAATTGATTATGAATTTATTCCTTGACATTTAGTGATTATTGACATGAAATTGCTTAAGATATTCACTTTGACTCATATGTAATTTTAGGCACAATTCAGAATCAAAGAAGTTAAAGTAAGTCGACAGTCAATATTTGGGCCATTTTTCAAAGATTAATTTTCATTTGTCTTTATGAAGTAAGAGAAAGAAAATTATAAGATAAAAAGAAGACAAGAAAAATAGAAACAAAAATTAATCAAAGTTGCTATTGTGCATAGGCCATGCAAGCCCATGCAACGTGTTTTATGGAATTAAATGAAGGCAAGAGACTATTGAATGAATGAAGCAAAACGATAGCAGATGAAGGAGCACAATGTAGCGTAAAAGTAAGGAGCAACTAGGAGAAATGACATAGCAGCTGGGAGATGTCTCACGTCAGCGTTTCACGCTGACGTTGTGCATGAACACAGACCATGTCTACGTTTCACATAGACGACATCTGCAAAACGCAGATGTTTTCAGTGGAAGCAGTGGAGATTTTAATAAGTGAATAGTGAATTATACCGAATATTAATTTATCACATCAATAGAACAGTATCGAGGTTGGAGAGTGAGCTCATAGAGAGGAGTGGAGGCACAGTGAAGAAAGAACCGAGGGGGTTTCTACTAAGATTATTTGAGTGGGGCTAAAGCATTTTCTTTAGAGAGACCCATGGAAAGCTAAGTTTCCGACATTGATTCGGAGGTGACATCGATGCCGACGACCCATGGTTAAGTGTATTTTACTGTTTTTGTTGTTTCTTTCTCTCATTAGAAATTTATTGTGTTATTCTATGTTAATTGATTTAGGTTTTGTGTATGGATAATCGGATTTTCGTTATTGTTCGGTTATTTGTGTATGAACCCGTTGGGTATTGTGAAAAGATGATTCTAATGCGTTCATTGAATCGTTTATTTGCAAATCTATTGCTAGAATTTCGATCTAATCTGTAATTGTTATGTTAAAATTCATGTGTAGCGATTAATGATTCGTAATCATTATGGATAATATGACCTAGGTTAAATGACGCATCGTATGTGGTTGTTGCCTTAATCGATTTTCCTAATTTATAATGTTACTGCCTAATTAAATTTAGAGATCGTATCCTAGGTTATTCGGTGGTTAGGTTTAATTAACGATCGTATCTTGATTAAACACTACCTAAGGGAAAACTAGGGTTAATTATTAACCCATGATTAATAGTTGCTAGGAGAGGTTTGAGAACAACAAATCGATGAAATATGTTTAATTAGGGTGTAGGCCGAGATTGAACCAAAGAATCGGGTCCTTACCGAATTTTCCACATTTATCGTTTTTCGCATGTTTTCTTTAATTTGTTTTCATTAGGTTAGTTTTATTTTATTTTCTTATTTCAAAATCCAAAACCCCTGCTAAACCTAAATATCGATTAATTTTACTTCAACAACTTTCCATACACTCTCTATGGGATCGAACTAGACTCACCATTGCTATAGTAGTAGGTCTAGTTATTTCATTTTGACTAGCATTACGATGCGCTATCAGATATCGACTAGAGGGTTTTCATGGGATGCCAAGCAGGTCGCCTAGTCATTAGGAAAGGGGCCTGTCACATCTTCAAAGCTTTAATCAAGGTGGAAATAGATATGGCTAAATTTTTAAGAGTAGAATCAAACCATTTGCAAAACAAAGATTTGTTAGTTTAAATTTACCACACTTTGAGTGATATTTGAATTCCTTTGTCATTGCCACTACATTCTCAATGAATAAGATTTGAAGATTTATTAATTGGATTTATACATTAAGATAGGGAGATGATATCTATGAATATATCACAAAATGAATAATGTGGGATACGATCTTTCAAAGTTAGGGTGAAATATATCATTGGAATTTGTAATGTGAGTTAATGTATTCTTAGATTGTTTTGATTATTATGAGATTTTGTTCAAACAACTTGATGATAGGGATTACTTGAGAGAGAATATAATTATAACTTAGGAATTTCTATCACTCTAAGTAACTAAAGTTAATGATTGAGTTAGGATAAATTCAAGTATAGTAAAGTTCATGGGGAATTTTTCAACCAAATCTATTCTATCTAATGATTGTTTATTCATATTATCACCTTGACCAATTAACTCTTATTTGTTGTTTTAGTTTTTTTTATTTCCCTTTATACTTATATCGTTATTTTATTTAAATTAGATAAGAGAAAGACTATTAGACTAATAATTATAGTTCTTATATGATTGACACTTATCTCACATAAACTATACTATAGGAAAATATAGGTGCACTTACTTTAGTGATTCTTTAATATTGTTTTCGTGTTTCATTTTATTCTTATCAAATTAATGTGTATATTTCATAGACTATACTAACTCCTAGTTCATTGGTGTGAGCAGAAAAGGAAGTTTTGAATTGTATATAGTTGTAATAGTGTAGCAATTGGAAAAAATTTATTAAGTTACAAATTTTAAGGATTTCTTTCGACCTTGAATAAGAGTTGTATATTATTCATATTTAACCATAGCAAAGAAAGATGATTATAGGGGGTCCTCTTTATCACTAATAAAAAACTTCCCGCATTAAAGAAAGAGATAGTGAAATTTTCAATTGAAACTTGGGAAGTGAAAGTAGGTCGATCGTTATTTGACCTAACTAGTATAAATTAGTTTTATGTATCTTTTCTGATTATTATTATGTTTCCATAAAACTTTGTATGTTTATGGTTGCTTGAATTAAATTGAACATGCATATTATATTAACATATTCATATTCTTTGATAACTCATTCATTATTTTGAAATACAAAAAAATGTACACACAAGTTCACATCATAGGTTTAATTTGAGTAAAAATTACTATCACACATTTTTTAATGACTTTTTGGTCAAGATAACCAATGTATAGGTATATCCCTTTTCTTTGAAGATGACAATTACAAATATTGGAAAGCTATTATGAAACTTTTCTTTTTTGAGAAGGAGTTGATCTTTGGAAAATTACAGAGAATGTCTTTATGCTTAATAGAAACTGTAGTTATAGGTAAATTGCATAAACCATATTGACTCTGGGTTTATTGGTGTGAGCAGAAAGGGAGGTTTGAATTGTATATAGTTGTACTATTGTAGCAATTGGAAAGGATCTAGTGAGTTACAAATTGTAAGGATTCATTTTGAATTTGAACAAGAGTTGTTAACGGTTCATATTCAACTATAACAAAGGAAGATGATTGTAAAAGTTCATCTTTATTGGTTATAAAGAAGATGTTATACAAAAGGACTCCTCTTCACCCGTTAAAGAAAGACAAATAGTGAAAATTTCTATTGAACCTTGGTACGTGGACATAGATTAGTAGTTTTTTGGCCTAATCGCTATAAATTAGTTTTAGGTACCTTTTTCCTATTATTATCATGTTTCCATTAAAACTTTGTAAAAGTTTATGGCTACTTGAATTGAAATGTAAATGCATATTACATTGGCATATTCAAATTCTTTAGCAATTTATTCATTTTTTTAAATAAATAAATATATGTACACATGATTCACTTCCCTCTTATGTATTATATAGGACCGGTAATTAGTATCAAGGTTGGTATCATTAACTCCACTTATTTTTCTACCAAAATTTGAGTAAAAATTACTATGACATTTTCTTGGTGAACTTTTAGTCAAGATAGACAATATATAGGTAGATCCCTTTTCTTTGAAGGTAATACTTACAAATATTGGAAAACTATTATAAAAAAAACTCTTATTTTTAAATGAAGGAGTTGATGTTTTGAAAATTATAAAGAATGTCTTTATGCCTAATAGAAACCATAGTTATAGGCAAATTACATAAACCATATTGACACCTAGTTTATTGGTGTGAGCAAAAAGGGGGGTTTTGAATTATATATAGTTATAATAGTGAAGTAATTGGAAAGAATTTATTGAGTTAAAATTGTAAGGATTCATTTTGACCCAAAACAAGATTGCAAGGTTATTAGATGAAAGATTGGAGGAATAACTTGGATTGCCACTAATTTAACAACTTGACTTACATAATGCATTTATTTATACCTATTTTAGATTATGTTTAAATTGATTAAAAATCTTCAAAAACACTCAATTAAATTTATTTAGATGCCAATTGAGTTTAGAAATATATTATCGAGTGGAGATAAAGAATCAAGAAAAACATATAAGCAAAAAAGGAAAATTAGTCAAAACAAGTGAAAATAAAAAATAATAAAAAAATGCAATTCTCTTTTGTAACTCAATCTTTCAATTAATAAAGAATTAAGGGCTCGAACTTCACTTTATTTTTTTCTTTTAAGCAAGAAGAGTTTATTATATCAACGGACAAAAATGACTCTTAAAATTTGATTGAAACTAACTGAAATTTGCTTCTATCTTTCAAAATTTTGCAAAATAATCAACCACCGGAATTTTACATGGTTGATTGAAATTTATTTAAAAAAATTATAACAATCAGTTTTTATATTAAATTGTAATCAAGTGAATTCAATGATTAATTACGTTAAATTACAAACAAACAAATTGAATTTAACTTTAATTTTACTTGTTAGTGTTGTGAGTTTTTAGTTCGTATTAAAATATATATTTAAGGTGAATTCCTAATTATATTCCACTGGAGTAACTGCTTTATGATTAGTGTTGCAAATTAGTTGTGAATGTTGTAAGTAACTTTTGTAGAGTTGATCTTAATCCATTGTAGAAGAGGTTCATAAAATATC
Organism: Erythroxylum acuminatum; assembly: GCA_026284645.1. Taxonomy (NCBI): domain Eukaryota; kingdom Viridiplantae; phylum Streptophyta; class Magnoliopsida; order Malpighiales; family Erythroxylaceae; genus Erythroxylum; species Erythroxylum acuminatum. The sequence goes on along the minus strand of JANKOD010000008.1, from coordinate 16,213,448 downwards.
AATTTAGAGAGTGAATGTAGGTTTCCAAGAGTACCAACCGTCGTGATAGTAATAGGGACGGAACCAGAAATTTAAGGTAAAAGCGTTCAAATATTTAAGTTTTTAAATTTTGGAGGGTCCAGTGTACCACTGAACTCTAAATAACCCTGTTCTTATATATATATATACTCTAAATAACCCTGTTCTTATATATATATATATAAGTCGTATCATATTATACTAAAAGTCGTATAATATAGAGGATAACCTCAGTAACAAAATGCGAAGCCTTTCCTCTAATAAGGCTGTTTCTAAATGTTATAATTTATAATATAGAGAGGATGGGAAGGAAAAAGGAAAATGCTGAATGCAAATGGATAAAATCTGAGGCCAAGAAGCGGCGGAGATCGTGGCCCACGCAAGTAAAGTATGTCGGAAAACCATGTGACCTCCTATACCGTCTTTTGTCTTCGCGTGTAGATTTTGATCCATCTACAGCCCCAAGGGTGATTTCGTCAGCGCAACTAAATGCCAATTTCGATATTTCATCGAAATTTAGGGGCTCTCGTGGACTTGGGCATGCATATAAGCCCATGTGCTCTCTCTTTTATCACTGCAATTTTATACCCTCCCTCGCACTCTCTTCAAACCAAAACGACACAGAATGCGACGGCTCGTGCTATTCTGTGCGCTTCTCTGCACCACCAGCCACGTCGCCTTCTCCATCAGAGACGGTAAGCTTTCACGGTGTAGTACTTATTTTATGTGCATACTTGCGCAAGTATAGTATGGGATTGCAAACTATGTGTTTCATCACTTTCATTTTCAAATACATTCTTGGAACTAGGTCTTTAATATCATATTTAACTTGTTCCTGTTGTTTCATCGAAGTAGAAGCATCTAATAATTTTTCATTGATCAACATGGCTACGACGGAGATTTTAGGTTCAAAGTAGTTTGGACTGCAGTTCCAACTTGGCACTCCTCTTAGACCTGGCCAGTTGGACTCAACTGTTTTATGCTCAATCTTAGTACACGTAGATCCGCGTTTTGGTGTCGCCATGTTCATCTGAAAGCAAGTCTAGATTACGTTCCATTTTACTCCGCTGCTTGGTTGGTTTGCCGTTTAATTTACATGGTTTTGTGTCCAAGAAAATCTGTTAAGTAGCTTTTCCCTTCCTTTGAGATGGGTTGAGTCATTGCAGAAAAAGCAAGGAAAGATCAGAACTTGAGTTGAGAGTTCAATGCCTCACCTATCAGTTGCAGGAGTTTGGGCCCACTTCACAGAGTCATTGATGGTGTTCTTACATTTTGTATCTCGGTAGTCGGTATTCGAATTTCGTAGACAAGAATAGAATAAAAACTTATGACCCAGTAGAGATAATAAAAGGAAGTTGCAAGATAAAATCAGTCACTTCCACCAAACTATTAGCCATAAATAGTATTTCTCCTAGCTATAAATAGTAGTTCTATTAGTTTTCAGTCTTTTCATTTCATGGGCCAAGGCTAATATTTTAGTGTGAAGTTACAAGCAGAGACTATAAGTTTTCAGTCTTTTTATTTCATGGGCCAAGCCTAATATTTTAGTGTGAAAGTTACAAGCTATCCTGCTTAGTAGACTATCTGATCATACAGGACTAATGAGAAATGGCAACTTCGAGCTGGGCCCAAAGCCATCGGACATGAAAGGCACGGAAGTGATAGGACGTTTTTCGATACCGGAATGGGAGATTACAGGATTCGTTGAGTACATAAAATCCGGTCAAAAACAAGGAGACATGTTGCTGGTGGTGCCTGAAGGGGCTTATGCAGTGAGGCTGGGCAACGAGGCATCGATCAAGCAAAGGTTTAGGGTAATCAAGGGGATGTACTACTCAATCACTTTCAGTGCCGCCAGAACTTGCGCACAAGAGGAGCGGCTTAACATTTCGGTGTCGCCGGATTGGGGTGTGCTTCCTATGCAAACCATGTACAGCAGTAACGGCTGGGACTCTTATGCATGGGCTTTTCAAGCTCAGTTCCCGGAGGTGGTCCTTGTCATTCATAATCCTGGCCTTGAGGAAGATCCTGCCTGTGGACCTCTCATCGACTCTATTGCTATTAGGGCCTTGTTCCCTCCAAGACCTACTAACAGTAAGCATTCTTTCCCAACAAATGATGCCATGCAATTGTTGGTCCCAGTTGATTTAATATTACTAAGCGTTAACAATGGTTTCTTCTTCTTCTTTTTTTCCAGAGAACATCCTGAAAAATGGTGGGTTCGAGGAAGGACCCTATGTGTTTCCAAACACATCTTGGGGAGTGCTAATCCCACCAAATATTGAAGACGATCACTCTCCACTTCCCGGTTGGATGGTAGAATCCCTCAAAGCCGTCAAGTACATAGACTCCGATCATTTCTCTGTCCCGCAAGGAAGACGTGCAGTGGAGCTCGTTGCCGGAAAAGAGAGCGCGATCGCACAAGTTGCTAGGACAATACCGGGGAGAACTTATGCCCTTACGTTTGCGGTCGGAGACGCCAGCAATACCTGCGCGGGTTCCATGATAGTGGAGGCTTTCGCCGGAAAGAACACTCTCAAAGTCCCTTACGAGTCAAAGGGCAAAGGTGGATTTAAGCGTGCCGAGCTTAGGTTTGTTGCGGATTCCACAAGAACAAGATTTACGTTCTACAGCACATTCTATCATATGAGGTCCGACGATTTCTCTTCTCTGTGCGGCCCTGTTCTTGATGATGTGAAATTATTGAGTATTCGCAAGCCATGAGTGGGTCAGGAATTCCTGGGAAATTAGGGGGTTTTCTAAGTATACTGAAAGGTTATGCCTTTGTTGGTGTTATAAAATACAAAAATAAGAGAACATATACGTACTAAGGCCAGAGAAGCTTATAGTTGTACTTGTGAGAGTGGCTTTCCTATGCACTTGTTCCGAAGGTATCCTATGCACTGAAAAGCACAATTAGAAGAGAGCAAAGGAATGTTTACTGCTTTAATTAAGCTTTTTATTTCTGTAACTTGCTTTGTTTTCTTTTCTTATAACACCAAAATATTAGTATCGTACATGTTGATCGAATGGAAGAATATAAATCTTTTTTATTCGCACATTATTAAGGAGAAATCGATCAAATTTTGTTTATTCTTTTTTTTTTAACTGTAAACCGGACCTGAACTATATGAACCTAACCTGTAAACAAAGTTAACCGAATCTGAGTTCACCTGAACAATCAGGTTCATAGTTGAGATTTAGGTTTCTAACTTGCGGTTCTAGGTTAACTGAATTTAAGCTGAACCTATAGCAGGTTAACCGAACTGAACCTGATTTATATGTTTAGGTTTAAACTTGAACTTGAAAGGCTAAAATACTAAAAAAAAAACCTATCATATATTTAGAGTATGTTTGGATGTGGGTGGAGGGATGGAAGGGAATGGAATGGAATGACCCAAATGACTCAGGCCATTGTTTAGGAGTCTATTTTGAAACAGGATGGAATGGCAATTAATGACTCTGGAAGCCATCCTTTGCCATCCAAAATCCAATATTTTGTGACCTTCCAAATTGGGGGGTCAGGGATGGAATGACATGGCTTGCCTTCCAAACCCTAATTTAATGACAAAAATACCCTAAAAAAATTAATGAA
>JANKOD010000008.1:16170138-16180259 GCA_026284645.1 Erythroxylum acuminatum | reverse complement strand
AACCTTATCTTCGGAAAATCATATCTCTCAATCCCGACATCGAAAAATAGCAAACTTTATGGCCACAGAAAGCTCTCAACAGAGGCTACAAGTTTCATGAAGATCATTATCTCAAATTTAGCCTAAATCAAAAAGTCAACTTTTACTCCAAAAAGTCAACCTTTTCTTAAATTCATAAATTTTCATATTTTCACTCTTTAGTTCTTAATTTTCACTTCATTTCAAAGAACTCATTCACTTTACTCTCAAGTCAAACTTTTCTAATTTAACAACTTTTCACACTTTCACTCTTTATTTCTCAATTTCAACTCCCATTACACAATGCATATATAAAACACTAATTTTATATCATTCGTAAATTCCACTAAAAAATTGGGGTCCAACACATGTCTTGGGCTTCTGTTACGATCGTGGGGAGAAGTTTCCGAGACATTCGGCCCGGATGTCTCGAAAACTTCTCCGTTATTTGTTGTTGACCCTAAAATAGTAACAAACACATCAAGGTACCTTTGTTTTGTTATTTCTTTCTCTCGTTAGAAATTGATTATGTTATCTTGTATGGATTGATTGGATATTTAAATGATGATGATTTTAATGTTCTATTGAATCATTTTTTATGAAAACCCGTTGCTAGAATCGAATGCAATACGTAATCATTGTATTCCCAATTCATGTGTAACAACTAATGGTTCCGAATCATTAGAGATAATATAACATAGATTAAATAATCCAAGCTTGTGTGATTATTACCTAGGTTGGTCTATTTTTCTGATTTGTAAGGAGATTGTCTAAATAAACTTGGAGAGCTTATTTTAGGTTTCCCGATAGCTAGGGTTAATTAACAAGTGCTTCGTAATTAACTAGGATATAAGAAAAAATTGAGATTAACAGAGCTTCTTGTTAATCTACAACCGATAATTGTTAAGAGAGATAAAGGAACAACAAATCAATGAATTATGCTTAATTAGGGTGTAGGATGAGATTGAACAAATAATCTAATCCTTACCGAATTCCCCAATTTTATCATTTTTCACATTTTTCTTCAATTTGTTTTCATTAGGTTTATTTTATTTTATTTTCTTATTAAATCCAAAACCCCCATTACCTAAACGTCAATTAATTTCATTTCATAAGCTAACCGAACACTCCCTGTGGGATTGACCTAGACTCACTACTGTTACAGTAGTAGTCTAGTTATTTTATTTTGACTAGGGTCTAGTATTTTATTTTAAATAGCGTTATGATGCGCCTATCATGAATCGAGTAAAAAATGATTAAATTGGACTAACGAGAGTGAGGTGATTTAATAGAACAAGAATTGAATCAGATTGAGAAATTGTACGAAGAGAGATCTTGCATAAGTTTCTGATAGTTTATTAGAGAACTTTAGAACTAATTAGGGTTTTAGATGGTTGTAAATTGAGAGATTTTAGCCCCTATAATCTGATTAGGGTTTATAATTCTGGGTTAATGGTTATAACTCGAGAGAGAGTAATCAACCCTAGGATAGTCTAGAACCAACAATCTGATAACTCATAATCAGCTAGGTTAGCATTAAGGATAGGTAAAATTTCCTTTCTCTTAATTGGTAAATTCTTTCGGATGATTCTTGGGTGTGCTGCAATTGCTTAATAATTAGTATATTTGTATTTGATTCTTAAGTTGAATGATTGAATTAAATTCTCGTTTTTAGTTTTGTTGCATTTTGGATTTTGTTATTATTTCTGGCCTTAGATTTTATGATTAGATTAAGTCCTCCTTGTGGGATCGACACCTTTGGTACTACGGTAATGAACCGTGCTCTTACAGATTATCAGAGGTTAATATTAAAACTTACACACAACAAATTCCTGATCACGCCTCTTGTGTCTATGCACTTGCATGAATAGTTGAAGATTTGACACTTGATATTACTTGTTTGGAACTAGCTATCTGAAGAGTCAAATACCAGGAAGAAGCAGATAAGGAACCAATGGCGGAAGAATATAATCAAGAGTTCAATCAGGGAGTGAACCAAGGGCATCAGTCGAGAACTCTCATGGATTTTATGAGGTCGGGCTTCAATGCAGCAAGTCAAGGTGTGGCTAGGCCACCAGTTCAAGTTGCTTCCTTTGAAATTAAACCAACCCTTTTAAACATGCTATATACGAATGTGCAATTTTATGGATTAACAAATGAGGACCACAATGCACGTATCGTGAACTTCCTTGAGATATGTGATACCTTCCGATATCACCAGATGTCAGAAGATGCGGTTATAATGAAGCTTTTCCCTTTTACTTTAAGGGATAGAGCAAAAACTTCGTATAACTTTCTTAACCCCTTCAATTTCACTACATGGAGTAATTAGTACGTGCCTTCTTAAACAAATATTTTCCCCTCACCAAGACAAAGAAGATAATTAAGGAGATTACAAACTTCCAATAAGGTGACGGGGAATTGATCTATGAAGCATAGGAGCAATACAAGGATTTGCAAGCCTACGTCACAATCTACCAAATGAGCTCCTCCTCCAAACATTTTACAATATAGTGAATCCACCCATGAGAGGCACTATTGATGCAGCCTCATGAGGATCGTTAATGAGGAAGATAGTGGATGAAGTAGAGGAGCTTCTAGAAGAAATGTCCAGTAACAGCTGTTTGTGGACAAATGAGCGAAGTAGACAACCTATAACTATCCGAGAACAAAAGGGAGCTATAATTGTCGATCAAATGACAAAAATGCAAGCCAAAATTGACAGCTTGACTTGACAGTTTAACAACATGAAAGCATCATCTTCTACTTCTATTAAGGCCATTCAAAAAAAAATGAGAACTATGTGGGCAAATGGACCATAACACCATTGACTGTTTCCTTATGAAGGGTGATGGAGCAGAATAAGTAAACTACATAGGAGCTTAATATGGTCGAGAAGGGGGAACCAACCCCTACTCCAACACGTATAACCCTGGGTGAAAAAATCACCCAAACTTTTCGTGGTCTAACAATGCAGGAGGCCAGTTCAGACCCCAAAGACCACTTGGTTTCCAACAGGAGAAACCAAACACAATGGACTCCAAATTGGACAAGATTCTATATAAGATTGAAGGCATGGAGGAAGCTCATAGGAGGCTTGAAGGCAAGTTCGAGCAAGTCACAAAGAATCACGCATCCTTAATATACAATCTGGAAGTCCAAATGGGCCAACTGGCAGAAGCGCTATCGACCCGAATTATGGGAACCCTTATGAGCAATACTGAGACAAACCCAAAGGAATGGATCATGGTTATCACCCAAGCCAATGAAGAGGAGCTCGACCAAATGAGAGAAAATAGAGAGAAGGAAAGGGAAAAATCAGACAAAAATTTCCTTCAAAGTAAACTTGAATTTAAGTCAAACAAGGAGCATCGATCTGAAGTTCCTTACCTCATTCTAGCACAGCGGACGTCAATTCCAGTCAGAGACGAAGGGAAAAAAGAAGGCTAGAAGAACAAGGAAAATTCCCTATTGGCGAAGTATAATCTACCTGAAAAGAAAAAGTACCAGCCTTCGATTCTATATCCGATTAAGGCAATGAGGAAGCCCAAAGACACCGAACTAAATGACATTTTGGATATGATAGAACAATTAAAGACACGACCCACACTAATGGAATCGATCAAAGAGAAGGTAGAAAAGGACCTAGCAGAGGAAAGAAACCCCACTGTAGCACAAACGAAGGCCAGGGGATTTTTACATCCCCTGTATTATTAGTGATGTTAAAATAGATAGAGCATTTGCTAATTTAGGGGCAAGCATAAATATGATGGCTTATACTTTAAGTCAAAATTTGGGGGTAGGAGAGATAGTACCCACTAAGATGCTTGTGAAGATAGCGAATAGATCAGTTCATCGGCCGAAAGCTACATAAAAAATGTGCTAGTTTAGGTTGACAAATTTACCTTTCCTACATTCTTCTTTATTTTGGATATAGAAGAAGATTTGGAAACTCCAATGGTCCTTGGTGACCATTGTTGGCCACTGCTCGTTCAATTATTGACATTGATGGGGTGAACTGACGTTGAGGGTAGGTGTAAGCAGATGACCTTCACTATATCTAAGAACAAAAACATTTCTCCCCTACTTATAGCCATCATCAAAGGAACAAAGTCTCGAGGACAGTTGGAGCATATTGAGGCTCATAAAGGTTCACCTGGAAAGAAAACATCGCAAAGGAAAAGGTGAAAGAAGATGAAAAAGAATGACGGTGGAAACCATAACCTGGTAGCTCATGTGTAATTTAAGAGATCTATGATCGCACTACCATTGCATAACTTGTTTAAACCACCCTGAGCAAAAGAAGTACGTTCAGCTACTGATGTTAAAAGAAGCGTTGCATAGGAGGTAACCCATAGGTTTAACTGCTTGTTATTTTCTCTTTAATTTAGGTAGTTTTAAAATTTCATTATTGGAGTGTTTTGAATTCAATAAATGTCTTGGAAGAATGGAGATCAATTTTGATATAGGATGATCGGGAAGGCAAGCATAATGAGATGATAAGTGCAAATAAGAAGTTAAGGAAGGATTTATGAGGTGAAATGAGGAATAGACAAAAATTAAAAAATGTGCAGGAAATCCTCCTACCACGATAGTGTCATTTGACTGGTCAAGGGCCACGATCGTGGTCTGCGGCATGACAGAATATGGAATGCACATTTTTAATTAAAAATTTTTCCAATTTTGCCCTTCTTAACCCTTCCTCACCTATATATTTACATCTAAGACTCTCAAATCTTCTCACTTCTTGCTAGACACTTTCCAATCTTCACATCCTCTCCAAACTTTCACATCACTCTCAATCTCTTAGGGCCAAGAATCAAGCAGGCTGTTAAGCGCACCCAACCCAAGGGGAAAATCCGAGTATCAGGCCACAACCAAAGGAACAGGACAACAGATTATGGAGCACCCTTCCCAATCTTTTCAGAAGCGGAAGGTAACCCATTTCACTCCTTTAGGCTTAAGCAAATAATGGTTCCTAAAACTTTGATTTTGATACATGGGATAACATAGGATAGAGGGATAAGGTTGAGAACCTAGGAGAAAGAATTCAATAGGGAAAGTTCATCCATTTTCAATATCCTGTTTATGAAGAATTAACCCAAAAGTTCTTTACCTCTCTTTAATATGAATCAAGTAACCCAAAGGGCCTCTAGTTTAGGTTGCGGGGTCAACCATACAAGCTCAATTATGAAATTTTGTGTGAAATTGTCATCTATAGTGGATCAGCATAATGACTTCCGTGCTACCCATTATTGGACTGAACTAACTGGGTTAAAGTGTTTCGATGCCAAAAATGCTCGCAACAACATAATTAGAAGCCATGAACACTTGTTATTGCATTATTTCATGTGTCAAATTGTATTTGTCCAAACTTAAACCAACAAGTGTTTAACCAAAGAACTTTTCCTATTGTGGTGTATGCACCATAGCATCCCAGTATGTACCTCTACCCACGTCTTCAATGCAATTTTACTACTCGACATAAAAGGAGCAATAATTTAGGTATGAGTTACTTGGTTTCAGCCATTGCTGAATACTATGGTGTTGATTGCGATGGGCTTACTGTCCACCATCCTGAGCTTATGAACAATCATCACATGTGGTGAGCTGAAATCTTGAAGTCCCACAATATGGAACTTTGGGACATCAGTGCCAACACTCATGTCAAAACTAGGATAGGACGGGAAAGTTTGAGCTTAGCACCACAACAACAAAAAGAGGACTCAACTAGCGAGGAGTCCAAAGAGGAGGAAGAAGAGCCAGGGTGGAAGATGGTGCTGTCTGCAATCTCTGACAACACCAAAACACTCATAGACACTCTTACAGAAAACTCCAGGATGATGAAGGAGACGGCCTGCACACAATGCCACCAGAGTGGGGATATATGTCATATTCATCGATATTTTGAGGCTCAAGGAATTCAACTACCACCTCCGACACTATCCCTGCCTCAGTCACCCTGACGAGTTCATGTTCTAACCTTTCTCTTTTCATTTTTGTTAATATTTTCTTCTTATGTTTTTCGTATATTGTGTTTATTTCCCCCTAGTGTGTTTATGTACTCTTCTCACATTGAGGACAATGTGTTATTCAAGTATGGGGAGGGTTGTATGTTTTTACCTTAAGTGTGAATTTTGCATATTGTATGATAGTTTGTTAGGGAGCATGATGTGAATTGTGTGAATGTGTCAATGGCTAGGACTTAATGAGGGTATATTTAGCTTTGAACATAGTCTTTTAATTTACGAAGATTTATTAGCTTGCGAAATTAGTGACCTAGGTTACTTTAGCTAAATATGTAGTTTAATTAGGATACGGTGTTAGTTTATTCACCCTAGGAATTTGTAACATTTATTTATAATTTTAAACCAATCGAATAAGTAACATTGCTAGTATATTTTCATTAGAATGACTAGAAAAAACAACAAGGCAGGTAATTTGTTCAAAATGTATAAATTTTAATTAAATAACTATTCCGCTGGCCTTCAGGCTATTAATAGAGCTAGTAGCAAGTTGAGAATATAATGTAGATGAGTAACCAGATCAACATTCATCACAAATGTTTGCCTCCAAGTCAAAAGGCTATAATGACATTCCAACCAAGCTGTCTAATAAGAATATGACCTAGTTGAGTAACTGGATCGATATTCATAAAAAATGTTTACCTTCACATAAAAAGGTTAGGTTCATGTCCATAAAAAGTATCAAAAAGAATGTTTTTCAAATAAAAACCTACTAAACTTATGAGTAGCTTGACTTTTCTTAAAAACTTACTTAGGAATAGTTACAAGTTTTATTGACCAAATAATTATCAATGTATGTGTAAAAATGATAGTGGTGAGTAAACTTGACATTTAGGTCTTGATTAATATTTATATTTAGTCCAAAGTATTTAGACATGGATTCTGTAAGTTAATAAGTTAAAACAACTTGATGGATTGTGTTTAGAGTAAAATTAGTTTCGTGAAGTTTTGTGTCATTGCCTCATTATTGCATGTGTGTGTGTGTTGTGTTTTACTTATTTTGCTTGGATTGTTTTGTTTTGATTGTTTTGTTTTGTTTGCTTGAGGACAAGCAAATGTTTAAGTTTGGGGATGTTGATAGTTGTAGATTGCATAGTGTTTTTGTGGGTAGTTTAGTTGTATTTAGTTGTTAATTTGATTATTTAGTGCGTGCTTAGGTTATAATTGTGTTAGTTAGTATATATTTGTGTTTCAAGCATTTTGTGGGTTAGAGCATGCCGTTGAGCTTCAATTTGATATATTTGAGATGTCTTGATGAGTTTACTAGTATTTCAGGGCAAAGAATGGAAAACAGAGAAGACCCAGAGCTAACCTAGGGTTATGATTGTGACAAAAGTAGGTGCAAGGAGCCACGATCGTGATAAAAGGCCAAAATCCTAGCCACGATTGTGACCTGCACATGGATAGACGTAAGGATGCTTTCGATTTTAAGTTTTCGAGGGACTTCTCGGACCTTACAAAAACAGAAAAGTTAGGGTTGCCCTAATTGGAAAAACCGTATAAAGGAAAGAGATGTAACCCTAAAAAAGAGCTTCACTTCTACCACTTTTGTAAAACCCTAAAGGAGAGACAAATAACAGAGAAGAGGAAGAGGAAGAGGAAGAAGAGGAGAAGAAGCGAGTCTTTCGATGCTGCTGACTTCCTAGATAAGTGGGTCTCTCGACGTTGCTATTTTTCGGATTATCTGATCCAAGTTCTCCTCCTTTCCATTTTCGTTTTTGTTCATTCAATGTATAAGATTGAAATGGATTGTATGATGATGGATTTTGGATTGTTGATGATGTTCTACTCTTCCTTTGGGATTTTACCTGGATTTAATGTTAATATAGTCGTTTTTGTGTTTTATTGATTAGGTGTTATGATTAATTGCATTACTTACACATTTCGATAATAAACTAAGAGGGGGGTGAACCCGATAAAAATGATTGGATTGAGTTAATGAGAGTTAGACGATCCAATAGACTACGTGATTAATCATATCAGTTATTATGCAGAGAGAGATCCCAAGTGAGGCTTGATAGTTTAATAAAGGGCTTAAGATCTAATTAGGGTTATGGATCTTTTGTTAATTGAGAGATTACAATTTCTATAATTTAGTTAGGGTTTATGATTTAAAGTTTAATGGTTATAACTTGAGAGAGAGTAATCAACTCTACGATAGTCTAGAACTAATACCCCGTTAACATATAAATGGCTAGGTTAGCAATAATGACAGGAAAATCCCCTCTCTCTTAACTTGGTAATTTCTCTTGATTGATTTCCATTGTGACTTATTGTGTTGCTTAACTTTAATTTCTTTTCATGTTAAATTTTTGAATCAATTTCTTGAAATCAAATTCTCGTATTTACTTTCTGTTGCATCTTTATTTTCACTTTATTAATTTTTTTAGCCTTACATAACATAGGATTAGATTAGTTTACTCTCCTCGTAGGATCGACCCTTCACTTACTACAAATCATGACCCATGCACTTGCGGTATTTGAAAGCTATAAATTTCAAGCTTGTAAATCAGACCAACACGAGGTAATGTGTGGCCCTCGATGGAGGGAAGCTATGCATCAAGAAATTCAAGCTCTTAAGCAAACGACACATGGACTATCGAAAATCTCCCTTGTGGTAAGCACGTTATCAGTTGTAAATGGGTTTATCGAATCAAATATAATTCTGATGGTAATATTGAGTGGTATAAGGCCCGTCTTGTTATTCTCAGAAAGAGGGTGAGGATTTCATTGAAATGTTTGCTCCTTTAGCTAAAATGGTTACAGTTAGAACATTTCTTATTGTTGTTGTAGCTAAGGATTAGGAATTGCACCAGATGAATGTGCATAATGCTTTTTTGCACGGTGACTTGCATGAGGAAGTTTATATGCATTGGCCTCCTGGGTTTTCTACTTTTCATCTTGGACTGGCTTGTCGCTTATGTAAGTACCTTTGTGGGCTTCGTCAAACCCCACGAAAATTGGTTTGCCAAGTTAGCAGGTGCTTTGAAGCAGTTTGGTTTTACACAGTCATACGTAGGCTATTCAATATTTACACTTCATAAGGGTTTTATTTCACTTTCTATTCTTGTGTATATGGATGACCTTATTGTTACTGGTAATAATGCTACTGTTATTGCTAATTTCAACCGTCATTTGAGTAACTGTTTTCACTTGAAGGATCTGGGTCGTTTGAAATATTTTTGGGGATTGAGGTGGCTCGCAATTTCAATGGTCTCTTTCTTTATCAACATAAGTATGTTTTGGATATCATGACAGAGGCTGGTCTCCTTGCCTCTAAACCTGTTGCTTTTCCAATGGAGCAAAATCATAAATTAGCATTGGCATTCGGTTCATTGCTTCCTAATCCTAAAAGTTATCGTTGACTTATTAGGCGACTTATCTACCTCACCATTACATGACCGGAACTCAATTATTCAATTCACATTTTGGTTCAGTTTATGCAATCTCTCCGATAAGAACACTGGGATACTGCGATCCACATCCTTTGATATTTAAAGGGTCACCCGAGCTAAGGACTTTTCTTGTGACATGATAGTGATCTTCAACTTTATGCATTTTGTGATTCTGACTGGGATAGTTGTCCTTTGAGCAAGCGTTCTTTGAGTGATTATTTTATTAAGTTGGGCCATTCTCCTACTTCCTGGAAGACAAAGAAACAACATACTGCCTCCCGTTCCTCAGCTAAAGCTACATACCGGGCCATAGCTACTACCACATGTGAGCTTATATGGCTCAAGGCTCTATTGAAATCGCTTGGTGTCGATCTTCACGCTCTTATACATTTGTATTGTGATAATACGACAGTTCACTACATCGCTTCTAATCAGGTTTTCCATGAGCGCACAAAGCATATAGAAATTGACTGTCACTATGTTCGGTATCAGATTTAAACTGATAATGTTGTCATTGCTTATGTGCACACATCTCAACAATTAGCTGATAATTTTACGAAAGCTCTTGGGAATCAACAGTTTCATTATCTCCTACACAAGTTGGGCATTCATGATCTTCACGCTCCAACTTGAGGAGGAGTAATAACTTGTACATATTACGTATTGTAAATATATAACCGCG
>JANKOD010000008.1:16157178-16170038 GCA_026284645.1 Erythroxylum acuminatum | reverse complement strand
CAATAATCTTTTGACACATGTCATTGAAAGAGGGGGTAACCGATTGAACCTGCTATAGCAGGTTAAAAGGACTCATCGTGACCTTAATTGAAACCATAGGGACTTTTGCTGACGAAATTAAAACTACAGGGAAAACTATGCCGTAAATTAAAACTACAGGGACTTTTGCCGCCAAAATACCCGTGAATGGCTATAATAAGGTTCATAATAGGGTTTGCAATTAGACATCTTATTTGAAATATGTGTTCTTAGTTAATAAACCAGAATTAATTCTAATGAGATTAAATTAATTCTGGACTTATTGGAGCTTGAATTATCTAAGTCCAATAAGATTCCTGATAACTGTCGTTTTCGATATATTCTAGATCTATTTTGACATCGTTTTTACATTAATTAATGTTAAATTTCTTTAGTTTTTGTGGATTTGGTACTGCTCCTTTGTGTTTTTGGAAATTTCAGGTGTTTTGTGATTTCACACGGTCTACCCGTGTAAAATCACATGGCCCGTGTGATTTGAAGCAAAGATGTGCGCACCAGACCCGAAGGTTACACAGCCTGACCGTGTGAAATCACACGGGCCGTGTATGACGGTTATTTTTGACAATTTTGGGGGTTTAAAAAGAGAAAAATGGGAGAATGAAAGGGTGACTTTTTACACGGCAGAAGATCGAAAAGGAGAAAAGAATATTGAGAAGAGAAGAAGGGAACAAGGATCAATGAAGAACAATTTGGAGATTGAGAGATCAAGATTCGAGAAACAATTGGAGTTCCTTTTTCTTCCATTTTCCATTTTCTATTTCATCCTCAATGTTTATGTTAATAGTTTTTGCTTTTAAGATTAATTCAGTTATGGACCTTTAAACTCTCTTATTCTAGGATGTTCGTTTCAACTTGGGAATTATGTATTAAACCTTATGTCTTTATTTCTAAATTCAATGTTGACTCAATTTCAGTAAAGTAATTGTGTCTATTATTGATCTGATCTTTCTAATCTAGGGTTTTTAATTGAATATTGATAGATGTTAAACTAAGTACTAAAAAGTGTTGTTTAATATCTGATTTGCTAGATTAGATCTAATTGAAAGAAAATCTAGAAATGGAATTCTTCGTTAGGAGTACTTTAGGAATCCAACAGTGCTAATTGGGTTGAATTCAGTTTTTGGCCTAGGAAACTGATTTAAAAATTGGAATCATCACGTTGATTACTTCGAAAGAATTAACTGATAATAGTTAGTTAATGTACTGGATCAGCGATTTATTTCATAAGGGTTACATGATTTCTTTGTTGGAATGAATTTTTAGAATATTAGTCCAAATTTTGTTTATCGTGCATTGCAATTTCTTTAATAACCAAACTTTCATATTTAATTGCTTAGCAAATTTAGGAGGTACAAATTTAGTAATTTGACCTAGTCCTTGTGGATCGACACTTGACTACTGCCACTAAACCTATGCACTTGCAGAACCTATCAATTCCCCACTTGACATCAAGGAAGGTTATTAAGCAAAATAAGAAATATAAATGGAGGTTTTAAAGGCCAAAATTGAATGTTGGGCTTGCACTAATCAATGGTTAATTAGAAGCCCAAATGAACATTTAAAATGGGCTAAACTTTGGTTTAATTTAATTAATTAGATTCATTATATTAAAACAAAATTCTTAAAGAAATGAAAAGGAATTTCGGTTTTTAATGGCTGAATGTGCAACTGCATATTCAACATTGAATTGCTAAATAAAGATGGAATTTATCATGCATTATCATCATTAAATGGAGTAATGATCTTACCAATAAATGGTTTAATGGTTGTCTTTTAATGATGACATGAAATGTAACCTTTTTAGCATTCATTTGATTAAAGATGAAAGAAGTGTATTTGATGGATGATCTTCCTTCTTTCATCACTAAAACCGAAATTGACATGTCATTTTAGGTTATTGGTCTTTTTATATAACCATCTTAAAACAAGTGAGAAGAGTCTCATTTAATGGCTTCTTTATGTTTGATTAAAGAATGAAGTGATGCATTGGATGCTCTTCTCTTCTTTCTTTTCATGCATAACCGAAATTGACAAGGTGTAAGAGAGGTGTTCTTGCATTTTTGGACTTTCTCTCCTTTCTTACATGTGTTAGCTGAAATTTGCATGAGAGGTGTCTCATCTTTGGCTTCTTTCTTCTAAGAAAAATCTCCTCCAAAGTTTTTCTTCTCCTTTTCCACCAAAAGATCTTGTTAACCAAGTTGTCCAAGACGAACAAGTGGTAGATTAGATTGGTCGAGGATACAATATCGAGAAGAGGATATAATAACGAGAAGACGACACATCACTTAAGAGAGGATATATTGTCAAGGATAGGATAACACAGTGAGGAGTTAAAGCTGTAGCGAGGGAGTCGGTAATATAATCTCCATCTTGTTCTTATGATAATTATTTTCCATAATACCGTATCATGTATGGCTTGGCATGTTGATTTGGTTATCTTGCTTCAGCTATGTTTTGTTTTCTAAAAAAGTTTTGAAATATACCGTTTCAACCAAATCTTGCATGCTTTATTTTTTTGGATCCAACAGAGTCACGCCCATGCAAGGTGAGTTACAACCATGACATATTGTGTCATGCCCGTGCATCATTAGTCATGCCCATGACATGGTCGTGATTTGCATTCTCATGACTTCAATTAATTTTCTACAATATATACTCTTTATCTTCATGCATTTTCTTTTCTCCTCTTTGTCTAATCCTTCTTCTTCTTGTTCCATGGAAACAAAGGATTGTGAACCTTTGGAAAAAGACTCAAATGTAGTGCTTTCGACTTACTTTAGCTCATTTGCTTCTGATTATACCTAAAACTATAAATGAGTCAAAGTGAGTATCTTAAGCACGTTCCTAGCAATATTCACTAAGTGTTATTGAATAAATTTATATCAATTAATCACATATCAATTTCCCCAACACTTAGCTTTTGGTCCTCCTCGGGCTCAAAATTAAGCTCATAGACCTAAAACATTCACTTAATTCCTCTATTTTCCAAGAATATATAATCATAAGCAAAGATGATTGACTTTCAAAAATCATAACAAAAACATAACATTCCAAGCTTTTACTCATGATCAATCAACATTTAATACCTTTAAAAATCGAGCAATCTATGGTAGACTTGGAAAATATGTTTAACTAAAATATATCTACGAGTGCACTCAAATACCATTCATGATCATGCTATTCCACAACTTTGCATATCATTTCATTTTTCCACCACTAATATTCACACGCAAAATCATGGATCAAAGGACTTTTTAGGGTTGTAATGTGGGCAAAGGTGAGGTAAGACATATTTGGATAGAGTAGCATGAAAGTCATTAAAGCTAGTGAAACAAAAGTAACACTCAATATACTATCAAGTGCAAAAACCAACATTCCCTCATAATTGTGTATATCAACTATTATGAATGCAAAAATGATGTTTCACCGATCGAACTTAAGCTCTCTCACACAAAACATATGAAGCATAATTAATCAAAAGGGATCACTCTTAAAGATTGACGATAATAATACATTGAACTACAATAAGTGAACCTTCCAAGACAACATCTACCTCATATCCAACATACTCAAATAACCCATTCAGTACAACTTTAGGAGGATGCATTAATCATAAACAACTTTTCAACACATATGCACTTCCTCCTTGATACATTTATTTAAACATTTTTCTTCTTTTTTGTTTTTCTTTCTTTCTTTCTTTCTTTCTTTCTTTCTTTCTTTTTTTCTTTTTTGTCTTTTACTTTCTTTTGCTTTTCTCTTTTTTCTTTTTCTTTTATGAAAATTAAAGAAATTACATCAACATGGGAATTTCAATGATAAGACATAAAATAACATCCTAATATTATAACCAACCCATATATATATACACCCGACACTTATAATTTTGTATATCCACAAACTCAACAATCAACAAATGTTACACTGGCTTTAAGGCTTAGGAAGGACATTTGGTTAGGTTTAAAGCATGTAATGTGGTTAATATACAAAGAAAAGTCAAATAAAGCTCGAAGGGATTTAACAAGGGAGAAATCATGTCAATAAGGTAGGCTATTTGGCTAATGTAGTTCAGAAAGGAAAAGAATGGCTAATCATCTCCATGTTAATGCATGTGATAAAAATGTGATCTTGAATAGAAATGTACACCGTCACCCCCTTGGTATATATTAACTCTAGGTTAAATGAGGGGTGAGGTGGCATTGTGTCACCCTCATGACTTTGTGTGTTACACACACCATGCATGGCCGTGACTTTAAGTCATGGACAGTACTGCTTAAGTCACATCCATGTGAGGTGAGTCACGTTCATGACATATTGTGTCATGCCCATGGCCGTGACTTGCATTCTCATGACTTCATTTGATTTTCTACAATGTATACTCTTCATCTTCATGCATTTTCTTGTCTCTTCTTGCTCTAATCCTTCTTTTTCTTATTTCATGGAGACAAAGGATTGCGAATCTTCAAAAAATGGCTTAAATGTAGAGCTTTCGACTTACTTTAGTTCTTTTTCTTCTGATTGTGTCTAAAACCACATATGAGTCAAAGTGAGTATCTTAAGCACTTTCGTTGCAATATTCACTAAGTGATATTGATTAAATTCATCATCAATTAAGCACATATCAAATGGAAAGCAAAATGATGGCTTCAAAAGTAAGGAGAATCCCTCCAAGAAGGGCAAACTTACTTGTTAGCTATGCATCATCCACATTTTATGAGAGAATTTTCAAGCAAGGAGAAGATAAACGCCTTAATTGCAGAAGAAGAAGAAGATCCAGAGTCGATAATGAATTCGATCGCCTTATTGAATGCGGTTAAAGGTGATTCCAATCCTTTGGACAAGCTAATTTACGTGGTAACCACAATGGTGGATATGGGTGCGACACTCCTTTATGGAAAAAAATGATGGTGAGCAAATTGGGGCTTAAGGTTTCAAAGATCTCGACAAAGATGAACCCCTATGGGTAAGGCACAAGTGGTGGTTAGAGCTTCTTACAACATCCTAGTAAGCATAGAAGTTGTGGCTTAAGGTTTTAAAGGCCCTGACAAAGATGAAGCCCTACGGGTAAGGTACAAGTGGTGGTTGGAGCTTCTTACAATTTCCTAGTGAGCATAGGCATTGACATGCCAAATTTAATGCATGGTCATACCACTTGAAAATTTTGAGTTGACATTGAGGATCAATTTCTTGAAGGTAGCAAAGGTGATGTTGTATCCAAGTTTGAAAGGTATGATGATTATGCATGAATAAAATTTATTCTATATTAATTTTTGTAGATCTGGTGGTGGAACAATAGATGATACAATAATTATAAAATATGTGTCAGCTATGAGCATCAAGAAAGGGTTGAAGAAAGGTATAGAGACCTATCTCACTGCTTTGTGAGAGATTGATGATGATCACGTGGTGGAAATCCCCAATGTAGTTGCAAGTTTGTTAAGGGAGTTTTAGGATGCAATGTCAAAAGAGTTGTCTAAGACTCTTTCCCCTCATAGAGAAATTGATCACAGGATCAAGTTGGTTCCTAGAGCCATCCCACTTACATGCACCCAATATAGGATGTCCTCGTTGGAGTTAAGGGAGATTAAAAAACAACTGAGTAAATTATTAGAGACAGGTTTCATAAACAACTGAGTAAATTATTAGAGACAGGGTTCATCCAACCTTTCAAAGCCTCATATGGTGGCCCAATGTTGTTCCTGAAGAAGCAAAATGTAACACTTCTGATGTGTATGGATTATCAAGCCTTGAAGAAGGTAACAATAAAAAATAAGTATCCTATTCCCTTAGTTCAAGATTTGATGGATAGATTATCGAGGGCTATAATTTTCACAAAGCTTGATCTTTAAAGTGGGTATTGGAAAATGTTAATAGTCGAGGGCGATGATTAAAAGACAACATGTGTGACTCGGTATGGATCATACGAATTCTTAATCTTGTCGTTGGGATTGACTAATGCCCTTGTAACATTTTGTAACCTGATGAACGACATGTTATACAACTTCTTTAATGAGTTCGTTATGGTATGTATCTAGATAACGTTGTAATATACAATACTAATATTGTAGAACATATGGAGAACTTGACAAAAGTGTTTGAGCGGCTAACGCAACATAAACTCTTTGTGAAGATGGAGAAATGCAAGTTTGTACAATTAGAGATTAGATTCTTGGGTGACTTAGTGAGCAAGGGTCAGTTTAGGATGGATTCGAAGAAAGTGAAGACAATAGTTAAGTAGCAGATTCCTATAACAACATGAGATTTACGTAGTTTTCTTATACTGAA
The DNA here is from genome assembly GCA_026284645.1 of Erythroxylum acuminatum. Lineage (NCBI taxonomy): Eukaryota > Viridiplantae > Streptophyta > Magnoliopsida > Malpighiales > Erythroxylaceae > Erythroxylum > Erythroxylum acuminatum. The sequence continues at coordinate 16,163,714 of JANKOD010000008.1, read as the reverse complement.
TAACTACTATAGGCCGATTATAGTGGGACGCTTGAATAAAATGGCGCCATTGATAGATTTGTTAACAAAAAAATAAGAATGATGGTGTTGGTCAGATGCGTGTCAAGAGACATTTGAAATACTTAAAGTTGTTATCTCAACCGAACTTATATTGAACCTTCCTGAGTTTAATCTTCCATTTGAGATACATACAGATGCATCAGAAGATTCCATTGATGGAGTCCTAGTATAATAGGGTTATCCCATAGCATTTAAGAGTTGAAAGTTCAATAGTACAGACCAGCGACGCTCAACACATGAGAAGGAGATGCCTGCAGTGGTGCATTGCGTTAAGACACATTGAGTATATCTATTAGGGACCAGGTTTATTGTTTGTATCGGCAATATTACCAACACATTTTTTAGGACCTAGAAGAAGTTGTCCTATAAGCAAACTTAGTGGTAGGAGTTTCTTGTTGAATATGATTTCGTATGGGAGTATAAACCAGGGAGGCACAATAATGTGGTAGATGCCTTAAGTCGACAAGAGGTGTTCGCATCCTATATGCCATTACTATGGTGAAGCCTAACCTGTTGGAACAAATCAAAGTTACAAATCCATTTGACAAAATATAAAGTAAGTTAATTTCAAAAGTCAAGGAAGGTATTGTATGCAAGTTTTGGCTCAATGATTATAGGCTATTAAAGGTACGTCCTACTTTTCATGTTATTTTTTTCAAACCTTACTATGAGGATTCATCAGATTCGAATAGGATTCAGGTGAAGAAATCTCCACCAGTTGTGAGAAAAAAGTTCAAAGATTAAGTGGAGAAGATCTTGGATCATCAAATAATGGGACAATATCAGAAGAATTAGAGGATCAAATTATTAATCCAGTGGAAGGGAAAGCCAATCACAGAAGCTACATAGAAGAAAGATACTACCTTGTGGTAGTTTAAAAATCAGGTGAACCTACCTTTAGACTAGTTTGATGAAGGGGTCGAATTCATCTAATGAGGGTAGAATGTTAGCCTCTTAGCACATAAAGGCACTTCATAACTAACTAAAAATGGGCCTTGGAATAACGGTTAGCTACATCACATACATGACAGTGGCATGTAAAAGCCCAAGGTAACTTAGCAAGTTAAATCAAATATAGTGTGTTTGGACCTTATACGGGCCAACTTGCCTAAGGCTATGTTCTTTATGTACTAAGGACTTAGTGTGTCTTCAAATGAATAGGCAATTACTAATGGACTTGACATAGGTAAACACTGGATTGGACCAGTATACTATGAAAGGCTTTAGGCTTGGATGACCCATCATCAACAGATAGAGATTATGGGAAGATCTTAGATGATGTATCATATAAGATCACAGTGGATAGACATCAGCTCCAAAAGATAAAGACCATATGGGAGGATCATCTGAAGATAACAGAGATCTTCGTGGATGAGTCAACTAAGCCTGAAGCCTTTCATAGATAGATGTATTCTCTTATCATGTTAGTTGTGTTGTAGATAAATCCTATAAGATATAGGCTTATTTAGATGGGGATGTCATCTTATTAGATAATGTGACGTAATTTGATTAGGATAAGATATGATCTAATTAGTTCAGTTTAAATAGGATTTTGAATTATAAAGCTAAAGGTACCTATAAGTAGCTCATTTAATGCTTACTTCTAGGGAGAACAAAGATAGAGCAGAAGGAAACAGATTGAGAGAGAATTCCTTTATATACTTTGAGGAAAGTAATAAAAGTTAGAATTTGCTATATCTCTTTCATGGTCCTATTATCGTCTTTGATAATTTAGTGCTTTCTCAATACTCTTTGCAAGATTGTGAGAGTTAAACATTGTGAGGGTGATGAGGCATTCAAAAACAAGTTAGTTGGTAAACGATCACGTGGGAAAACTGAGTTTTGCTTAAACAGACCTAAGTGAGATTGCCATACAAAGGAGTAGATGCAACTTTGGTATAAGTTTGGTGTTTATGAAAACCTTTGTAACACCTATTATAGTGTTTTCCCAATGTTTAGCACCCTCTTGTAGCAGCTCCAAGATGGAGTAACAATGCCCTAAATTACAGTAAATTGGAAGGGTTTAGGCTTCTCTCTCATGGTCATAGAAGCTATTACATTTCTCTATGATTTTCTCGATTCATTCAACTTTTTGTTTACTCACCGGTCATTAATAACCCAACCTCTTGAAGGAAAAGGAGTTGACTCACATCCAAGCTTCCACGACGAGAGTGGGAACTTGAGGGACTCTTAAAATTGTCTCCTTTGGAGACTTCCGTATAACTTACCAGCTGCTTCATGATAGATGGTTAATTGAATATATTTTTACCCCATATTTAATGCATTCTTGCAAGATATTTTATAGTTTTATTTTATATTTGGTACTTAATATGCTTCAAGTGTGTTTAAAGGTGATAATTGCCTTCAGAAAATTAAAGAAGAAGAATTTAGATGAAAATGCGGCACAAAATAAAATCAACAATCTAGAAGGAATGCACAGTCATGCACTTTTTCAAACCCATGCATTTTCGTGATACTTGTGATACGCCCATGCACATGATTGTGCTTAACCCAAAAATTAGGTTTTCTTATAAATTTGACGTTTTGGAGGCATATAGAAGGAGAAAGTGGAAGCATCATTCTGAAAGTTCTAGAGACGATTCTGGAGGTGATTCTGAGCTAGAGGAGTGGGAGATGCAAAGATTTTGTCGACCAATCCACCAGAATACAAGATCAGACATTTACATCGTCAGGATACTCGATAGACAAAAATTAGGGAGATTTAGAATTATGATTCAGTTGTTTTCAATTCAAGTTTCTGTATATGTAATGTGTAACTAATTATGTCATTAATGTCTAGGTTAGATGAACCCTATTTGGATACTTTAACATGTTTTGACTAGTTAATGCAATTGATTGATAGATTGTTGCAATCCAATTAACTTTTTTATTTATGTTTTAGTAATCCAAAATATTAAACCATAATATGATTTCAACGCAGCGATTGCGAAATCCTAGGTTTAAATAGATCTATGATAATTGGAAATAGTTAATTGCAATTCTAGAGATAGGATGACATAAATCTTTCGGATTAGCGTCAAACCTAATAGAAGGACTTATAAATCGATAATGCAATCCTGTAAGATTTAACCTGAGTAATTTGATTAAAAACTTTAGGATTAGTTGTTAATAGACTCAAGGTCAGCTAATAGCATACCTTAGGAATCTTCACGGTCCAATTAATCAACAACACAGTTGCATTGCAAATGATAAATTGATTAAGGGTTAGGGGGATTCGAAATCTATATACTAATTACTCGATATTGATAATTTCCTAGTGCTTCCTAAATTCTTTGTTCAATTTTGTTTCCTATTTTATTTTACTTGCCTTAGTTTTAGTTTCTTTTCATTAAAAATCCAAATTCAGTCCTTTGGCTAGATAATGGGGAAAGGGTAAGTACTAGTTTTCATAGTTTTTATGGGATCGATTTGCACTTGTTGGTACTAGGTATAGCTAAAATGTGCACTTGAGGTTATTACAATATTGACTAACTTAAAATAGGTCAATCAAGTTTTTGGTGTCGTTACTGAGGACTTAGATATTACGAAAGCCTTAATGCTATTAATCTAGTCATTTTCATTTTATTTTATGTTATTAATCTAGTCATTTTCATTTTATTTTATCTTACTTTTATTTTTTCTTTTATTTTTATTTTTATTTTTTATTTATTTTATTGTATCTTATTGTATTTGTGGAATATTAATTTAATTATCTTTTGAATTTCTCTACTTAATCTTGAGTTTGTAGTTTACTTTAGGAATTACGATTTATTGTCATATCCACAACTCACAATGGAAGGATGAAGCATATGAGACTTTTATAGGAAGCCAGAGTATGCCTTCACAAACTGTGGCATCACCATATAGGAGAGTGAGGTGTTCTCATATATGTTCAGAAATGCAACCGATGTTTAGGCCATGTAACGACTTTTTTAAAATTAAAATTGAAATTAAATTACCTTAGCAAATGCTAATGTATTGCTCCTCACAAGGAATCATACTAGCTACAACAATACTAGTGAATTATTACACCATGGAACTATAGATGATTTATAGCATAGAACCTTACAACGACCATTACCGTTTTACTTCATAAGTAACTAATCCTTGTTTGTCATTAGTAATAACGGAAAGTCAAACCTAATTCACTATCTGTTCTATAAGTTACTGAAGACTCGCTTCCACATTTTTATAAATTCTTCAATTTCATTCTTGCTATACAAAGTAAATGAGAATATGAAAGGTCATGTTAATTATCATACTGTCTGAGGCCCCACAAGTACGGGTCATGCAAGTAAATAGGGAAGTAAGAGTATCGATCTACATGGAGTTAATGAATAATTACTAGGGTAAAACCATTCAATTATTTGGGCTGATCACTTAAATGTTGATTATTGAGAAATTTATTAATTAACGTTTTGTTAAAACTAATCCTACAACAAACAGAACAACTGTGCAATTTATGACTGTAGGAATAAATCAGATATGTAAAAGGCAGGTTTTAAATTTGGTTTCGTGATCGACTTCTAATTATTCTTTTCTAGTTTATTCAATAATCTTGATCCCTAGACTTTGAAGGAAACTAGATCTAAATTATCTATGATTCTCTATCAAGATGTCAAAGAAGTATCGTAGTTAAAATTAATTCCGACTATCGTGGCTCATGAAATTAACTAAAACCCATTAAGATTTTTATTTAGTTGGTAATTCCTCTCGCAAATTTTTGCCTATGTCTAGGTCCAAACCTACAAGTTCATAATTTTGGTTTTCCACTACCGATTTTCACTTTTCCATTCTTCAATCGATAATTTTGACACAAATTATGTGAGGCCTAACACATAACAAGCACAATAATTCGCAAAACAAGAATTAATAGCCACGAATCAATTTTATTGAATAAAATTCAGAATCAAATCATATAGAAATTCGAAAACTACTACCCATCTTTGAAACCTAACAAGAAATCTACTCAATCATATTCATGTTCAACAAAATAAAAATCAAATCAAGGATAATAGACATTAGAGAGTAAGGAATGAAGAACTTGGAAAATCTGAATATAGATGTCAAAAACCCAGGTCTGGAGTGGGTCTATTTCTTTACTGCGTGTTTTCCTTCTTTTCTCCAATCTGCGTCTTATCTTTGTGTATCTAGGTCTTCCAACGCAGCAGCTGCTTAGTCTCCTTCAAGTCGTGCGTCAGTCTTGGTTGCAGCTTCGATGTGCAGCAGTCAAAGTTTCCAACGCAGCTGTCTCCTTAGTCTCCTCCTTTGCTTCGATATTTTGCGGCCCTCTGCGTTGTGTGTCCCCATTAAAAAAAACTTAAATGTTGTTATGCTCTAAAACGTCACCTAGTCAGCTACGTTTTGGACTCTTTATGTGCTGCTCAAGATGCTATTGTCTTTTTTTATCTTTCATTCACCTGCTGCAGTGGCCACTTCTTTGGTTTAATTTGAAGCAGCTTCATACTTTCTACAAAAAAAATCAGAAAATAAAATAAATAACAAACTCAATGAAAATAAACAAATTAACCTAAAAATGCTACTAAAATGAATGAATGAATATGTAAAATAAATGTAAATATGACCTAAATATCTATATGAATTGGACTAAACACAAATCCTTTCAATTATGGTAGACCTACTCATTAAAAGAATTTCTCAAGGTCAATTGCATGAAATAATACACAGGCAATATTAATTCAAGCATAATTAACAACAAATAATTGAATCTTACTAAAACCAAAGAAGGAATTAAATTAAAACAAAATCACTATAAGGTCTATCTTAAGGTTCATCCAATCCAATTAACGATTAAAGTTTAGTTTATAATCATAATAACAAGACTAAAGGAAAAATAGAATATTATAAAAACAATGATGATATCTCTTTTAAAATTTATGAAATCCACTCTAAATTAATGAAAATCTACCTCAAATATGTTTCCTTACTTGTTGTTCATTCTCCCTATCATTCTAAGCCATAAATATGTGTTTTTCCAAGTTTAGCTTAGCCTCCCATAATCCTCATACAACTCCCTTATTTTCTCTTTCATTTGTCCTTTCATAACTCAAAATTAGGGTTTTTAGAATGGACACAATCATCAACAATGTCGTGTGTAAGATCACATGCCTTAATACTGCTTCTTCAAAAATCATAAAGAAACACGGTCCTAGAGAGCTATTTGGTCACCCACATGGTTGTGTAGACTTACGTCATGTCCTTCATTACCACAGATCCCTCCAAAATATTTCTCTTCTGTTATCTATGTTGATTTTTCCATAATTCTTCTCCTTTTTATTTATGAAGACAAATAAGACCTAAAAACATAATAAAAATACGATAAGTACTAAAAACAATAAGAAACTCTCAAATAAATAAGGAAAATGCTTTAAATATGGGAATAGAATATAGTCTATTTAGCATTTATCACTTTTCATGTGAAACTTTATTATTTGATTATTTGATTATCATCATAC
>JANKOD010000008.1:16142734-16155395 GCA_026284645.1 Erythroxylum acuminatum | reverse complement strand
TGATTATTATTATTCTCATTACTATTATTATTGTTATTTGTATTGTTGAATTCCTCATTAGTGTTTATTTTATTATTGTCATTATTGAATTTCTTAATTTTATTAATTACATTTATTATTATTAAAGAAACTCGCGATTGCGAGACTAATAATATGACAGTAAAAACAGAAACATTTTTCAAATTGAAAATGCAAATGCACAATAGCGATATCGGTGGTTTAATACCCCAAATCACTACCCTGCATTTGCACGATAACGATTTCTGCTATTCATTCTCCCTTCAATCAGAAGTCGCTACAGTGCATTTGCGTTATTGCGACACTTCGTCTTAGTTTCCACTTGTGTCCACTTCGTCTTACTTTTGACTCCGCGTTTGTCTTATTTTTGCTTCTCTGCTTCGTCTTACTTTTGTCTCCACGCTTCGTCTTATTTTTGTCTTTGCACTTCATCTTACTTTTGTCTCCGCGCTTCGTCTTATTTTTGCTTCTCTGCTTCATCTTACTTTTGTCTCCGCGCTTTGCCTTATTTTTGCTTCTCTGCTTCGTCTTATTTTTCTCTTTGCACTTCGTCTTACTTTTGTCTCCGCGCTTCGTCTTATTTTTGCTTCTCCGCTTTGTCTTACTTTTGTCTTTGCACTTTGTCTTACTTTTGTCTCCGCGCTTCGTCTGAGTTTGACTTCCACTTCGTCTTAGTTTGACTTCTGCTTCCGTCTCACTTTGGCTTTCGCTGCTTCGTCTCATTTTGGCTTCCGTTGCTTCATCTTAGTTTTCTTCTTCTTTCTTACAGAAAGATGTTTGCCAGCTTTGTTATAGAGAATAGTAGCTCTCAATGTTTAGCACAATGAATACAGAGTTTCTAGCTTTAAAATCTCTAACACTTTCAAAATCACTAACTTCTTTTCAAAGTCACTAACTTCTGCAGTCTTCGACTCCGACTCGTATTTATAGCCTTCGTCTTCACCCGCTTCTTGATAACCGCTTCTTTCTTCTTGTTTCTTAATCTTTGAAGAAACAGTTATTCAGTTGAGTTCTGTAACCAACTTAGACTGATTATCCATCTGACGTGGTATCGGGTCTTCGTCTTATTTTCATCTCGACTTCCGTTCGTCTTAGTTTCCACTTCGTCTTAGTTTCCCCTTCATCTTAGTTTCCGCTTCGTCTTACTTTTGTCTCCGCACTTCGTCTTCCGACTCTTATTTATAGTCTTCGTCTTCACTCGCTTCTTCATAATTGCTTCTTTCTTCTTGTTTCTTGATCTTTGACGAAACAGTTATTCAGTTGAGTTCTGTAACCAACTCAGACTGATTATCCATCCGACGTGGTATCGGGTCTTCATCTTATTTTCGTCTCAGCTTCTGCTTCGTCTTAGTTTCCACTTCGTCTTAGTTTCCACTTCGTCTTAGTTTCCGCTTCGTCTTACTTTTGTCTCCGCGCTTTGTCTTATTTTTGTCTCCGCGCTTCGTCTTGTTTTTGCTTCTCCACTTCGTCTTACTTTTGTCCCCGCGCTTCATCTTATTTTTGTCTTTACCCTTCGTCTTTTTTTTTCTCCTCGCTTCGTCTTTTTTTTGCTTCTCCGCTTCGTCTTACTTTTGTCTCTGCGCTTTGTCTTATTTTTTCTTCTCCACTTCGTCTTATTTTTGTCTTTGCACTTTGTCTTACTTTTGTCTCCGCGCTTCGTCTTATTTTTGCTTATCTGCTTCATCTTACTTTTGTCTTTGCACTCTGTCTTACTTTCGTCTCCGCGTTTCGTCTTAGTTTGACTTCTACTTCGTCTTCGTATGACTTCTGCTTCTGTCTCACTTTGGCTTTCGCTGCTTCGTCCCATTTTGGCTTCCGCTGCTTCGTCTTAGTTTTCTTCAGCCTTAGTTTAATGTGATTATTATGATTACTTTTGTACTTCAGTATATTACTTATTATTAATATACTGAAATTTTTTTATTAAATTTACTATTCTTATAAATTTAATTATTGTTATTCTGAATTATTTTTGGCATTATTAATTTTCTACTTAAGTATATGTACTTATTATTGCTATATAAAATTGTCCTAATGTTTTTAATTTATGTATTGATGATGACGATTATTATCGTTATCATTATGATTATGATTATGATTATTATTATTTCGAGCGCAAAAGATATTTGAAAAATGCCATAAAAGAGACATATGATTGTAAAAATGAGCTAGATGAAATACTTATTGGATACCATGCACTGAATAAAAAACCACATAATAATTCACATGCTCTTCGCTATATCGAGATGTATGAAACTAATCGAATGATAAAGATGGCCAACGATCTGAAAGAAGTAGTATTCCAACTTTATGAAAGACAAATTAAAAAGCTTATAGATTAAGCTATCTTCATACTACACATGTAAGTTATTTTTAACGTATCTTTAAGAAAAAACTTCAAGTACTGCCCCTCATTGAATGCTTGTTTTATTACACAACTATTGAATTTTTGAAGTCATTCTTTTGCCCATTACTTTTTTTTTTCTGCGTATTACATTTTTGCTAATTTTTTTTACTATCATCTTATTTCTTTACTCCAACATTTCATCTGAACTATACAAGCAATGTAAAATTCATTATGTATTTATATTATTTATTATTTAATTATTAATTTAAAATTTCCCATATTTATTATACAATTTAAATATTTACTTATAATTTAATTAAACAATTTTTAATTTCCCATTTTAATTTCAATTAAATTCACAGGGCGTTTTTACTGCACATTTACGCAGAATTACTCTGCTATGGTGAAGCATTAAAAGTTTAATTAGAACAACAAGAATATTTTATAATATTTTACTTATAATAAAAGACAAGCAAGTTTAATAACCTTAATTTATAGTTTTTATGCTTGTCATTAGATCAATAAATCTAAATTTGAATTTGTCAACATTATCATAATAAAACTTATACGCACAACATTTTAGTTTATATAGAAGTATACATTCATTTTCCTTCAAACGATCGAATTTGCTCTACATAAAATTTAATATTTACTCCTTATATCACACCGTTGTTTGACTTGAATTCATAAATTCACGAAATGAATTAACTAAAATACTTTTTATGATATGCCATGCCCATTTGATAGGGGAATAATAAATTAAAAAGTGCCAATCCTTTTTAAAATTTCTTATCATAGTATCTAATTTTTTAAAGTTTTTAATTTATTTAAAAATTAAACAACTCATTTTAAAAAATTAATTTTGTTAATATTATGCTAATATTGTTAATGGAGTAACCTAAAGACTGACATTTAGAAGGATTACATGATACCTTCTCTTCATAAACATAGTTTTTGAGCCTTTATAACAAATACATTGGTGGTTCAAACATTATGTTAAAAGGAAATGTCACATAATTCTTTTGAAGATTAGTATTTACGTTATTTTGTTATTCATATCAATAAAATATTAATTGAGATAATATTTTAAATTGAATTATTCAATTTTTAAAATTTTGAATATTTAATTAACTATTTTTTTTAAAAAAGGTAATGATACGAAATGAATGAATCTAGAAAAGATTTGGAAGCATAAATCTATGCCTTCAAAACAAACTGTAACGATCGATGCCGTCTGTGGTTTGAGCCAGGCACGTAGTGGGCACATCCGTCATTTGATCTGGGAAAAAAAGGAGCAGAAGCAGGGGCAATCAAGTAATTTGGCGGCATCACCAGAAAGAGCCAAGGGACTATATTGCCTGCTAGGTTTTCAGTAGTACTTTACGTTTGAGAGTTGGCATTTCTGTGGCTCAGCGTTTCTCAGCTCAGGTGAACCCTAGCAGGGTTTTCTCTCACCGTCTTTCGTTTCTTTTGTCTTGATATTTTTATTTTATGCGCTCTCCGTTCTATATTTGCTTCTTTTATCATGAAAATTTTAGTTCTTATTGTGAATTTCGTTCTTTCACGAATTTTCATTTCATTCAGTATATGTTCTAGCATCAACAGATCCTCCTATTCGGTGGTTATGCTGATCTTATGTCTTAGATTTTGAGATTTACTGGATTTTGTGATTTAGGGTTTCCGCCAATCTTGCGAGGCTTTTAAGTGTTTTTCCTGGGGTCGCCTGGATTCGTATGTCAGTTTCATAGATCTAATTATCGTGTTTCCATTTGGTTTTTTTTTGACTTACCATCTTCGTGGGGAAACTACTGTGTTGTATTGTAGCAGTTGTTTAAAAAAAAAAACTGTCTGGGTCCTGTTGTTTGACTATTGTTAAAGTTAAATGCTTGTTGTTCATGGCATAAGTCCTACTTGCTTTTGGTTGCTTGCTAAAATATTATTTGCATGCCAGGTCTTTTGTTATATGGTGTTGAGCTGTACTTGATATAAATATGGCCAAGAAGAAGAATCCTCTAGTTTTCTTGGACGTTTCCATCGATGGCGATCCTTATGAAAGAATGGTTTTTGAGGTATCTTCTCTCTTCTATGCATATTGGTATTTTGGGTTATATGAACCTAGTGCGTAATTGTTCCAACCAGTTTATTTATCATTTATGTATAATTCTGCAGCTTTTCTTTGATATTGCTCCTAAGACTGCCGAAAATTTTCGTGCACTTTGTACAGGTATGTGTCTGCTTGCTTGACTTGCAATGCATTTTAATCTATCCTGCTTTTCTTATGTCTTCCGCTTGAAAGATTTTCAGCATCATGAATTAAGCTTATATTCATGTATTGTGTTTAGGAAGTCAAGTCATGATCATCCAGCTTCTTTTTCTGATCAATTTTGTGATTCTTTAGGGGAGAAGGGAATTGGTCCAAAAACTGGAAAGCCACTGCACTACAAGGGGTCTTTCTTCCATCGCATTATTAAAGGTTCCATGGCCCAGGTTTGTAAATGTTTTAATTGCAATTTTTTTCTTGCATTTATACCCCTGAGATTTTTTCCAAGCATAGTTTTCTTGTTGTCACTTAGAAGTGGTCGGTCTTTTAGTCGGTTACCCTTGTTTATGCTGTAGGATACAGGGCTGATGATCACGACTGCTTTTCTTATGATGTAGTTTTAAGGTTGTACTTACTAAGTCGTTAATCCTCACACCTCACTATGCTTTAGCATGTGTAACCTGATTTCGAGCGTCTGATGTCTCAATTATTAGTGGACTAATTGCTTATGCTATCTTGCAGGGTGGCGATTTTTTCAAACGAGATGGTATGTGTTCCTTCTACAATCAATTTCATTGTGCAAAGCGACTCCTTAATTTTTGTAGACACTAATTTATTCATTCCCTATACTGTGCTGTGCCTAATATTTGCGGAAATATAGAGCATGGCTTTTGATGTAGGATGAAGATAAGAATGCTTACTATTTAATAAGGCTCATAGGCTACTGGAACTTTGAATTTAGGGTGGAAATTATGAAAAGGAATTGGAATAGGATTGGTCTAGGGAATCACTCCTAGAGCTCATATCAAGAACTAGGAATCACACCATAGGTTTTTAAAACTCACTTTAGAGTTCAGGAATAACTCTTTAGTGCTTATGAATCACGCACACTTCAAAAGTTAATTAATTAAGCTTATTCCTTTATTGCCGAAAATATAACATATATATAGAAAGTGCTGAACCCTAATTTTAATGGAATAGGTTTTACTTCTCCAAAAACAGTAATAAATTTCTATTTAGTAAAGATTCTTATTAATCTCAAATAGATTTAAACCTTAAACTAATAAGGACAAATCATAATGTAAACAGTTTCCTTACGAGGAAAACTAAATTAATTTTTAATATTATGCATCAATTTATTATGATAGTTGGTATTCCTTTATTTTTGTTGACATTCAACAAGGTGATAGATGTTGAACATTGAAATCATTCTATCAAGGATAGGACTATGTCCTATACTTTTATGTTGTTCTTATGCTTGATTTGATGAATCCTATATCTGAAGTTATGAATTTTAAGCTCCTTGCTTTTAATAACAAGCTACTGAAAACCATATACTTTAAGGATAGTTCCTACTTTAGCTTCTTTATATTGATGTGTGAAATACAATCTGTTGTTTACTTTTTCGTTTCTGTCCTGTACAGGTTCTGGTGGAGAGAGCATATATGGGGAAAAGTTTCCTGGTTAGAATGCTGATCAACCCTTTTTTACTGAGTAAAAGGAGCAGCTAGTTAGGCAGTTGATTGCATAATCATAGGAGTTAGGGAAGTGGCATATTGATATTAGGTTCATTGTCTAGTAGAAGGAGCAGTTAGTTTGTGGATTTCTTTATCAGCTTGGTTGTCCCACAATATGAATTATTGGTGATGTTCTTTTCCCATTTGAATACTTGTTGACCTTTACTATTGACAAGTACATCCAGATTACCTTTTGAAGTAAGGAAAATTGGCAACTTTAGCCAGTGTGAAGTTGGCAGTATTAGCAATGTTGTTATGAGGATGTTTTTTACTTTATACTTTGAGTCAGGTAGCATTACTTCATAACTGTCCTTTTTACATTTTAAAGTTTTATATTTGCTTGTTGTTGAGCTGTTTGGACTGTGAGAACTGTAATTTTATTTTGCTGTTGTTAATGATGCCATTCTGAAACATTTTGTTCTGACATTTAGCATATGTGCATGGCAATGCATTTGAACAGTATCATGTTTTCTTCCAAGTTTCAAAACATGGTATGAATAATATAGTTAAACTTATAATAGGAATGACACGTCTGAGATGTTTTTTCAGATGAGTCCCCAAGGTTGAAGCATGATGAATTTGGTCTTTTGTCCATGTCAATTGCTGATCGTGAAACTTTGGGTTCTCAATTTGTTATTACTTTTACGTCTAATCATCATCTTGACAGGTTTGTTCTAGCAGTTTGTTGGAGAGAATGTCTAGTAGCATTTGCTTAGAAATTATTAACTTTTTATGTTGATATATCAGAAAGTACGTGGTGTTTGGGAAGCTTGTGCAAGGCGAAGAGGTACTCAAGAAAATTGAAAACGCGGGTGATGAAGAAGGGATGCCAAATGTAACAGTAAAAATAATCAACTGCGGTGAATTCAATGATGGTTAGATGGGTTTGCTTTCTCCTTTAAATATTTCAACACCTGTTCTATTTTTTCCTTGCTATGTTTATCTATTACTTTTGTAAGTATTTGGATCTGAATAGTTTGACGGTGAAGTTCTTTCAATAATCGTCTTTCTTGCCTCTTTGTGCAGACAGAAAAAGTTCAGGTAAATTAAAAATGGTAAAAGATACTTCTCCTACTGGTAACAGACATGAAGCACACAAGAAGGGAAAGCACAAGAAATCTTCAAGAGATAGGAGGAGGAAGAGAAGAAGATATTACTCATCTGATTCAGAGAGTTCATTTGATTCTGATGTAGAATCTTCTGAATCTAATACTGATTCTGACTCCTCGATGTCGTCATCAGAAATTAGTTCTTCAAGTGAGGAGAGACCGAGGAAGAGGAAGAAATCTTCCAAAAAAGACAAACATAGGCGTAATAAAAGAAGGGACAAGCGTCGTGAAAAGAAGCGCAGAAGACGTGAGAAGAGGTCCAAACGTAGATCAAGAAGGTTGGAAACTAATTCATGTTTGCACATTAGATCTTTTTGTTTATCAACTTGCTGATATTGGTCTGAATTTGTTCACCTTATTCTGTTTATCAGGACAAATGCATCTATTCTAATGGTTGTAACTTTAAAAGTAAAACCTGTGAGGGAAAAAAAGTAAAATTGGCTGATTGTATGTTCTGATTAAACCCTTCAATTTTGGAGGAAGGGGTCCATTCAAATAGTGCATTCATTGAAAACAATGATTTTCTTTTGTTCCGTGTCTCTGGTCTTGTTGTTGTTTCTCCTCTTAGTTGAAAAAAGCATTTTTACATTTCAATGTTCTTGTGCTCTCTTATTGTGCAAGTCATAAATTCTGCTTAATGTATGTGGAAAGAATTTCAACCCGAAGTAGCAATAAGTTGAGCTAATAATTATGAAATGCATTTTCTATGGAATGCAAGTTTTAGTTAGGGTGCTCATATTGAATTGTCCCGAACTTCCAGGGGGACAGATAGTCTGACAGATACTGAGAGCAAGAGCGGGAGTGATAGCAGCTCTGATACTGATGGTTTGGATGTACAAGAAAATGATAGGAAACACAAAGACCCTTTTTCAAGGACAGGTACTATTCTCAACAGTTGATATATCTTAGTCAGCTTATGTATCCAATTTCACTGCTTTTTGAGTAATATATGACATCTTAGATTTTATTGTGGATATGTCATGTGGATACTCTTTATCATGTCTTCTTGTTTGCGCCCTTCTTTCTGCTTGAATTCTAAGGTGGGATGTTGTGGTTTAGTTTAAAGTGCTGCGTGACCTAATCATGATAGAAGATATTATATCATCGAAAGAAACTTATTCTTTAGAAATTGTAGATCGTTGCTAATTGTGGTTGGCCAGGAAATTCTTGTTATGTCACCTTGCACAATTAATATTACACTATCTTTACTTTTCTATGCTGAATTCACATGGTATATGAAGATTGAAATATGCTTCTCACAGTCATGTTTAATATTTTTGAACTCCTTTATGATGTAATGCAGTTCTCACTCAATCTCCCATGCTTTTGGTGGAAGATGCTGCTTCACTACCCTCTAGGAAGAGGGATGAACAAGATATGATTGGCAAAGATGGTGGGTTGCCCAAGGAGAATGGAAGACGATCTGGCAATGGCAGCAATGCAAATACCAGATCTGATGGGAGTGAAGATAGACAACCGGATATTGTAGATGATCACCCAGAGAAATCTAGGTCTACTTTCCATTCTTCTAACAACTCAGTTATTCTTTATGCTTACCAATTCTCCCAGAGCCTGTATGTTATTGAAAGTTAATCAGCAGGAGGAGAAGCATGAGCCCCAAGAGGGCCATGAGTAAGAGTATGAGTATTAGTCCTCGGAGGAGTCCAACGAAGAGTCCAAGTGTTAGTCCAAAGAGGAGTATGAGCAGCAGAAGCAGTGCCAGTGGAAGCCCCCCTTATATGTCACCTAGGAGGACTGTCAGTAGAAGTGTGAGCAGCGCAAGTCCTGTCAGAATTGTTGGCCGAAGTCCAGTAAGGAGCAAAAAGGCTGGAAGCCCAGGCAGGAGTCCTGTCAGATCACATTTACGAAGAAGTATTAGCAGGAGCCCTGTGAGATCTCGTTCTCGAAGAAGTATTAGCAGGAGCCCTGTTAGATCCCATTCACGACGAAGCATTAGTAGGAGCCCATTGAGATCCCCACCTCGGAGAAGTGTTAGCAGGAGCCCACTTAGAACATTGCGCAAATCAATTAGCAGAAGTCCGATAAGCCCAGTTAGATCATATCGGAGAAGCATTAGCAGAAGCTCAGGTAGGGCTCCACCAAGAAGGAGCACCAGCAGAAGTCCTATTAGGGCACCAAGCAGGAGCAATCGTCGTAGTTATTCCAGGAGCCCTAGCATTGTTCGTAGGGCAAGGTCTCGATCACCAGCTAGAAGTTTATCAAGAAGTATTTCACCTGATGGATCTCCAAAACGTATCAGAAGAGGGAGAGGTTTTAGCCAACGATACTCTTATGCTCGACGATACCGAACTCCCTCTCCAGAACGTTCTCCTGTGAGATCATACCGTTATGGTAGTAGAAGTGACAGGTAAGATATTATTGATTGGCATTTTACTGTCTTGATGTCTTACTGTTATTGGAGAATGGCAGATTTGAGTTCATGGTGCCTTTTCATTTCTTGCTTATTATTTCAGATACTCCAGTTATAGAAGATATTCACCTAGGCGTTACAGAAACCCTCCAAGAAGAACTCCTCCAAGGTCAGTTGAGATTTATCAACTTTGTTGCCCTTAAGATCATCTGAATTAGGATTTTAAATTGTTTGCAGCTTCAATTGCAGCTATTTTTTAATCTCAAAAAAAAAAACACTGCAGCTACGATATTGCAGTTGCTTTCCAATCCATTACTACAATATGTGGTTATGGCCGGGGACGGCCACAATTGTGCATATATTACCAACAATTGACCTGCTATAACCAATTTAAAACCTTGATTTGAACATTACGTTCTCTTTAGAAATGTAATGATTTACAGATGATAGCCTGGAATCGTCACAATTGTGCATATATTGCCCAGAATTGTTTGCATCACATTGTAATCTGCTATAAGCAGTTCAAAACCTTGATTTTAATAATATTTTTAGAAATGTCATGCTCCACAGATGATTCTTCTCTTTTGTTATGTCCAAAATTGTCTCCAGAAATATGTTTACTGACGGTTTTGGTAGTTAAGGTGTTAAGTTTACCATGATTCAATCTATCAGATATAGAGGCAGGAGAAGTAGAACTAGAAGTCTATCAGTATCACGTAGTCCACGTTATCGTGGCCGTCACTATGACCGCAGCCGTAGCCCAGTTCGCAGCCGTAGCCCAGTTGATGTGTCCAGGTCTCGAGGTTCTCCACGAGTTGAGAGGCGTAGGTCACCATCTAGGAGCCAGAGCGCTTCAGAGTCAAGGTCATCGTTGGACTCGCAGTCTCCCAAACGAGTGAGCAAAGAGAGACAAAGGTCAAGGTCGTCATCTGGAAGCCTCGGTGGAAAGAAGGGTCTAGTGTCATATGAGGATGGATCTCCTGACTCTGGCCAAGGCTAAAATCAGAAGCTGTAAGGGTTGCAATAATATTTGGTAGGAAAAGTTCAAGTTAGAATACGACAAGTCTAATGAGCTTGAGCTCTCTTACGAGCTTTGGTTTTCTTCTGGCCAGATGTGAGTTGTATTTCTGGTTTTATTTTATCCTGCTAGAAGTTGTTTCAGAGGTTGTTACATCATTGGTGCTTTATAAGGAGATTTTGGAAGTTTTTAATTTGGATTGTATCATTAGCTGAGATCTGGATGTTATTTGACTTGCACTTTCAACCGTATCTTGTAGTGTGAAATCTTTACTGAGTTTGAGCTGAAATGATGTAGGCTGACCTGGAAAAGATGAAACTTCTCATATTTTTACTGAGGTCAAATGTTGAAACAAATGTGTGGCTTATGCATCTGATTATTAGGTCGTCCTGTGGGGTGGCCTTTACTATTGTTTATATAATCTTTGTTGGAAATGTGCCCAGAACCGCCATTGAAAATGATCCAATCCTGTCCGGTTCATTTTTAACCATACATTTATGTGAAACTTTATAAATATGTGGATAAAATTTAATGGAATAAGTAAAAAGTGGTTTGGTTAATTAGAATAAGGGATCTGTTTTCTAATAATAGGTGCCTTCTGTACTGATCGCATTTGACAATCTAAAGAGAGTGAAGTTGAAAGTTTGTCATGGTTATAGTATTTCATTTAGGACCTCGGATGCTCTTAATGGTTTTAGCTTCTTCTTATTAAGTATATATACTAAGGACGAACGGAGTGGACGACCAAGCAATCCATCCCGTTCGTTCATTTAATCTAACGGTTAGTATCATGTCTTGTAATTTGTCTCAATTAAATTCGGCTCTCCCTCTTCCATTCGTCCATTCATTCCCTCATTCCCTCATTAAGCATATACGTAAAGTTCTCTCTTTCTGTTTTTAGCTCTTCGGCCTGGCCTACAGTTTTATTCAACATTTGCAGTTTCTTTGGAGGATGGACTCGACCCTGTTTTTTTGCTTCAACTTTCATTCAGGTTTTGTTGTGTATACACAGCTGCGGTAAAGTTAGTTTATAGAGTCGGCCCTATTGCTTATCATCTTTTCTGAAGTTAAGTGTATCTAAACAATAGCTTTGCTTCTCTTTTGCGTATTTTTCTTTCGACTTTCGTCCAAGTTTTGTTGTGTGTACACAGCTGCAGCAAGTTTTCGTTTTTTCCTTCAGTTTTATTTTGGTCAACCAACTGCAACTATGGTAAGTTTAGTTTTGCTTTTTGTTTCTCTGCAACTGATAAGTCTCTTTGCGTTTTGTGTGTACAGATGGCCTACGATTTTATTTCTTTCTAGCTGTGGTAGTCATGGTTTTTCTCTTTGCGTTTTGTGTGTACAGATGACCTATGGTTTTATTTCTTTCTAGCTGTGGTAAGTTTTCGTTTTTGTTTCTTTCCAACATATCTAAACAATAACTTTGCTTCTCTTTTGTGCTTTTTTTCCTTCGACTTTGATCCAGGTTTTGTTGTGTGTACACAACTGTGGTAAGTTTTCGTTTTTCCTTGTTTTTTTCCTTCAACTTTCATCCAGGTTTTGTTGTGTGTACACAACTGTGGTAAGTTAGTTTCCTTGGAGGATGGAGTCGGCCCTGTTGCTTCTCATCTTTTCTAAAGTCAAGTGTATCTAAACAATAAATACTTTCATCAAGCTTTTGTTATGTACAGAGATGGGTCAACTGGGTTAAGAAGAGAGATTTTTTTCCTTGGAAGATGGACTTGGCCCTGTTGCTTCTCATCTTTTCTGAAGTTAAGTTGACACGACCTGCCTTTTTGGGCCGTGTTGGCACTAGAGAATGGGTAGGCTTAATGCCACCAAAACTCGTAGTAAGCCTACATTTTCTATATTCTACTGATAATCCGACATGAGCCATTCATGTCTAATTAATCCTTATACCTGCTTAATAGGTTGTAAGAAGCAAGGATCCAAACCTACAATTCTCACATACAACATCTACTTATCATCAACCAACATCGTTCTCAATAACATAATATATCCATACATGTTATATGTACATATGA
>JANKOD010000008.1:16063227-16075794 GCA_026284645.1 Erythroxylum acuminatum | reverse complement strand
AATCTCATAAAGGTTCTCTAATGCAGTTTAGCATTCAGTTGGAGAACATAAAGGTTTTCTCTAATGCAGTTTAGCATATGCGGTTTAGCATAAAGTTGGAGAAATCGAAACCTAAAAATAAAGATGATATAATTTAGATCATAAAGGTATCATCTTAGTTTGTCACACTCTATTTTTCCATTCATGTTAGTGAGGTATTAGGTATACGTGATTATATTATATCTGTGTCGCACATGACACATGTATTTAATACTTTTCGGTATTGAAAACCTTGCAAGACGGAATAATGGACTTTCGTTATCTTTAGATCAAATGGTTTGTTTTTAAATTTAGTCTACTAATTCAATAGTGTGGCTTAGCCAAGTTTTTAAACTAGAGTCAAAACTGTAATTAATGCTTGTTCAAGGGGGAGAATGCTGGGCAATTTTGTCCTTTCTCGTAAAGTTGGACAACTATTAATTACATTTTTTGTTTTTTAATAACTTATCAGTTAAGTTACGTAATTTAATCTAAAAAAATAATAAAGTGACCCAATAAATGATCTAAATTAATGGGTCAAAGTTCGTTTTAAAAATGGATCCTAATGAGTGTAGATCAGACCTATATCGGGCCTATGATGGGGAAGCCCGATATGAAAGTTATATATAAAGATTAAAGTCTCCTGCAGTTACTCATATCAATCGTAAGCATAAAGATTCTCTGACTCGTTAAGAGAGCTTATATTTTGAGAAAACTGTAGAAAGACCTTACCCACGTCTCAAAAAGTAGTTATCGTGAAAGCGACGGTGGATTCGCACTCGTTTCAACTTCAGAAAGCTTGTTTGAAGTTATGGAGGTATTTTTCGTATTTATTCGTTTTTTGCCCTTTCACATTTGATTCGGGATACATAACTAAGGTACCGTTACGTATTGCAGTAACCTAATTCAGACACCACCTAACCATTAAATAAAACAATTAATTGAGTAATTTTTACTTAATTATCAATCAAATCAAGATACCATCAAAATTAGACGAAGATTGACGAATATTTATGATTTGTGACTTGAGATGGTATATTAACCAATGCTTAGAAAATTGTCCCAATGTTTAAAAAATTGAATGGACAAGATCAAATGATTAAATAAAATTTGGCGAAATCATTTAGTCGTATGATTAAGTTGAGTCTCAAAATCATAAGATAAAATATTTGCTTTTTCTAAATAATTTATTAGTGAATATGATCAAAGATTTTGATTTTCTTTTTTAACTTCTTTTTTTGGAATTATTTATATTGTATTTATTATATTAACTCGTTTGGACCCGATTTTGATATGACTAATTAAATTTGCACTTTATCATCATTTGGACTCAGTATCCCAATATATATTTCAGACATTAATAAAAATGCATGTGGACATTTTTGGGAATTCTAAAAGCACAACAAAAAGATATTGGAGGACTAAAAAGCAAAAGAAAAGAGAAAACTTTTATCATTAAGATTTACGTCATTACAGCTATTCCGGCTCACGTGCAGGCGGCCAGAACCCACACGCATCCCGTAGATGGTTTTACTGTCATCAACTGTAAATTATATATATATGGCTGAAATTGGCTGCTAATTCAGCTCAGGTGAAATCATACTTTCTCCGTCTAAATTATGTCAACAGAAGAAAATGATAGTTAGAATAGGAAATAAAGGTTATACTTCATTACTTAATCATAAGCGAACATAATTCTAAATGGAAGGAATTGGATAGGGGCTTAGTTTTAAAATAATAGAGGGATCCAAGAATATCTTCATTTATATACCTATTTAATTTTTTTTATAAATATCAAGTATTAATTAATTATGTTTTAATTACTTTTATCACAAAGTTGTGATATATATATATATATATTAGAAAATGTTGTTTAATAATAATCCTGAAAGTAATAGATGGTGGTTAATTGGAGGTTTTTAACAAAACCTTTGTATATTTTTAATATTTCTATAAAAATTAGAAAAGTAATCTTTTTTTAAATAAAAATAGTGCCTTTATATATATGTTTGTGTATGTGTGTTGTATTATTCAAATGGAACGAGAAAAGTACCAATTTAGACGACAAATAATTTTTTTGAAAAAAGAAAATATTGAAAAAATTCTGAAAGTTCCAATAATAATAATAATCACAAAAATAATGGATGTTGATTGCATGAGTATGGAATCCTGAAAAGTAACTATGGTTTTATTTAATATTAGTTAATTGTATAAAGTAATTTTAATGATCTTATTGTTATTAAATTACATTTTCAAACAAGGTTATGATTATTATATTTATGTAATCACATTTCAAGATTATTCATACCAAGCACATTACGTACGGTAGTTATACGGTGCATTCCATTTCCAACTTTCGAATTATCTATATAAACACACACGTTAGAATTATCTATATGACTGTTATTTTGATAATCTTCACAATCATCATCAAGCATATTATCTATATCACTCATACATACTAACAAATAATTTATGATATATAAGAATATTTTATACTAAATTTAATCATAATTATCTTACAACTACAAAAATTATGATCCTTTATTTCTTTAATATAAATTTGTTAACTGGGTTTGAATATATATTGGACTGTTATTTTAATTAATAATATTGGAAATAATGTAGCAATAAAAATGGGTTTTTAATTGGATGTAGGTCCAAGTAGTACCACCTATACTGTATGATTTCATTTATATTTGGCACTTCTGTGTATTTGACCCGTTTTCTGATGAAGAAAAAAACTTGGATGTATATATCAGCTCATTTCTTCAATATCCTAGCAAATATCAACAGTATCAAATGCATAAAAACAAAAACTAGTGTATATCAAAAGTTTCAAGTCTACGTTCAGATTAGCTTATTCGTAACGGTTGCGTAAGCCCTGAGTTTGATGTAAGTGCTTAGAGAGTTTTTGTAAAGTTAAAAATAATGTAATATTGCATTTATAGTACACGGATTAGCTAGCCTTCAAGTGTATATATAAAAAGTAGCTAGCTAGCAGACGTTACATATGTGGTTTCTGTAAGTAGGTACAAGTTGTAAATGAAGAGATTGATGAAAAAAGAAACATGTACACGTCTTCGTCTTTTTCAAGCTAAAATAATTGCAATATCGTTTTAAGTGGTTCTAGCAGAATGTACAAGTTATGAGTGCTGGGAATGGTCATGGCCGTCGTGCATGGAACCATTTCCCAAAGAGAATCGAATCGGCACTCTCCTTGCCTTTCTTTTTGCTTTTTCACAGTATTGCTACAGCCTTCTTTACCACTCCCCAAGAAAACTGGTGTTGGTCTCGGTTGGTATTATTTTTATTGTTATATGCTATTATTATAGTTTATTGTTTTAATTCCAAGTATTATATATACTCTCAAATATTCTTTTATAAAGATGAAGATTTAGGTTGAAATGGAAAATGACGCTATTAACAAAAAAGAAAAGGGAAAAGAAACCAAGGATGACAATGAGTTAGAAAGAAAAGAAGCTGACAGTGAAAAAGCCACAACGGTGAAGAAGAAAAAGTAAAGGAAAAGATGCATGGTCAAATTTTCAATTTTGAACCTCGAAGACTTCTATCTTTCCATCATCAACTTCGACTATCTTTATCGAAACTCCACCATTACTTCTCCTTCTTTTGAACCCCATATAGATTATACAAAATCCCTCACATTATATCCTTCCCATAGAAGACAAACCTTCGTATCATCAATAATCAAGTTCGTTCCTTGAACTAACAGCCTAGCCATGCACCCGGCCCCTTTAGTTTGAGCTACGTTCTAGTCTTCATGCCTCTTATTAACAACACTGATATGCACGAGGAACCATACTAGAATACTGTTCAGTATCATTATTCTTGATGATAAAATAAAATAGTCCTATTATATGCTTACATGTAGTTGATTAATTTTCAATTTTTCTAATAATCATGCGTCTAAACCAATAAAACTTCAGAAAATTTGCAGTTTTTCTTTTGAGTTGGATGCTTTTACATGTATATGGTATCTCTATCTTGACATAACAAATTTCTATTTCTCCAACTCAACATTTTGATATTGGAAAACTTTCATATAGTAGTAAGTTTTCTTCAAGTAGACCACAACAACATTGAAGAACATATGAAGCATGTAGTTAACTATTTGAGTTTTCTTCGACATGATATAAGCAAGTATGTTAGGGTTTATGAAGAAGGGGGGAAAAAAGATATATATATATATAGAGACAAAACATAGGACAAATGATAAAATACCGGAGAAAAGTTATGGGACCTCAAAAATAATTTTTAGGTTCATTTCACACTCAATATAATCGTACCAACTCCACCTATCAAATTAAAATTAATAGAAAATATATAACTAGTTAAAAAAATCATTAATTTTATGAATGCTACTTTCAATTAAAGAAATAAATTATGAAATCCTAAAATTTGGGGTATAATGGCAAGAATGTAAAAAGTGATTGGTTCTAGGACATCCTGTGCAATAATGAAAATGTTACGTCGTCCGGGAAGCCCTTTTGACTATTTTAACTTCCCTATAAAACCCTTTTGACTAAATATCCTTCAATTAAGTTCCAAAGTACGAATATAGGGAATATTCAAAATTGAAAAGTAACCTCCATTTTTTGGCCTTATAGTGACTGCTGGGGGTGGGTTCTCAAGTGTGTTATTGAGAAGATAAATGAACCATCAACATATTCTACAATAAGAACAAAAGAGTGGGGACGTTACCGTTCTCTTCTCTAAGGTTTTCTTTTATGTACGGATGGAATATTTGATTTGTCTGGTAAGTAGTAGTGAAACTGTTCCTCCTTATCTGATAGCTACATCATGGACCCTTGTCAAGGATACAAGAATGAGGGAACTAATTGCCATAGTCAAAAGGATTTCCTTTTGATTCATTGTTCAGAGGGACCAAAAAAAGAGCTTGGTTGGGTTATGTTCTGCTTAGAGGTTACAGTAAATGCTTTATGTAGGGACCTGGCACACGCTGCCGATAATTTGGAGCTTCTTTCTGGGCATCTTTCCTTACACCATGACTTCTCCAACTTGGCGTTAATTAAGTTGATAGTCGAACTACGATTTGTCAGGCTACAAGCTTAAGTGAACATGAATTAGATTTTGATTCCTAATTGAAATACAAGTTGTTCAATAGATTTCTCAACTCTTCTGCAAAATTATGTCAATTCAATCAATATTGCCCTCCATCTAGTAATAAAGCCATAATTATGTATAATCTAAAGCAATATGTAATTAGAATCACTGCATAATCAACACGTGTACATTTGGTAATAAGTAATTAAAAGTTAAGTCATTGCCAAATTTATTAATTTCGTCAAATGCATTTAAGAATGGCGTTCACGGAATTCTAGAATATGGAATTTGATTGGTAATGGTTTCATGAACTCGCCACCTCCAAAGAAACCCTAGAAAAAGAGCATGTAGGTGGAGAGCTTTAACAATAATTCATATTTCTCTTTTCTTTGGAATCTGATTTCAGACTTCCTTTATCTCTTTTTTCTAAATATAGTTTCTTGTGATTCATCGTTCTATGAGTTAAAGTGAAGAACATGAAAAAGAAAAGACTCCCTCTACTGGCTACCTCAATCTACTCCATTTTCGAGGCCTTGGCATGTATATAAGCCACCACAACCCAAGCAACTAAAATCATCAGTTCCTTCAACAATCTGCCCCTCTTCAAGTACTGCTCCTTTGCAATTCACTAGTACTGAATACATCTCTTCTATCTCAACTTTGAGCCAGCTAATTGTCCTCCATTTCAAGGTAAGCCTTTGAAGCCATCACCTTTTTTAAAAATAAAATTCCTAGGCCCTTCACGGCTGCAACTCTTGTATATGTTCGCCAAATTTTCACTTTCAAAATCAAAGATTACCGCGAGAGCTGTATGGAAGGGTTTATGTAGATTAAATATTCAAGTTCTATGCTTGAACTTTATATGTATGAAGTCTAAAACTTTAAACTTATAAACTGAATATTTTCTGGAAAGATAGGTCTCTTAATCTCTTCCACGCCTTACTTAATTTGCATGGAAACTTAATAGGTTTGGGAAGATGAGCAGACCCGGCGACTGGAACTGTAGGTCGTGCCAACATCTCAACTTCCAGAGAAGGGATTCATGCCAGCGATGTGGGAAACCGAGGCCTGGCGATAGAGGAGATTTTTATGGAAGTTTTGGAGGGAGGGCTGGTGGCTCATCGTCCTTTGTTTTTAATACTGGTCCAGATGTTAGGCCTGGCGATTGGTATTGCACTGTTGGCAACTGTGGAGCTCACAATTTCGCCAACCGTTCAAGCTGCTACAAGTGTGGTGCTTCCAAGGATGAGTTATCTTCCGGTGGATTAGACTCTGAAATGTCGCGGATGAGAGGTTTCGGGTTCGGCAGCGGCAGCACCAGCCGATCTGGTTGGAAAACCGGTGATTGGATTTGCACCAGGTTAATCATCTTTAACTCATACTAACAGTATCTTGTTCTAGTTTTACTATATGTTTGTTATTTTAACTATTGCGGGTTTATATATGAACTTACAGGTCTGGCTGCAACGTGCATAACTTTGCCAGCAGAACCGAATGCTACAGATGCAATGCGCCGAGGGACTCCGCCAGCGGATCTTCATATTAGTTCATAACAAATTATGCGTTTTAAGGTACCTATCAAGGACTCAAATCACTTGTTTTATATTTTTTTTGTATAGACTTACATTGGACTCTCTGCTAACTTGTCGATGATTCTCTTACTAGCAAGTCATCAGATACGTACGTACTGCATTTGGAGGAGAGAATCAAGAAAGGCAATTCCAAGCTCCTAGATACCCCAGACTACGTTTGCTTTTCTTTTGAATTAATATTAATTGTCGGGTCCGCACCTCTACTTTTGTGTTTGTTTTCCTCTCGGATATTTGTTTGAAGACTATATATATAGCTGGGGAAGAGAGTTACATCATCACTTAGCATTTTCGGAGCCTTCTTGTGTAACTCTATGCAAAGTGTAGTTCATGAAATATATGGATTCAGTGTTGTCACTTCTCTATATGCTTGAGATACATATATATCAGTCTCTCCTTGTTCATTTCGTCCCTTTTTGTCTGAAGATAATCATACGATTTAATTTAACGAAAAGTGAGAGTGGAAGTTTGTTTTTCATTAATATGATAACTGAAATAGTATTTCACATTGCGTAGGGTGTCAATATATATACGTTATTTACGTGCACATAAACTAATCAAATAGTGTTACTTATACGATAATCTGAAACTTAATTATGATAAATAAACCATAATCAGTGAATGGAAATTAAATTCGGACATGACATATTTCTTAATATGACTATGATTTTAGTTAATTAAAATCATATCTCGCTTTCCTATTCGAGGATATTGGCTTACATGAAGGTTAAAAACCTGACTTTGACGTTTTTCCCCTAACATTTCCAATTTCGTCTGAATCAGCTCTCTAATGTTCAGACAAAAATGTCCCTCGCCATTTAGTTTCTTACTCTCTCTCTTTCACTTTTAAGTTTTCACCCTCTAGAATTTTTATTCAATTCTCAATATATGTGTTTAAATATTAAGTTCAATTTTAAAAGTTAAACTTAATATTTTATTTTTCTAGCATTTGGGTAACTTTTCATTATTCTAGGAATCTTTAGAATTTAAATATCTTTATTTTTAAAATTTTTGAAAGTCATTATAATATCAAAAGAAAATTTAAAAAATACCCAATTAGATTTGCCTTTAATTCTAAGAGTCAATTAATTAACCGAGAAATTTTAAATAATTATTGTAAAACAATATTTAAAATAAATTAATCATTTAATATTAAATTTTAATAAACGTAACATAATGTTGAAATAAAAATAAAAATGTTAAACATTTCACAAAATTTATTTACTTAAAATACTAATACATATAGTAGTTAATTCCTTTTTCATTCTAACTTGACTATTGGAAAATTCCTTAGATCAACAATACCAATTATTAATGAATCTTAAACACTCAAACAAATATACTTTTTGAATGTAGTATCTCTATTATGCTTCCAAAATCCTAAAACAAGCAAACTAAAAAATCTATAAATGTTTATTCAAAGTTTTTAAAGCAATCAAGCTTAATTATTTGATTCTAAACGTAATCATTCAATTCACTCAAAGAAGTTATTTTGAATAGATTAAATTTTTATACTTCTTATCGTTATGACTAATTTAATTTCACATTAAAATTTTATGAATATAAATCTTAAGAAGGCTAATTAGCAAGATTTATAGATTAACGGAATGTCCACCTATTATGAATTTATGGTTAAGGTTTAATATGATAAAAATATAGTTACTAATTGTTCTTGTCATAAATTAGTCAAAATATATATTCTATTATCTTATTATGATGATCAAATAACCATTTTGTCTTGTCTTTTTTCCCTTAGATGAGAGAAGCTCTCTTTAATATAAAAGATATGTGTATAAGATCTTACATGAGAAAAAATTTTGTATTAAGAAGAAGGTTAATTATAAAAGAATCTGTCAATACGTGACTATATAATATGCTAAATTCATACTTATTCGATGTTGAAGTAAGTAATAGGTACATGATATAATGATATAAATAGTGACTAGAATGTATATTTTCTTATGTATATAGACTAGACTTATATATTATTTATAATAAAATTATATTATTCACTCTACATTTTTTCTTCATGAATAAATAGTTCTAGATATATAAAAATACATTATTTTTCTTTATTTTCTTTGATATTGTGCATTTCATATTTACTTATCTCACCACATTTTCTTTTCATTCGTTGAGCACAAAATTTTTCAAATATATGCATGTATGTATATAAATGATAGAAAGAATCAGGTATTAGGCCAAAACTTATGATACATTTTTAGGGAAATTCTTTTCTTTTTCTAGAATGCATGTGCCTTGCATTTACATGAGCTTTTTAGCTCACTAAATGTTGGTTTATATCTTATAGTCAATTAGTTAGTTATAATATAATGATATAATTAATAAAGACAACCTTTATCTTATACATGTTCAAATGCATAAGATAAAGTCCATGAGATAAATATACATCGTAAATAAAATTATAATAAGATCATAATTATATAAATTCATATTTTTAAAAAAAAGATAAAAGAATTCATTAAAGCCATAAAAGACATCAAAGGGTCTTTACAATGTTGTATCAAGCAAAAGGAAATACATCACTTTTTCAGTTATCCTTAGTAAAAACTAGGAAGTTAAAGATCCATTGTCTTACAAAAGAAGAGCTCATATGTTCTACAATTTGTTGGGCTACCAAAATTTCCCTTATCCAACCATGTAGCTTATGAATTAAAACATGCTCATCTATATTAGCCTTGTTAAACATTCTCTGATTCCTTTCCTTGCAAATTACATACACTGCATAGTAGAGACTGAGCCAAACTCTATCTTTCCCGTGAGAGCCAAACTTATCTTTAGCCAATTCCATTATATTCTTCCAATCTGACTTATGATAGTAGAGATTTAAGGTATGTTGAATGCTAGACCAAATAGAAGTGGTGAAGCAACATTTGAAGTAGAGATGGTCAATGTTTTCTTGCTCAATACAACTTAGCTCACATAACTTATCAATAGACCTAGCTATCCTGTCTTTACTTTTCAGTCTTCTCCTAGTCGTAAGCCAATTAATGAAGGAGGCTTTTGGTTTTAAGGAACCTTTCTATACAATATTGTACAAAAGATTGGGAGGGATAGGATGCTTCAGAGCTTTGATGCATGAAGAGTTTTGAATAGTATCCATTTCATTCATTTATTATTTCTAAATTGTTCTTAGTCAATATTCTATTGAGAGTGGATATTAATAGAGCATAAAGACTAACATACATTATGATTCTTTCTTTTGAAGAAAATAATCGATCTTATATATTAAAGTATGGAGATACTAAAATAAATATGTGAGAATTGGCCTTAGATGATAATTTAATTTAGAACATTACTTATATGTGTATAGCAATTCTCATTTTGATGATTATATAAGTGATTATTTCACTTGAGATCTGTAAAATATCTTATATTTCTATTATTATACTTTGATACTACTTATAACCTATCCTAGTTAAGGGTAACTCAATTAATAGTCATTGGATATAATATGAACTATATAGTAGTAGTTGAGTGATAATTATAAAATTTATCACCTTAAAATGATTAGGAAATATGTTCTGTTGTTCTCAATTAGTACTGATTCAAGAAATTGTTAGCCAAAGTGGAATGTTACTTTAAAAATAGTTTTCAAATGTCATTAACATAATCAATTACTAATGGTGAAGAATTATTGTAATTGGACTCAAATAAGATAGACATTAGTTCATACTTTAAATCTAATCAAAATATTATGCAATGAAATGATTGAATTATATAAAAAAATTGTACACAGAAATGTTAGTCAAAACTATTTTAACATTCCTAATATGTAGGTGGTCATAATGCGCTGTTAGATGCTAATCTTAATCCATAAACATAACTTATTTAATTAGAGGATTAAAGATAAAATAAATGATTTTAATTTATCTAATCTCGAATATAATTTAGGGTTATTATTTTTATTCATTGCCAACATATTTAAGAACCTATTGGGTAACATTCAAAGAATAGTTAATGAGAGAAAAATGCATTTTAATCAAGTTAGACTTGATTGTAAAGTTTGAGAAACTTTTAGATTAAATACTAGATATTTAGTAAATAAGGATCAATATGAGAAATTAGATATTAGTTAGGCGTAACTAGTATTTAATTAGAATTATAATTAATTCTAATTAAATACTAAAAATTATAATTTTATTTCAATTAAATTACTAAAAGCATCAAATCCTATTATAAATAGACTTGGGCTCTAAAAGAGGTAGCACTTCATGTCTAACCGTTTCTACACTACTTGTAAAGTTCTTTTAATACATTTGTATAGATATCATTAAAGGCTAGACATGTGTGTAGATATAGTGGTTGAGATAAGCCAATTTCAAAAATGGTTCTAAGAAAATGATAAGAAAAAAGTCAAGCTACATAAAAAGGTACAAATTTATGATTCATGTTTTTATTATGTTCATACAGTAATTATGTAACACAATTTAAAGTGATATTGGCTTTCTAGAAATTAAATAAAAAGTTTCGTATTTATTTCGTTGTATTTGAGATCATATCTCAATAAGATATTCCAATATTAAGTACTAGATAGCCCTTCATTTATATATATATATATATAACACAAATATCTTATTTCATAATCATTTTAAGTAATCAGTTGCAACTTATGATAAAACATGTACTTATGTCTTTGGATCTTTAACCTTTTTCATTTCTTGCTAACTCTTTATCTCCCATGTAGGTATCATTTTATAGGCTTAAATATAATGAGGTTGATCAATTTGTTTTGTAGGAATATACCTATGATCAAGTGCTTAATAGATTCATCAATAAAGAGGATTTCGGTACTTACCCTAAATCTATTAGCTAATTAATTTTGTTAGTTGAATTGAGTTTATTTTCTAATGTTTGTGTTGAACATATATGTAGGAATAAATTAGACTCTAAATAGTAAATTAAAATTTATTTTTAAAAAGAACATTGAAATTTAGTTGATGAAACTAATTTTATTAGCTTAACTAGCTAGCATAACAGTTATATATGCAAGAAGTAAACTCAATTTTAGTTTTTATACATTAATTAAAATTACCATTACATTTTGGTTATAAACATAATCAAGTCATTAAGGACACAAATAAAAATTTTAATATATGGTTAAACTTATTTAAAAATTAGAAATATAATATTTTTTATTAATTCATGGGTTTACAAAACCAGATTATAAGATAAGATAATGAGGCGCTAAAAGTTAATTATATCATATATTTGACTCTAAATAACCATCTAACTCATATATATGTCTTCTTCAATTCAAATTAATTAATTTTATTATTATATTTATAATAATTATTTAAAAATTTTGTTACTACGATCTAGTTATTACATATGTTTGTTTAATATGAATATTAACAGAAATTGTATAGTGTACGAAATTTTTATTTTTAATAATTTATTTTTTATTAAGCATAATTTAATTTTTTAATAAATTCTTAAAATATTGAATAATTTGTAACTTTGAAAATTTTTAATTGAACTTTAGTTTATGTTTAAGTTAATATATTTATGTTATATAAAAAAATTTCACACGTTTATTATACTATCAAGAAAATATTTAAAAATTTATCTATGTGAATTATTTTTAAACCATGCAAAGCACATAACTAAGATTCGTTAGTAGTTAATTTGAAAATAGACTTCGCTTCTGTTTGGTTGGGCTTATACTAGTAGAGTTTTTTTCAATAGAGCTTTTTCTATAGATTTTTTCTAAGAAGAACTTTTCTAATAAGCCAGTTGACTGTCATTTAAAAAAGAGCTTTTTTTAAAGAGCTCATGTTGGAGTTATGTAAATATAGTGCCCTGGAAAGCAAGTGTATTTACATGTAACTTTATCTTCTTCAGTTACAGT
>JANKOD010000008.1:16038274-16053875 GCA_026284645.1 Erythroxylum acuminatum | reverse complement strand
TTTCTTTTATATTTGGTTGCAGGCGACAGCATCACCAATCAATATCCATAATATTCCATTAGAGCATTACTCAACTAAAGGGCTCAACCTTTTTGCTAGCTTCATAGGTGCCCCACTATGTATGGATGAGAATACAATATATGGGAGGAGGATTGGCTATGTAAGACTCTATGCAAATGTCATAAAAAATAAGAAACTTCAGTATAAAATACCATCAATGGGGTTAGGAAAGAATGATTACTTATTTGAGGATAGGATAATGGGTGTTTTACCAGTGGAAACCGTCATTAGTAATATGACAAACAATGGAAACCTATTGGTAGAACATTTGTCAAAAGGGACTATAAGGAACTTATAAGGCTGACAAAACAAAACCTAAGAGAATAAGGGGTAGTGAACAAATCAGATCTTCAATAATGCAAAATGGCAATCATACTCAATTAGGATTAATACCGATCTAACTTCAACTAGAAATTGGATAAATGAGAACATGATTGAGACTAGTAACTAGAAGAAGAGAGCTAATAAAGGGTTAGAGAATGGCATTCCTCTATAATTTGATCAATGTTAGAGGAAAGTTCATCTTAGATGGAGAGTATCATGCAAATCTTATGTATGGGACATATTGAAATTGTGGTATAAAAGGAATTTAAAAGGGATAACAGAAGGAAGTCTAATAAGAAGAGTAAGTCTAAATGAACCAACTAGCAATATTTCCACTCATATCAATAGTCCCCTAAAATGTGAGGGGTCTCAATTACCCAAAGAGATAGCAATGTCTAGGCAATCTCTATAAGAACATATAGTTATTCTAGCTAGTGTTTTGCAAAATAAAGTTAATAAAGAGAATTTCCTAAAACTAGCCTTTATAGGGAAATAGTGGTCTTTTGTTTCAAACTATGACTACCATCATTTTGGTTGAATGAGGTACAATAATAAACTAGTTAGTATTAATTTCTTACATTCGAGTGACCAATTGATCCATTTGTCAATATTCTTCATTATGGAAAATGTAAGGATTATAGTGACTTTTGTCTATGGATCCAACCATGCATTTTAAAGAAGGGACCTACAAGTGTTACTATAAGGAATTTAGATAAATACCTTTGAGCTTTGGGTAGTAATAGGTGGTTTTAATAGTACCCTATACATTTTTAAGGCTAAGGGATATTTAATTTGGAGAAAATTCTTTAATGATTTTAGGGATTGCATTGAAAAGATTGGAATTATAGACTTAGGTATGCTTTTATACTTGGTGCAACAAGAAGATATCAAGATGATCTCTTAGTAAAAACTTGGTTAGGGCCTTGGTGGATGGAAGGTGGCTTTCTAGCTTCTCTAAAAGCAAATCTAGATTTTTGAACCCCTTTTTCTTGGATCATTCCCCCCATTTTGTTTCATGATTTGTTCTTAGCTAAAAGGAGCAAGTCACCATTTAGATTTAATAACTTCCTGGCTGATTTGGAGGGGTTTGAAGAGGTAGTGGAAACAAAATTAGCTAAACTTGTGAAGTGTTATAAAGCATTCATTTTATGCAAAAATTGAGGTTTATCAAGGAAGAGATGGATGTTTCTAAAATAGAAATTGACAAATATACATTCAACAATGTGGAAAATAGTGATAAAGTAGTTGAGATGTAGGAAGAACTTTAAGCAAGGCCAAGTGATTTTTTGGCTTTTAGAGGAGGAACGGAGGGCTGTATATTCCCACACTAACACTGTGTGGTGCCACTATTTACTACTTAAGTAAAGGCCTAGGTTACAATGGCCTTTGGAGGGGGGTTATAATCATTGAGTTCTTCCATAATTCCATCAAAGTCAGAAGGAATACAAATATAATAAGCTTCCTATCTAAGTCTAAGGGGGACAAAGGTATATCTCAAGAGGCCTCAAGTAGGACATTTTAGAGTATTTCAAGAAGCTTATGGGAACCCTAGCTAGCTCCTACTCCTCTATTTATATTCTAATATCCTTTATTTCCAACTAGTTCTCTAACAAGAATATAAATTTCTAAGTAAACCAATCAATGTTCTAGACATTAAGAAAGTGATTTTTGATATGGATACAAATAAAGCCCCTAGTCCTAATAGGATGAATGGAGGTTTTTTCTTCAACATGATTAGCCTCAAATTAAAGTTTTGGTGATAGAGGCATTCTTAGAGTTTTTTGAAAAGGAAGTTATTCTCAAAAAAATCAATAGAAACCTTATCACTTTAGTTCCTAAATTTAGTAATCCAACCTCTCTTGATTGTATCCCTTTGGTTAAGAAAGAACACTTTAACTTATTAAGTCTATCCTTAGTCCTTACATATGTATTGGGCAGAAAAAATTTTCATCTAAAAGTCCATATTAAAATGCTAAAATGGATGTTAATGAAGTTCCTATACACCAATAACAAAGAGGTTAAGTATGTGGACAAAGTCAAACGAGAGGAAGTTTGCAAATCTTTAAAAGAGGGTGGCTTAGAAATTAACAAAATCAACTTAAGCAATAAAATTTTCATAGGTAATAGTCTTTAAATGCTACTGAAGGACATGAATTCTCTATGAATAAATTCGATACACATATACTTCCTAAAAGTTATAAGCGTTAAGAAGTAAACATTAGCCCATCCTATTCTTAGTTCTTACAATAATTGCTAAAGCTCCTGAATTCCTTTTCTGAACATATCAAATGTAGAATTAGGAGTGAAGAGACAATAGCTCTATACTTCAATAATTGGTGCAAGTGTAATTATCTAAAGGACTCTAGAGATATTTCCTATAAACTCTAAAACTAAACACTAGATTAATGGAAATCAATGTATACAATAGGCAGGCATTGATGATAATATCCTTCTGGATTATCTAACAAGACAAGGAAAGCATCACTTTTACAAATAGCTTTTGCACTCCTCTAAGAACTTCACCAATGAGTTTATAAAAGAGGTCCTAAAAACTAAGGGAAAATAGTATAGTGGCTAAAATTATTTGGTCCAAAACCTTACTACTTGGGATATTTTTCTTGCTTTGGTTGAATATTAAGAAGAAACTGACAACTTTTGATAGAAATAATTTTTTTAAGAGTTCTTAATGTTTGTTTCTTATGTATAGAGGACCATGAGGATATAGAGCACTTAATTTTCAATTATGTCTACTCTTAGACGGTATGGAAAGAAATCGTGTAGAATTATTCTCTTTATAAATATCACTTAAATGTTTTAGATTTTATCGATTGGGTGAAAGCTAAAAGAGGGATATCTAAAGAAGATAGAGATATGCTAATAGTTGCACTAGGATCATGCTTGTACAAACTCTAGAAAGAGAGGAACGATAAGTGCTTCTTGAAAAAAATAAAAATATAAGGAACATATCCTAAAAGGTAAAGGAGTGGATTAAAAAGTAGATTATCTGAAAGCATATAGGTAAGGGAGAAAACAATAGACTACTTCTACCCTAATAATCTTAGTGTTACCTAGGATGAATAGAAGTAGTGGACAAATAGAACCCTAAAGCTATGTGTAAGGAACTTAAAATCCCTAAACTAAGCTTGCAAAAGATGTGGTAAGTCTGATGGATAAAATTAACAGCCAATTCACAGGGGTTAAATAGATGTAAGAGTGAAGAAGTTCAAGAAAAAATTAAAGATATTGCTTGATTAAAAGGGATGTTTCGTAGGTCTCCACCCCTCTTCCTTAAATAATTTATTCTAGGTCCACCCAAAACAAAAAGGGAGTGATTAGTTGTCACTCTATAAAGAAACAAATAACAAGAATTTGGAGGAAAGTAGATATTGGCCTTATTGGAAGTGTGAGTGCCTTAAAGAAACTCTTTAGAAAGTGGAGCAAAGAGTCGGGTTATCTCCATCTATCCCCTTTCTCTAATGCAACATGTCCATTTGTGATGGATTTGACACTCCTTATATCTAAATGGTTAATGGTTACTATGTATGGCTAAGATGGTTTCTAGTATAGCTTTAAGCTTGGTGGCATAGAAGTAAACATTTGTTATAGGGTGATACCCTATGATTTATTAATTCATTCATTTATCTTTTAAAAAAATTAAAATACACCTAATAGAAGTAATGTGTCCTCAAACTAGAGACAATTAAGAGTTAGTCCAAATTCCATCTGAGTTTCAGTTTTTGGCTTAGTTTGGTGTTGATTCCTAATGCTAATAGTAAGTTAAAAACTTTGATCATTTTGTTAAGAAGTTTTCTTATAATTCTAATAAATAGTATATCTAGAAATAATTCAAGGATAGTTGTTAAAAAATAAGAAACTATGCACATTATATGAGTTATAAAATGAACTTAAAATTACGTCAATAAAATTCTTGAGCTATCTAAATCCAATTAAAATTAGCCTATTGACCTTTTCTTTTTTTAATTAGTCCCTCAAGCATGACATACCTTATGTTATATTTAATATGAATGAAACCTTTATGCCGAGAATCAAAGGATTAAATTATTATGATTCCCACCCCTTTCTCAGCTAGTTTTACTAAATCAAAAAGACAATTTTCCTAAGTTAAAGGATTTCACAATTTAAGAATTATAGCAACACCCAAAGTCACTCACATGAATTTGATTTCTTTTATAAAAATATTTATAACATGAGCATAAAATGTCAAATATGCTTTGCCATAAATAGTTAAGCAAGTGAATAATAACATCTTCATAACCTAACTTAACAACTTCAAATTTTATGTTCTTCGTACTATAGAAGTTAAGTTTACCTTTGAACTAAATCTTTATCCATAGGGGAATCCTCAGGTAACAAAGGGACTACATAAATATAATCCTCGACCATTTTAACATACTCATATAAGAATCAAAGAAATTACCTTATCCATTTGGTTAAACCATAACTTAATAATATCTTAATCTCGTGGGTTCAGACAACCAAGTGCACTTGTCTTAAATAACTAGTTATTATGGTTTCTACTAGCAGCAACCTTAACCTCCATCTCTACCTAAACCATCATATGAACAATCCTATCATATTGTGATTCCCCTTAACTCGTAGACATATCCTTGTTTTGTTTAGTGAACATTAAACCTTTTATATAATGTCATTCTTTAAGTACATAAAATTGAGAATCACATCAATATTACATTAAGCAAAGTTGAGATTCCATTATTTCCTTAAACATTTTTCCTACAACTGTCTTTTATGACTATTTTATTGAACTTCATAAGATCATATGTTTGAGAGTTTCTCTATATCATATCTATCATAAATCGACAAGTAATTTGCTTAGATTCTTAACTTATAATTGATATTCTTTGCATCTCTATTTTTATATTTTTGGAAGGAGTTAGAATTCTTTGATGGCTATTTGAGACTTTGAGAATACAAATGAAGGCCTTTGAAGAAAAAGGAAAAAAAAGTGTTGAAAATTGAAATTAAAGTGTTCCTTTAGATTACAAATGTTATATTGAGTGAGAGCTTTGTAACTTTTATGGAAGAGAGGTTTGCTATATTATGTTTAATTATCTTGAGAAGTTTCTCTAATATTTTAATCTCTAACCAATAGTGAATTGAACTCTTATCTGGGGCTTAACTAGTGGATACAAGCGTAAAAGGATCCGAGCTACAATAAAAATCAACCCTTTCTTCCTTATCTTTTTTTATTTACTTTAAATCTTATTGTAATATTTATTTGTGTTTGCATATATTTATTTCTCTCTTTGTTTTAAAATACTATTTTGTCACTATTTAAACTTTCTCATAATAATTCGTAAGAAATAGTCATATAAATTGTAGACACATATAATGTTTGGTAAATTGTCTAATTAAATAATTCACCTTAAACTCCCTGTTGAGTGCTTAGGGGCTAATACATTGAATTTTCAACTTTTTTTTGCGTCACTTCTTTCGTATTTTGGAAAACCTTTTGCAAATGTAATACATAGTTGGAAGCTGTATAATCTTTAAACCTACTTCCTATCTATCAATTTGTTAAAAAAATTCAATTAACATTTCAAAGTATGAATTTGAAAATATATATTTCTCTTTTTTCAACGCTAAAAATATATGTTTTTTTAATTGTTCTACATTACTTTTATACACATCATTGCTTTTTTTTAGAAAAGATTTTAGTCACTTGCTCTAGATGCCTCATATGTTCGTCCTTGATATTATCATGGATTAATTACAATGAATCGCTTGTGATTTGACCTTCTTTTATTTAAATTCTTATATATTAAGACCTATACTTTACTTTTATATAGTATTATTTAGCTATCACATAAATCATTTCGTCATATTATGGTAGTTTTCGTTCATTCATAATTTCAAAATAGCATTATATTGGAACTTACAAATTTTAATACCACATTGTTTTGAATAAGAATGAAATACAAACTAGCAAAATATGATAGAGAAAATTGTGTAATAGCTAAATAATACCATAAAGGAGAAAGTGATAGTTTTCAAAGCACAAGGTCTAGAATGAAAAGGGATAAACTACAAGGAGACACAGTGTACTTAACCCTATTATTAAAGACTAATATGTTATTTATGTAGATCATACATCACTTTATAAATTTATTAGAATACCATCCATTTTATGCTGAAATGTAAATAAAGTTTAGGTTCAATGAAGTTATTATCTATTGATTTATCCTATTTATCATAAAATATATGTTATTTTTTATATTTTTAGTTTAATTTCCCTAAAAATTACTATTTGAATCAAATTAATAGATATAGCACGTCGCTTATATCCAACCTATTAATTTATAATCTTTACTTCCCTATTAAATTGTTCAATACTTTCGTGAATAATGTTACCAATCTCTTTGATTCCAATAAGTTGTGAGAATCTTATAACCCGATCATATATAATATTATGTGACACATATATATATGTTCTACATAGTTTATATTCGTAAGTATTGTACTTTGAGCATTCAAAGTATCTCCAATCAAGGTATTTTTGATACATTTTGAAATATATATTTAAAATTCACGTTCATCTTTACAATATAAGTTATATCTATTTCCTTAATTATATCATTAGATTTTTTAATCTTAATTTAACAATGATCTTATTTAAACTTCATTATTTATAAAAAAATTATTTTATTTATTTTATATTTATGAATTATAGGGTATAATTTTTACTCTACAATGTGTGCATAAATGTTCACATTATTGGCCTAATAATTAAGCACCTAAAAGATGAGGGTGAAATGTCTTTTACTGTGAAAATAACTTTCGGATATGATACAAGAAGATGTAGATATAATACAATATAATATGTAATCAAGCAAAATAATAATAGTGGTCTAGTCCCCCCTTGGATTAACTTCTTTAATTCATTAAAATTTTTAATTAGGTGATGAGGAACTCTATCTATGAATGTCTTCTTTTAGTAATTAATAATAATCTAATATAATCATCTTACTTCCTTTTAGATGAACAATAGCCCTTACAATTAAACTTCTTCTTCATTGGATAAAAAGGAATCATGTACAATCAAACTTCAATAAGACCAACAAAGATTACAATCAAGAATTAGAGTCAACTTTAGGCATCTGTCTTACGTTAAGGATACTAAGCTTTTAAGAATTTTGAATAACAAGCCAATAGTCCTTCACAACTTGGCTCAAATCACTTTTATGAAACTTAATCCCTACTCCTTTATTTTCTTCTACCTAAAGACCTCGCCTTATCCTCTTATGTATCAAACTAGCCGTCAGAGCTACACAACTGTGGAGATCTTATATGGAAGTTAACGTGGTATTCCCAATCTAGAGGAAAACTACTATGCCAATCAAGAGATTAACCACCTTTGTAGGTTGATCTTGCAAGAAAAGTTAGTTGGCCTATTAAGGCTAATTTCCTACTCTTGTTAACAACTTCACTTTTTCTGTAATCATCTCCATTCAACTTCCAGTCTAAGCTCGTCTAACAATCAGATGGCTTTCTTTATTTCAATTAGATCTCCATCTCCAACTTAAACATTCTTCATTATTTTATTAGAATAATGAGTAAGTTAACTTCTAAACTCAGTGCCAAAAGAATTGTCAATATTATTATATTTTGTTATCATCAAAATTAAGCATTGAATTCCTGGTTAGTTCAAAATATATAATAATATATTGTCATTAAAATTTAGAACTAAATAACTTATTTACCTACATTTCGCCATGTTAACTTAGACTTTAAATATTAACTAACATAAAGATGATCCATCTATAATAAATATTACAAAATGAAAAATATCAAAATTTTAGATAATCTAAGAGTTTTCAAGATTATAATTTTTATATTTTAAGTAAAACATAAGTATCTTAATTTAGTTAAAAATATTGATTATATATACACATGCGCGCAGGCGCGCACACACATATTAAACAAATGTTTCTCACACTTAAATTAGTTACCATTTACTAACTAAATACTCTGTTAGCATGATGTGTTAAATATTTGCCTAACAATTCATGTATCCATCTTTAAGGAATGATACTTAGCTACTTACGGTTTACAAAAAAATCATATAGACTTAGATTTAGATTATCAATATTTTAGGTCAGTTAAAAATCCAAATATTAACTATTCTTTACAATCTTTGTATTGTTTGTCAAACAAAATTATTATCATGGAATTATTTCTAACAAGATTAAAAATTTTGAATCAATTATATATAGTTGAAGAATTCCTAAATATTCGTATGCATACTTTTAATGATTTATGTAAATTTATAGAAAAATAATAATGACATACCTAGCATTTTTAGTTTATATTAGAAACTATTCCACTATTTTTGGTTGTGACATAATTATTATAGACGTAATGAATATTTTATAAACAGTATTAATGTCAACCTTAAACAAGTTTTTTTCAAAGGAGTTGCAAAATGGATTCTCGCCATGGAACGAATTTTCATATATTAGACTATTATTTAGTAAGATTAACTCTTATTAACCTGTGAATGTGAATAATTGTATATAAAAGTAATTTACTTTAAGCTCTATTCTAGATATCTCATCTTTTGATTAACCAAGTTATCAATTAGACTCTTACATTTGAAGAATATTTCACAACTACATCTCTAGCTTTGATTCCTCGATCAAAGTAGGATTTCTCTTCTAATTCCCAACCATATATTTATGATATGCTTAATCTCATTATTCCTGTACTGTCAAAATATTGTGCCGCACTCGTTGCAGTCCCCGGTTCATATGCAACGTCCGATATACAGTTGTTGAAGGCAATGAAACAACACCAAGTCTGAGAAATCCCAATCCAATTTTGCTTGGATTGGTGGCAAAAGAACTGAAATTCGAAGAAGAACTTAAAGATTTCTTAATTTTGGCCTTAGTAGTAGGGCTGGAGATACTAGCTTCTCTCGTAACTATACTCACTCCCTAGTTATCAAATGTCGATATAATAAGCTGCTTAAGCTCTACTTTAGTTGCTAACAAAGGCTGTTATATTTGTTGAGGGAATCCTCATTGTTGCTGTCTGTTGCTGTCGATGACCTAGGCTCGTTTCAAATCTACCACTAATGTGTAGTTAGGAGTCATTAAAGAGCGACGCTGAAGCAGAGCTCGAAAGCTTTGCACTAAAGAGTGTGTGAGGATTTGGTGTTAGACTTGAAGCAAGCTTGTTGGGAAAACCCTGATGGCGAGGCCAAAAGAGATAATATCACATAGTATGAAGAAGAAAAAAAGAACAAATTTAAGATTATTTCAGGTTAGATAGTTATGGTTAAAAGATGTGCTATTTTGGATCACATGCCACGTGATTGTCCATCAAAAGTTATGTGAATGTCTGTGTGTAAAATCAAAAGGATGTTTCGTTAATCGCGTCAATAAATAACGAGGATAATGTTTTGAATTTTATAATATTTGAAAGTTTAATCAAGAATTAAAAAAATAGTCAATTTAAAATTTGTAACCCCTAATCTTAATATTATCATCACATGAGCAAAAGAGGAAAAATAATGTTTGTTCAATCTTGTACTTTACATATTGGTCAATGAATCTGTTGCTTAGACTTTTGTTCTTGTACTTCTTACTTCCTTTTAATTATGTCTAATATAAAAATGGAAAAGAAAATGAGAAACAATGAAGATAAAGTATTTGATTCCAATCCTATTACCATTCGTTATGCTTTATAATTAACGGATGGGGTTAACTTTTCAAGGTCTAATGAAGTTGACGCAAAGAAGATATAAAAATAAACAACAGTTTCTTTAAAGATCCTAATTCACATAGGATTCCAAAGCTTTCAAGGTAACACCTTTTGTGGGTTCCCTCATTGACCTCTTGGGTGTGCTTAGGTATCATCAAACATACGCATATTATTTCCTTCAGTCAAAAAGTAACAACACATTCATTAGTGTCTGCTACTACACTCCATTATATAGCTTTTAGCGAGATTCTTTGTTTCACTTTAGGTTGGCTTTACGTGACTTCATGTGCTTTGTTGATGTTAGAGAAGGCAAGTACTACTTCCCACTCAATCATGTCACTGCGGATGTCCAAGTTAACAATTGCTTCAAATATGCTTTTGGGCCAATAGTCACTTAGTTATCTTTTTTTTTTAGTAATTACCCTGACAAAATAAAATCATAGGATTGCAATATAAGTTTAAAAAGGTGCTTTCATACTGAAGAGCATTTGATATTGCTGTGAACTTATGTTCCTTTTTTCTATATATTAATCATAAACAACATAAGATATGAAACAAAAAAGAAAATATAAACAGTAAATATTTAAATTGACTCGTAATTTGGACTTGTCTTTTATAGTTTGATTAACTAATGGAAACATACCATTTAAAAGCCAGTGGTTGAGAAACTATTTTATAATTAAATAAACTTGTTGCATAATTCTCTTTTTTTTTTCTTCTGTTTTTCACATAGCAACCAATTTTTTGACTTTAGATATTTCAAGCGCTACAATAGTTGGCATTATCTATGAATTAGAAATTATCTCTAGCTTTCGAGTTTTATCTACCCATTTAAAATAGTGAGATTAAGATCTTTTATGATTTTTTTACTGACCTTTTAGAAATCAGAACAAAAATTAAATTGATAAAATGAAAAGTTTAAAATTTTAAAAGTTCAATTAATATTAAATCGTCATAAAATTGATATATGATAAAGATCGAATGAAATTGAATAACTTAATTTAGGATTAAAGAAGGAGACTAAGGTCCTTTTTGGCAATCAATGGATTGTATTAGCTGTTAGCTGATTCTATCAGCGATTAGCTAATAGCATATTATATTAGTTGATTTGACCAGTAGATAACATTAGTTTTTTATTTAAAAATATTTAGTAAAATTAACTGTTAATGTATAAAATGACTTATGAGGACACGACTTAAAAGAATTTATAGAGACGTGAGTATTATATTAGTATTTGTTTGAATATTCTCATAAAATTTAGATTTTAGATATTTAATTTCACAAAAAAATAAGTTTATAACTTTAATACAAAATATAAAATATATAACAACAACAACAACAACAAGAATAATAATAATGATAATCAATATTATTATTATTACTATTACTACTACTTCCTTTCTCCATATTAATTAAGTTGAAGTTCATTTTTTAATATATTAACTTAATAATCAAGTTGAAGTTTTGGGTACTAGTATTTGGTGAAGAAAAAGCAACAATAAAAAATAACAACTTGAATAATTTGTAACAATTTTTGGACACAATCGTCTTTCTGCTAGAGGAAAACACTCATCATAGGAACATTTTTAAAAACAGCAGATTGAGTTCAATTCGTCAACCCAATTAGCTGATTGCCAACATAATTATCAACGATTTGACATAGTCAAACAACAAAATAGCTCTTAATCTGTCAAAAAATAACTAATCAATCATTTACCAAGCAAGACCTAAAAGATTGAAGTTTAATTGAAGAAAGAAATAATGAAATAAAAGCTAATTAATTTATTCTAATTTATAAAACCCTGTTGGTTTTCCAAACTATACATTTTTTTTAATATTTGGATTTTACAAAATTATTCGGTATTTTAAATAACTGTTTCAATTATAAAGGGTAAATGTTTTAAAATAAATTTTATATTACAATCCAACAAAGTCACGAGCATATCTGATATTTATTTTATATTACAATCCTACCTAATAATATCTCTTCATAAGAACTCTAATTTTATATTACAATCCTACCTAATAATATCTCTTCATAAGAACTCTAATTTTATATTACAATCAAACAAAGTCAGGACTCAGGAGCTTGACTTAAATGCAAATAATCCATGCATTATTCTCCTCATTTTCCAAACACCAGGCCGTGGGATATAATGTAGCATATATACACGTGGCTGGCTGTATTCGTCTAACTTCAATACATATCTCAGTGACATTTCTTTTAATTAATACTCCATCCTATTAAAAATAAATGTCGTTTTAGAGGGATTTTAATTATTTAAAATAAATGTCGTATTTATGATTTTACTTCCAAAATTACCCTTTAATTTCTCTCAAATCTTAATTATACAGATTACACTAATTATATTTTCAAGACATTTTAACGTGTAATTAATAAGAGTATATCAGACATTTTATTAACTTTTTTAATAAGTGCGCATTTTTCTAAAATAACACTTTTTTTTAAGAAATAAAATGACAGTTATTTTAAATAGGAGGAAGTAGCAAATATGTAGGTTAATAGCATCTGATATGTGACTTTTCAAACAGACTTTTGGGATTTGCTAAAATATTTGACCAACTAAAATAGTTTCATAAAAGAACATTGACATTGAGACCTTAAAGAAAAGGTTATTTAGCAATTGAATCTAGTTTGTTTCACGAGCCCCCATAATCTACGTGTAAAATCTACAAAATGAAAAGGCTCTTTACTCTTTAGCAATGAAATGCCATAACTAGCCTATGTTAAGTTTCCAATGCAATTCAATCGAGCAAAAGATAAGACATAGACATTGATTGAACTCTTGCGCATAGCCTATTTTAAGTTTCCAATGCAATTCAATCTTAACAAGGATAAGACTTTGATTGAACTCTTGCGCATAAAAGAAGAACACTTGACATCTTTAATCATGATAAATCAAATGCTGTTGGGCCCGAAACAACTATGTATGAAAGGAGATTAAAAACTAAGGAAAAGAGTTGAAATTTAAACAGCCACTGTGATAGTC
Source organism: Erythroxylum acuminatum (assembly GCA_026284645.1). Lineage (NCBI taxonomy): Eukaryota > Viridiplantae > Streptophyta > Magnoliopsida > Malpighiales > Erythroxylaceae > Erythroxylum > Erythroxylum acuminatum. The sequence goes on along the minus strand of JANKOD010000008.1, from coordinate 16,040,739 downwards.
AATGGCAGCGAAAACAAAGACAACTTTTTATCCAATTCAAGGCACGAGTAGATGACCTAAACTTTTGTAAAAGTTTCCCCTTTGCTCGACTTTGCAAGCCGAGCATGCTCAAACGTATTAAAGCTTCTCTTTTTATCGTTGCTTTATGAGACGTATTACTCTCGTTTTAGTATTATGCTCCATTTACTCTCCATAAATAGATCAATACTGTCCCGATTCTTTTAAAGCAAGTTTTGGTCCAAACACGACAAAAAATGAGAAAGGACTAAATTTTTTTAATATAACAAAAAATAATGTTCAAAAGTTGATTTGTAATTAATAAAAGGTTAAACGCTGTAATAGTTTCTTATTGCGCACCATTCTTTTCTTCTTTTTGAAAGTTCATCAACTTGCAAAGATTTAATAAGTTTATCAAGTTGTCTTCTTTAAGATATACAACTAGGCTTGCGCGAAACATCTATATTATGTTTATCAAATTAATAATTATGTAAAAACATGAAGCAATTGGAACCAATTTTTTTTTTTCACCACTCTTTGTACCATTTGGAGTTGATTGACAAAATAATGAACATGATAAGTAGATTAAGTTACTACTAATTATCTTTCATGGCTAAGTCTATTAATTTCACAATTTTAACCTTCTCTCATTTTATAGATATAATTAAAACATGCACTGATAATAATCCATCAACTTATGTTTTACAGGATAATGCAGTGTAATCAATGTTAACACATAACTTATCCAGCCATATATGATTAGTTGAATATATTTTTATTTTTCATAATAAAATTTGGAAAATTTTTATGAAATTATTTATTTTTAAAATTTAATTCTTGTAATGTACTTTAAGTTAAACTTCATTTATTGAAAGTTGTTTTAAAACTTTGATGCAGTTTTGTATTTGTAGTTTCTCTTAGTTTCTTACTTATACGAAGAAAATTGTGGTCTTAATTTCCATTTTATGACATACGTTTATTCTTTAAAGTGAAATTATAGATTAGATTTAGTTAATTTGGGATTTTAAACTCAAATTTTAAAGAAATTACTTGAGCACAAAATTTGGTTTAGTATTAAAGGGAAACTAGTTTTTAGGAACTTTAATTAAGTTTAGTTAAGATTTGTTTATGATTAATTAGACTTAATTCATGTTAATTAAGGATAAATACTGAAAATTAGGATTTAATTAATGTGGAAAGATTGTTTGATTCAATTTAGAATTAATTGCAAAAAAATGTAAAAAAAGAAGAAGTTAGGAACTAATATGGTGGACTAGATCAAAATTAAGAAGGAACAAAATTAAGAAGGAAAAGGCTTAATTTAAATCCTAACATTTTCACCAAAATTCGATTTAATTGCAAATGTTTTGGAATGTTTAAAATGAACCCCAATTTTTTTTTAATAAACACTAATTTAACAACCCCATCAAAGCTACGTTGAATAATTCCACCCTCATTTTTTTAATATTTGGTTTTTGGTCTCTTTTGCCTAGATGACTAAGTTTGGGTAAATAGTGATTTGATTCCCTAATTCCCTATTATCTCTTCTTTTCCAATCCCAAACTGTAGGCCACTCTTTTATTCCTTGTCTCTTTTTCTCATCCTTTTGTGTATATATAAATATATACATACACACAGATATATATAGTGTATATTATTGCTTTATTATATATATGTGTATATATAAATATATACACATATATATAAATATATATACACATATATATTTATATATACTAAATATATAAACGCACGCGCGCGTGCACACATACAGTATATATATATATATACACTAAATAAGGAGGTTGAAAGCTAAAATAAAGGAATATGATGAGTATTAACAATTATGAAGTCAGACATTGAAACATTGATTAGAGAGAAAAAAAGTTGAGGTTAATATTATTAAATATAATTGTGGAATTTAATTCAATTTTTGTTTCATTGTTCATATTTTAAGTAGTTGGAAAATGAATTTAGTGTGAAATGGATTCATGTTCATTTTCATGTTTCGTTATCAAATTAACTAGTATGAATGTACTTATTCTTTCTACTATTAACTAAAAAAATTTCTAGTCTGATGTCGTCAAATTGTCTAAAGGAAATTAATGCCGTTTGCTTTATCACTTGGTAATTAAGGGGCCGTTTGGTTTCATTTTTGTTTTTCTGTTGTTGTTTTTGGTTTCTGTTTCCTATGTTTAGTTTCTGTTTTTTTTCTTCTAAAAAAACGAAAACCTGTTTGGTTGAGATTTGCAATACAAAAATTGAAAACAAAAACCTGTTTCTTGAGATTTCTAATAAAAAACTGAAAATAAAAATATGTTTGGTTGTTATTATTATTATTATTATTATTATTATTAAGTTATTCTTATTATTCTTATTATTTTATTATTATTAATTTTTAATAAGTTATTCTTATTATTATTAATTTTTAAAAAGTTATTATTATGATTATTAATTTATTATTATTA
>JANKOD010000008.1:15952198-15984626 GCA_026284645.1 Erythroxylum acuminatum | reverse complement strand
TATAACTTTTAACGACCATTTTCTTACTTTTAGCAACCATTAATAATAGTTGCTGAAACTAATTTTTCTTATAGTGATTGTACCTAATACAAGTACTAAGCAATATGTTGATCACTTTGAAATGATAATAAAATCTTAAAAGGGTTCAACTAATTTTAAAATCTCAAATTTCTTAAAACAAAATTTTCACTTATTAGATGATAAGTTCCTATTATCAAAGATTAGTACTCAAGTATTATTTCTCAAGGAAACTACCATCTTCTCCGAGTCTAACTTAAAAGTTGGTTTTTGACAACTTGAAATTGACCTTCCGGAAAGATACATAAACTAAATTAAAGAATATTTTATATTTTTCTTAATTTTTATTTTAAAATTAAAATATATTTTACCTAGCTTAACTTAAGAATAATAGTATTTAAAAAAATTAATAGATGAGTAAAATAATATCTTAAAAATTGTACTACAAACTATCAAAGTAGTTTGAAATGTTTCAATATTAGAGTTTTACCGAAATACATGTTTACACTTACTTATCAAATTAACTAAGATTAATTTGCGACACTCTATTATAATAGACGATAATAAATATTAATTCAAGAAGACTTTCCTTAACCTAAAAATATTAACATTTTCATTTTATTGTTTAAATTAACTAAGTTGAATTTATGACACTCCAATTTAAATACATAATGAACAATGAAAAAGAATAATTAAACATAACCTAGTTGAACCTAAAAATAAAAACCAAGTGGGAACCAAAACTGTAGCAATATGCAAAGTTAGTGAGTTTCATTTTTCTATGTGTTTTAATGTTAAGTTTTTGTTCGATTCCCATAAAATTGTAGGAGTATTAATATATAGTGTTAGTTCTTGTTTTGTCTGTTTTGTTGTTTATTGTTATTGCCTTGTGAGTAGTATTGAGATAATTGTTGACTGTATATTAATAATATAGTTTGAATAAATTCAATTAGTAGACAAACTTGATTCAACCAATATTTACAAAATTTAATATGTCATTATCTACCTTTTATTATTATTATTATTGTTTCTTTACTGCCAAAGTTAAAAATTTTATTACTAATAAATATTAATCGTTGAAAATTAAAATGTACTTCAATGTATTTGATTTTAAGACTACGGATAGATGTTGTAGCGTGATTATAAAACTGATAGTCAAGAGCATATAATGATACACCATTGTCTTGTAATTATATTTTAATAAGATAATAATTAAAATAAATTCAAAGGTAAAAGACATATACCAGAAACAGAGAAAGTATATTGTATTTCTCACTTTTCCCTATCGCATATACATGTATTTATACAATGATATTCACACTATTCTAGCCTAAGATTACGTATGCACATCTGTAAAATAAGAAATAGCTAGAGTCAACGATACAAATCAATCTAATCTAATTTTATTTCCTAACAACATATACCTCACTAGTAGTTTAAGAAGTTTTGAAAATATCTTTCCGTGTTTAAAATTCTTGAAAAAACTTTTTATAATTTTCGTTTTTATTAAAAAAAACCCCTTTTTTTAAACTTTGGTTAAAAATAACGATGAAATATACATAATATAAACATTAAATATAGATAATCAAATGTTACTAATATGATAATTTAATTTAACTTTTAAACTCTACCCAAACGAGTTAAATTTTATTTAAATTAATAATTTAAGATAATTATAATAAATTATTATTTTATATCAGATTTAATTATTTTAGTTTGAATTTAAAAGTTGGGTTTAATCTTCATATAAATAGTATTTAATTAATCTACTTATAATGTTTATAATACATGTGTTTCGTTTTTATTTGAAATCTAAAAGAAGAGTTTTTCTAAAAAATTAAAAGCTAAAATTACTTTTTAAGAATTTTAAAGAACACATTTTTTAAGAAAATTCTGAAAATACAAGAGAGATTTATGCCTTAAATTCAATTTAAATGAGAAAATGTGCTGTTAAAGGTCATGTATTAGTCTGGCCCAGATATAGATTTTAGTTGGGCTTAGGCCCAAGTAAAATTCTAAATTTTTTTTTGTCTTTTATTCTAAGTTCTAACCCTTCGTCTTCATTCATTCGACTATACACAAAGTGATTGCACTGTTAGAGTTCTAAGGTAGGTAAATGGGGAGGAAGAAGGGAGTGGCAGAGTTCGACGAAACGCCGCCGGATGACTTCGATCCGGCGAACCCATACAAGGACCCAGTGGCGATGCTGGAGATGAGGGAGCACTTGGTACGAGAGAAGTGGATCGATATCGAGAAAGCCAAGATCTTGAGGGAGAGGCTGCGCTGGTGCTATCGCATCGAGGGAGTGAACCATCTGCAGAAGTGCCGGCACCTGGTTCAACAGTACCTCGAATCCACTCGAGGCATCGGCTGGGGCAAGGACCATCGTCCTCTATCTCTTCACGGTATTATTATCCCTCTTTTTCTACCACCAAACATAATTGCTTTTAGTAATTCCTCATTCTCTTTTCTTTTCTTTATTAAGGTCCCAAGGTAGATGCAGCAGCTGCTGAATCTGAATAAAATCGATTGCTTCCTTTGCTATTTCCTATAAGGTAGGTTTTGATTGAGTTTTGCAATATTCTATTCATCTTCTATTTGCTTTGGAATATTATGATCTTAAAATGCCGCGACCATCTTGAGCCTACTCGTGCAATTCAAATTTTCAGTTAATTGTTTTGACCTAGTTGATCACATAGATTCCCATTTAGGAGAATAAGGATATGAGCTTCTCCACATCTTTGAGGACATGTAAATCAATTCCTATCCTTGTTTTCAATGAAAAGGATGATTCTATGTATTCAATGTCCCTGCAAATATGTAAAACAGGTGATCAATGAAATTATAGTTAGATATAAGGCTAGACACAAGTTTGTAGAGAATCTGCTTAGTTCTTTATTACCATATTCGATTTGTAATCTCCATGTAGTAATGTTTGTTTCTTTTACAACTAACCAATAAACAACTCTGTCATGTGAACAGCTTGTTTACTGTGACAATTTGGTACTGAATTGGCAGTCTGCTTAATATTTTGAAACTTTACAATCTCTTGGTCATCTGACTTTTGAATGTACGGGTTACACACACACACACAGAGATATGTATATTGTTAGTATGGTGTGGTTCAGCTCTACCTATTTCAGATACTTTGTGAAGAAATCTTTAAATCGGGAAGTTTAACTTGCTGAGTGAAGTGTAGGATTTGTATAATGTGGTAACTCTTGACATTCTCCTCGTGTAGGCCTTCTTTCAGATGTGAGTAAAGTCTAGATCCTTAGATTTTGTGCTGAAATTCAGACTAGGATGCTGGAAAGAAAAGAGAAGCGAACACAAGTGATTGAAATGTAAATAACACATGTTCATCTTGCAGGCTACTAGTGCTGGAAGCCAATCAGTGTGGAAGTGGATGAGAGTTGAGGCCTGGCTTTATAGTTTGATGTGTATTTTCATTGATGTTTGACTGTGTTTAGATTCTTTCATCGCCAGAATTTCCATTGTTCCCGTGTTATGGGCAGTGTCAGATGTTACTGGCTTTGTTTATTATCTTACATTTAGCTGCCCGCTAATTTGGACAGGAAATGTTTGAAATGACTTGGATAAGAAAATAAGTCTTCTGTCACTGCTTCTTGTTGATTGAGTTTCTTATGGTAAATTCTGAGATGGCTCAAGCTCTTGACCTCCCACACCTGACTCGTGCTATGCATTGAACTTTTCACAATCAATTCTCACAACCAAAGTTCTGCCTTGTTATCAACAACTGGATTTCAACGTGTTTAATTTTTCTTCATGGCGTTCCTGATAACTGCTTTAGTTAGTTTTTAATGTATACTTCAGTCCTTTTGTTATATGACATGTTTTGCAATTAGGCAACATACATTGCATGCTTATGCAGCCTTTGAACTTATGTTTCAAACTTCCGAGCTACCTAGCTCTCTAAACCTTGACATGGTTTCTGTAATAGCTTTATTTTCATATCAGTCATGTTCTTAACTAGTTATGGAGCCACATTCATAAGTTTATCCTAAATGGAGTTTATGCATGCTCCTGTTCCTTCTACAGTTTCCCTCATGAGGTATTTTGGATCTAACAGATGTAAAAGTAGCACAAATTCCTTTCTTATCCGAACATATCTTCATAGAATCGAATGTTTATAAAGTTTCTTACACGCAAGCGCCAATCACATGAGAATTTGACTTTTAATAGTTGACAATGACGCTAATCTTTTGCAATTGAATGTAGTTTGAAATCTATGCTGGCCCATAATTATGAAAATTTCTTCATAATATTAACTACTTGAGTTATGAAGAGGCCACTAATTATGAAGTTTGACATTCGAAACTTATTTAAAACTTATATAAAGTGAGAATAAATGAAAATTTTATATATTAATAATGATGTTTTAAATATAAACATTATCCACTTCAAAAGATGGCAAGCGAACCACTTATGTCTTTGTCACAGGAAATTACCAATAATAATTATTTGCTTCGATTAGTTTAATCGAAAAAATTTTGAACCGTCTAATTTTTCAGTTTAATTTATATTTTAATAACTCTTATTATTAAAAATGATTAATTTATTAATTAACAGTTCAATTTTTATTAATTAATAATTTTATATAAATTAAAATAAATCAATTAATTTTTATTTAACAATTTTTTAAAATAACTTCAAATTGTAAGGTAATTTTTTTCAATCATATTTCAAAATTTTTAATTTTATTTAATCTTTAGTTGTTTTTATAACAATCTAATATCGATTGAACTTTTTAAATCTTAAACATCTTTTCTTACACATTTAACTTCCATTATATTTTTAAAATGTTAAAAATTACAAAAAAGGTAATACTATAGCGAATCTTAGCATAAAATCATCTTCCTTTGCAAAATTGTTCTTTAAATAGGCTCATTCAAATTATTTGGTTCGAGGTTTAATTGTATCTAAAGAAATTTAATATACGTATCTTACTGATGGACTTTGTATCTGTTTTTAAAAACCCAAGATTAATAAAGAACAAAAACATTAAACATATGCTTACTATTTCTGTATTTCCCCCAGAAGTACCTACTCCATTCTCACAACAAATTGAAAATCTGATTCCTAGGCCTCTAAGTCTCAAGTTTGGAGTAACTTGTCTCTGTTACGGTGTTTTAATTCTGTATCACTTAATCTAGTCAACACATTTGTATGGATGTATTGATAAGATTTAATATAACAGAATAAAAACTGATTAATTAGAATAGAAAATCTGATCTTTTACATAAATGTGTGAATAAGATTTAATAAAAAAAAAACTAATTAACCGAAACCAAGAATATGATGCCAAAGTCTCCAACTTTGAAGGTCTTTAGTGAAAGATAAACGACGACGACTAATCACTCCTAAGACCTATTGTTGTTGTTACCTTCCCAAACAGTAAAAACTAGGAAAGCCCATTTCTGAATCCATAACGGATCAAACCCAACAACACAAAGCCTACGAAATCAGCCCCTAAAAAGCCCTTTTCTCTAACAGCTCACCACCCATTGACCATTGTTACATCACTACATAGAAACCCTAAAAATTTTGCTGATTTAAATATTCCTAAAAATAAAAAAGAAAACATTAAGAAAAATAGATCACACAATGGGTGTGTCCAATCAAATAAAAATTCCAAAAACTAAATAATTTCATTAAATTTGTAACCTTTTTATATCATATCTTAATATTAAATAATCAATGGACGTAATATCTATATATTTTTATTTTTATTTTAAATTATTCCTAGTATTCTCTAATAATTATAATTATTTTAATTTAGATAAGCACTAGTCTTCCCCCTCTTGTGTAGGAAATTAGTAATTAGTAAATAACCAAAACAAAAGAAAAAAAGGAAACCCTAATAGAAAAAGTAGAAGAAATCCGATTAAAATCTAAATAACGGCAAAAAAATAAATTGTAAAAAATTAATAAATTTCTGTTTTTGGGCTCCGCCTTTGGTCTTTTATTCTTTTTCTTTTTTTTGCTGCTCCTCGGGCTTCTTTCTCTCTCTATCTTCTCTCTTTCACCCTCTCGTTCTCTCTCTAGAATCTCAGAACACTTGCCCATAACCCCCATTTGATAAAGCGCAGGTTTACATCTTCGTTCGATCTGTGCACTTTTGTTTCCATTGCCTTTGAATTTTTTCTAATTGTTTCGTAATTGCTCGTCTCTTCGTTCTTCGGTGAGGTTTGGTTTTGATCGGGGTTTTGTGTTCGATCTTAAGTTGCTTGTATCAGTTGTCAAACGATTCTATTCAACGTGTCTTTAATGCAATTGGGCGCGTGAAGATGTTTTTGTTTTTCGTTATTATGTTCAACCTTAATTTCTTCAATTTTTTTAACCTTGAGTATATTGAATTCGTATTTTGGGTTTTGGGGTTTAATTTTAATTGGTTTTTAGGTTGTGGGTTTTTGTTCCCGAGTGTTCCTATTATTTAGTTTTTGTTTTCTTTGGATAAAATTGCGGGATGATTAAGGTAAATCTGTTGTGTTTTGATTTTATTGTTTTGTGAATTCAAATATTGAGGCAAAGCTTTGGCTTGAATTTCAATTAAGTGTAAATTCTTTTTTTCAATATTCCCCTTCGATAAAAGCTATATCATAACTACTGTTGCTTTTGATGCCAAATAGACGTTGAAGAAAATTTGTTGTTTTACTTACATGCTTACGAAATTCCTAACGTAGGGTTTTATTGTATAGTCACTGCAGTAGAAGGCTTCTTAGGGGGAAGGAGAATTTAGAGTGGGAAATGGCTGGGGTATTGAGCGAGGAAACTGGAGTTGCAAAGTCTGCGGAGGGGTTTTCGAGTGGGCAGCGTTGTCAATCTGGTGAAGCATTGATCGAATGGCGGTCTTCTGAGCAGGTTGAAAATGGAACTCCATCAACTTCACCTCCTTATTGGGACACTGATGATGACGATGATGATGATGGAGGTATATTCTGGTCTATCTTTCAATTTTTTATTTTATCCTTTTATATGTTAACAGTCAATTCTCTAGGTCACGAAAATGCTTTGTTTTGTTCAAGGTGCAATATTAGAAGAATGCATGCAATACTTGAATTTAGGAAAGGAGTGAAGATGTTTTGAAGGAGATCCAATCAGTACAATACCATTTTGAGTAAATGGCTCGATAATGGGATATATTAAAAAAAAAATTCCTTATGCTTTTTGTCCTTTCTGAGGAGAAGGTCATCCATTTAGGCAAAAAATTTTACTTTCTTGTCGAACCTCTTTTTGAGGGAATCTCGAGATGAACGTTGAGGAATTCAGCCAATAAATGGGAGTATTTCCAGGAAGATGTAACTACAATTGATTTGTAATGCAAGACATACTATTCATGATTCTTTCAGTGACTAGCTAATAATCGGATTTAAGTGAAAATATGTCATTGCAAACTTAATGAGCAATTACACTTCGTCCTTGAGACCCATAGATGGAACCCAGTTATGTGAAAGTCAAAAGACAATTACGATGGTTTTGCAAGTTCTTAACACTAATAAGTAGTATCTTTGTCTTTTGCTTATTGTCAGCAAATGGAGATAAACAGTTAGTAGAAAGTGAAGTTTACTTTTAGTCATGTTTTTCTCTGCGCTTCTCTTCTATCCAACCACTTGCATGAACCAAATGCATAAACAACTGATGGCGGAATGATAAAAGAAGTATGTTATTGCTTAAAAATATTTTCTGCATTTGTTGTTTTATTATAAGATGTGTAGTTGTGCTCTGGTGAGCAAGTTAAAATAATTTTAACGTCTTCAAAGTTATGTAGATCTCAACCTTACTTGTATAAAAACTGGTGAGCAGATAGAGCTATATGCTATTTGAGCGTAATATCTTCTGTAAACTTTGATGTTTATGATGTATAGAACTATTATGGTGAGCTAGTGAAAACCATGTTTTTGATGTCTAAAGTCAAATAATTGCTTTGTGATTGTGGTTAAGATTATCTGATCGTCTCATAACTCTCTCTACCAATTATTAAAAATCATTCATGAAGTTGATTTCGATGAATCCATGCTTCAATGTGTTAATGCCTGTTCAACTGCTTAGCATGTTTTTCTTCTTCCTCTTTCCTTTTCTTTTCGGTTGAAAAGGGAGGGAGGAATTGCTATTGCCATATATATTTACGTACATACATATTCAGTGTTGACCAAAAATGTGTAGATTAAGACATTAAGAATGAGTAGTTGCACTAATAGATGATACAATGAAAGATGCTCTTGGGTTAAAGTCAATTAGGTGCTTTTGGTGCTGAAGTCTGCTACCAGTTTATGTAATTACTTCTAGTTTTTTCTCTTCTTTACTTAAGATTAGGGATTAATTATTCTGCAATCTAATTTTTCTAATTTGCAGGGCCCAAACCCTCTCAATTGTATGGAAAATACACCTGGAAGATAGAAAAGTTTTCACAGATTAGCAAAAGAGAGCTCCGCAGCAGTGCATTTGAGGTTGGCGGTTACAAATGGTATGTTGCTATACATGTGATGACTTTTCATATATTTTGTGTATTGTATGCCTGCAAACAAACATGTTGTCTGCTTTGACTAAAATTGGATACACAAATCTTGGGATACTTTTCATTGTGAAAACTTTGAATTATTTATAGCTAGGGAAAAGGGCATTTCACAATGAAATGTTGCTTTATAGGATGCGATCAACAAGTATTCAGCATTTTATGTTAATTTTTGTCATCATTTATTTATTCCTTTTCATCGAAAATTTATGTCAAGGGGTGTGTTTTGCAACTTGTTTTGGGAATAAGTTTCTGTTTCAAATTTATTATTAGAACAAAGATGATCTGTATAATTGTTTGTTTCAATGGTTTTTAGGATGGATATGTCTTCTTAGAAAAAAGATGATGTCTCAATCATGTTTTTGTATACATATATATACATATATTTATGTATGTATGTATGTGCATATATCCTCTTATTCCATACCTCTCTCCTCCGACACTAGCTCCTCCTTTACTCAAAAGAGATGTGGCAGGACCAGCAACCATTGTGGTGTTCCTAACAAACTTATTCTTGTCTATGACTTCTTCAAACGCAACAAGTGCTTCAATATGTTCTGATTTCAATAATCCATCCTAGATAATGATAGATAATGATCAAATTTCAACTTTGTATAAAAATTAGCTAAAGGAATACCATGAAATTATGTTTTAATTCCTTGGTTGCCAATGCGATATATTAGAGATTGGTACGTTCATATGGCATCCATACATACTTGGATGTGCTGAATCACCCACTCTATTACTAGTTTGGGTTTAAACATTTCTTTATGTGGCAGGTACATATTAATCTATCCACAAGGCTGTGATGTTTGCAATCATCTATCTTTGTTCCTCTGTGTTGCCAACCACGACAAACTTCTTCCAGGTTTTGGCAGTATTGACCATATGAACATTGTTTTGGTAAAAACTACTAGCTGCTTTGCTGCTGTGGTTACTCTTTCCTTTATTTTCAATTGTGACACAGGTTGGAGTCACTTTGCGCAGTTTACCATTGCGGTCGTGAATAAAGATTCCAAAAAATCAAAATATTCTGGTTAGTTGATTGGCTTTTGACGTATTTGCCTAATTAAGTGAACCGTGTGTTTTCGACTAAACCCAAGTTCTGCAGACACATTACATCGATTCTGGAAGAAGGAGCATGACTGGGGATGGAAAAAGTTTATGGAACTATCAAAAGTTTCAGATGGGTTCTTAGATGCTGCTGATACACTGATTATTAAGGCTCAAGTGCAAGTAATTAGGTAATTTACAGCCTTTAAGTTACTTTTTATTATCGTGTTTGTTGTACTATTTATCTGAAACTTACTCTTAGGGATTTATCTATAGGGTCCGATCTAGATATAAAGCCAAATGATGCAATATTTTTCCTCTTATTGAGTTTTAATAAAGAAAGAAAATGCATATCTCTACGATGAATTGTGTCTACCAGGTCGTGAATGCTGTGGAATTTGGTGGATGTTCTTTTATTATTCATATTTTGTCATTTTTCTTTAATCACATGGTAGTACAAAATGAAGTAATGTAATATTGATTTTGGTTATGCATTTAAGACTTTGGTGTTTGGTTAGCGATTTCTATTTTGATCCTAATATGATTGAATGGATCACCAAAATAGATTGAATGGATCACTCTTCTGCTTGAAAAGGGTATAGTTGTTTTCCATTATGACAAATGATCCTCACCTTGTTTATTTTGTCTGCAGAGAGAAAGCCCATAGGCCTTTCCGGTGTCTTGATTGCCATTATAGGGGAGAACTTGTTAGGGTATATTTGACAAATGTAGAGTTGACCTGTCGACGTTTTGTCGAAGAGAGGCGAGGCAAACTTGGGAAGTTGATAGAGGACAAAAATAGGTGGTCAAGGTACTTGATGTTTTTTCTCTAAATTTGTTAGCAATTCAAAATGTTTGTGCTTATTTCTGAGTTACCCTTGTCATATTACTGTTGGTAGATGATGGTTTGTAGTGCTTTGTTTATTACTTTATGAGATTATATTGAGTGATGTGACAATATTTTGAGAATTTTACTTTGTCTTGTAACTTGTTCATGGAAAACTTAATGCAAAACTTATCCAAGTTTGACTGTAATTTTGTAATTTCAAGTCTAATTCTTCTTTGGTTTTGATTTTTTATATATATATCTTTTCAGTTTTTGCGCATTCTGGTTGGGAATGGATCAAAATACTCGACGCCGTATGTCTAGGGAGAAAACAGATGTTATTTTGAAAGTAGTTGTGAAGCATTTCTTTATAGAGAAGGAAGTGACATCTACTTTAGTAATGGACTCCTTATATAGTGGTTTGAAGGCTCTTGAAGGCCAAACTAAGAGCAAGAAAAATAGGTTAAAGTTGTTGGACAATGAGGAAATGACTCCACCAATGATTTGTGTTGACAAAGATATGTTTGTATTGGTGGATGATGTGCTGCTACTGCTTGAGAGGGCTGCCATGGAACCATTACCTCCCAAAGATGAGAAGGGTCCCCAGAATCGTACAAAGGTGGGTTGCGTACTGTGTCATTATTTTATGATGAACCTTTAGCTACAGATGTAGGTGTGATTTTCTGTTCTTGCTTTCGATTCGTAATCTTTGTTCTGACAAATTTTTTGTGCAAATTTTAGCTGTATAATAATTGAAACATTCATCTCCATGGCTTCGGTCTTATGCTTAGGTCTAAGCTTTTAATGCTTAGTCTGGAATCTCCTGGAATTTTTTCTTGTGAATTTCGGCTGTTTTTTATGGTTGGTTATACTTTGCAGTTTTACTCTGGATGCTTAATGAGAATAAGAATTAAAAAAAAAAAGGTTGTCAAACTGGATTGTATTTCTCCAGTTGACTGTTACCAACTGGGCTCTTATAGTACTGTGATACTGATAGTTTCAGCTCAGGTGGTGTTGGAATGCTGTTTGGTTTCTGGCAGTGACATTCATGCCAATTTACTTCTCTATGAGTTTCGTACTGCTCTTATTGGCAGCTGATGCAAATAGAAGAGAGTCACTGTCCTTTTTATGAAATCCACGTTTACTGCAATTCCTTTGCCAGCTTTAAATGGTGAAAACAATCTAATTATATTGCGCATAGAATTCTTGACTTCTGTTGCTCTTGATGTTTTCTTTTTTCCTTTTTTTTCCTTCGATGAGCTTATATTGTTGTTGGATTTCTTCTTCATTCTTCATTGTTGCTGCATTATTAGGGCTTCTGTTGCAGTATATTTTTAGCATATGTATGCAGATTGTGCCTTTGGCTGTGGGAGACTCTTAAGTAGCCTGCACATATGTTTCAGAGTTTTCACATCTTCAATTACCAGTCCTTGTTATATTACCCTTAATTATCAACTTTTACTGTAGTTTTAATTCCTGATTTTAATGTTTATAAATGGTGTTAAACTGTATTTGGATAATCAAGTGGCAATATTTGTAGACAAAACTTAGAAACTAAATGCTTGTGTGGTTACTTCGGGAATGCCTGCTGGTTAGGTTAAAGAAAGTACATGCTTATGAAATACTGTAATAGTTAGATTGGACCCCTTTACACTCTTTTGTCATACAAATACATTGTAAATGGATTGATGAAGCTTATCATACCTCAAAAAATGCAGGAAGGAAATTCTGGAGAAGAGTTGAACAAAGATTCCATTGAGCGCGATGAAAGACGTCTTACAGAATTGGGTCGTAGGACAGTGGAAATATTTGTCCTTTCACATATCTTCAAGTAATATATAATCCTTAAATGCTATTTCTAATAGCTAATACTGCAATACTTATTGTCAGACCTATTACCGGGTGTTGTGAAAGTATTTATGACCATTTATTGGGCCCTGTAATTTTTCTTTTTGAATCAATATAAGTTGTGAGTCTTGTGCAAATTGGAAATTTGAGGTCAAATATGCAGGATTTTCAATACTGTAGGTTTATACTTCTTTTTAACCTAGTATATCTTCATGAATACGTTCATTATCTAGAATGTTAGTTTGGTTTATTTCATCCGTCACTGTGGATAATGGAATAATGAACATCTTTAACAAGGATCTTCGAGACATATGGGAATAGTTAGCCTTCAAAATCGATCAATTTTGTTAATGTGTTAAGGGTTACTGGCAGTACTCTGTTTCAGGAAGCATGTCTGTGGAGTGTATGTTCTTGCAGAATATTTTAGTTCCTATGTAAATGGCTTAATTATTTTCCTTTGCTTGTAGCCATAAAATTGAAGTTGCCTACCAGGAAGCGGTTGCTTTGAAGAGGCAAGAAGAGCTAATTCGTGAAGAAGAGGCTGCGTGGCTGGCTGAAAGTGAACAGAAATCTAAACGTGGGGCTTTGGAGAGGGACAAGAAATCAAAGAAAAAGCAGGTATATATCTTATCTACTTTCCATTGAAAACTGAAGGCCTGTTCAAGATGACCGCAAGCACTTTTTCATATCTACTACTTAACAGGGGAGTAAATTGGTGCAAAATTTTCTCATTTTTTTTCCCTTGTTTTCTGGTATCGTTGGGATGGGGGCTTGGATGTAAGGGAAGCAGAAGTGGATGTTATAATTGAGGTTTTAGTATATTTTACCGTGCTCAAGTACTGATACTTACCTACAACGTACAGGCCAAACAGAAACGAAACAATCGCAAAGGAAAGGATAAAGGAAGGGATGAAAAGCGAGTTGTAATTTTACCGGAAAAGCACCAAGACCAAAACACTAATAATGAGAAAGATGACTCCGTTGTGGAGGAATTACATCCTGTGGTGGAAAAGCTTGATGTTCGGGAAGACATATCAGATGTTTCTGATTCCGTGGATGGTGTTACTGAAGTGCTGCAGCCTGATTCAGAAGGCAGAGATTCAAGTCCTGTTAATTGGGATACTGACACTTCAGAAGTTCATCGTCCAACAGAAGCCTGTATCAGTGAAGTTAGTGGGTTGACCTCCATAGCAAATGGTTTGACTGAAAAAAGAAATGCCTCAGCAATGGATGATAGTTCCTCCACATGTTCGACAGATTCAGTTCCTTCAGTAGTTATGAATGGTCCCTGTAAGGGAAACTGTAATTCCAATTGCAAAAATGAAAGATTGCCTAGCAGGTAAAGTTGTGAATGTATTGCTTTTTATTCTCTCTTAACGTCTGTACTTTTATGACATTTATTGTGCACTTGATAGCTGTAGAGGGAAGGGTCAAAGGGGTAAAGCGACAGGCAATGGGAGTTGGACAACGGAAATTGAAAATCACCGTTCCCGGCTTGCAGCAGATACTGGAGACCACAATGGTGTTGCTGGAAGTAGCAGCAATAATGAATGTGAGCTTGAATCTGTTGTTGTAATCACTTCTGAGCAGCACGTGGTTCAGCAGGTGGAGTTGGAACAAGTTTTCTGTCTTTATTTCAGATTTTTACTTGATCTTAGACTGCATTTTCAATTCAAATTGATATTATTTGATGAACATAATCTTCTTTTAGCTCCCATTTTGTTATCTAGTGGTTATATAATAGTCTTACATTAGATGTCTGGGTTTCTTAAAGTTGCTTTGCTACTATCCAACATCTTTATTTGCATCCATGAATGAAGTGTCATTGATGGTAATTAAACTTTTGCTTGGAGTTTTATGATCTTTAATTGAGTTCCTGTATTAGAACACGAATTTAAGGGCGAGCCTTGGAGCAACTAGTAAGGTTACTCCTTTATGACCGGAAGGTCATGGGTTTAAATTATACAAATAACTCCTTTGTAAAATACAAAGGAAAAGCTGCGTACAATTAATAACTTACTCCCACCCGCTCAAAGTGGGGAGCCTTATGCACTAAGTTTGCCCTTTCCTCTCTATTAGTTAAGGGTAAAACTGCGTACTACTGGATCTCTCTAGACTTCGCGTGCTAGCAGGATTTCTAATGAGTAGTATTGTTATTGTTGTATTAGAACATGAATCTGATTTGAAATTTTTTGTTGAAACTTCATTTTATTTTTTGTTGTTATAAACTCGGAGTGATGACCTTGCAAGTATTTCAGCATACCAGTTCCTGCGTCATTCTTTTTCTTACTCCCGGTTGTCTTACCAGCATTTGTAGTTGAATCTTGAAAGCTTTTCTGTGAATAAATTTATGCTGCTTCATGTTGATAATCTCTCGTCCCTCATATTGCTTCTCTGTTTTCATGATACAGGAAGGTGATAGCATTTCACCTCACAAGAAACTAAGCACCAACTATGTGGTTGATGTGGAAAGACCCTCTAAAGAGAAGACAACAGCTGTGTTGCCATCTCCAAGAAGCTCGCCCAGAAGCCCTCCTCAGTTGAAGTCAGAAGACAAGAGTTTGGGTATTGTTGATTCTGCACAAAGTAAGAAAGGAGGTTCAAATTGCCCAATGCAGGGTGATAAAACATCAACCTCGATTACCTCCCCCAAGAGTGTAGTTGTGATTAATGCTGAACCCCATAATGCATCGACCCTGAAGCTGTGTGAAAAACCAGTACCCCAGCAAGTGCCTGTGATGTCAAGGCCTTCTAGTGCTCCTTTAGTGCCTGCACCTAGACCCACTGCTCCAGTTGCTTCCATGGTTCAGACCACCCCATTGCTTGCTCGTTCAGTAAGTGCTACCGGGCGACTTGGGCCTGAACCATCACAAGCTACTCAAAGTTATGTCCCTCAATCCTATCGAAATGCGATAATAGGTACTGCTGTTGGTACAAGTTCTGCCAGTTTTCCTCATACCATCCTTTCAAGCTCTGGAGTGAACCTGTCCCCCACACAGTCATCCACTATAGTATCTCCCAGGATCTTTCTACCCCAGAGCTCTGAAAGGGTAGAGCTGAACTCTGTACAATCTGGCTTTCCTTTTGGCATGGTAGCTAGGGATATTTTACAGAATGGACACCATTGGATGGAAAATTCTCAAAGGGATACTTCTAGAAGCTTGCATTGTGACACTTCGATTCTTGGGGATGGGATTAAAAACCTTGAGTTGCACCCACCAGTAAGCAGTGGATCTCGGGAACTTTTCTCTACGGAGTTACCTGCCTGTACATCTGGTCGTCAGACTCAAGGTATGGTGACGGATGAATTCCCACATCTTGATATTATCAATGAGTTACTTGATGACGAGCACGCAAATGGGAAGGGAGTTGCAGCAAATAGAGGTCTTCAGTCTCTGAACGATGGACAACACACCTTACATCGACAGTATTCTTTCCCTTCTGACATAGGCTTGTCAAGTAGCATGTGTACCTCATCCAACAGCTCTTGCCGGTTTGAGCGTACAAGGAGTTATCATGAAGGTGGGTTTCAGCATTGTTACAGCTCTTCAGGACCTCATTTTGATGCAGCAAGGGAATATGTTCCGCAGGCAAGTCCGCTAACTTACGCAAATGGGCAGATGGATGGTTTGATTCAAAGCCAGTGGCAATTAGCTGGTTCAGACCTTTCTCTAGTAGGAATGAGGAATCTGAAGGGCGATGGCTCCCCGTACTACGGTCCTGACTACTCAAATCTGGCATGTGGTGTCAATGGCTATAATACTGTATTTCGGCCTTCAAATGGACATTGAAGGGATTCCCTAGGAGGGACATTGTCTCCGAATGAGCGAGTCATTGTCCTTTGTAATAATGAAATTTGAGGAAATTGTTGGGTCTTAGCGTTGGAGTGAGGTTGTAATCTTTTCATAAGAAACCATTTTGTAAAGAGTGCTTACCCCTTTTCATTGCTTCCAATCTTTCCGTTAATTTTAAGGTCACGATGAGTTTCTAATTATTATTTCCCGGTAGTCTTGATTATTGTGTTTCTTTTTATTAACTTGTTGAACTATAATTTGGATTGTCTTACGCAGCGTTTGGTTCCTGTTCCCGTTAGTAGGGACAGAAGACAAGACAAAAATCCTGTCTTCGGACATGTTTAGTTGCTTTCCCTCGAATTTTTGTCCATTGTCTCCGGTAGACAGGGACAAGGATTTTTGTCCCTCCCAAAAAGGGAGGATAGGGACACGTCCCTGTCTCCGGCACATAACACAACCAATTTTTACACATCTGACCCCGACTCCTTCACCCTATTCTTCCGCAATTCCTTGGGCTGTCTTCGTCCTCGACTCCTCCTCGTCATTGCCGAGGATCGCGACCACCACAACTCTACCCTCACGATTGCAGTCTCCAGCCTTTTCTCTCGCACGCTGCCCTTCTTCCCCAAGACGTTCGTCTCTCCTGTGTCAAGTATTTGATTGTATGGTGGAAAAATGTCGGTCTTCTTTACTTGACCAACACTCTGGTTGCGCAAACGTCTTGTACATTGTCGTCTTCGCAAAACTCTCTGTCCCTCTTATGAGTCATTTTGTGGTCTTCTTCTACTGGGTTTTTGAATTGACTTCATCTTTGGGGTTTGAAGTTTTTTGGTTTTGCTTTCAGGAAGGAGGAGATTGGTTGGGAGGTTGATTTATGTTTCTGTGTTTTGATGATGCACGATTTAATGTGGGGATTTGGTTGGTTCCGAAGATCTTATGTAGTTTTTGTTTGCATAATGTGTATGTATTGTGTCATTGTGGTTGGATAGCTGTTGAAATTCCCTAACCAAAGAAGAAGGAAGTGTTGAAGAGGGTTTAATTGATATGGAAATGTGAACATGAATGCATATAAATGGCTGAGAAAATGTAGCATGTTATCATTCGAGTACTTGAACATGTAATTAATCAAACTTCTAAGTTATATACGGTTATGTTATTCATTCATTACTTTAACAGAAATTGTGTTTGAGCAATATCAGTTTAGTTTATGGAATTGAATTGTATCCATTCATTGAACAAGGTGTTTCTTACATATGCCAATTTGATTCTTACAAATTTAAATGCATTGGTTACTTATCTGAATATGGGCAATTGGTTGATGCTTGCAAATGCACAAAACTTAAATGATTTTTGGATCCTTTCGAATAATTTAACCTGTTTGTTTGATTCTGTTTAGGAATCATTGCTACTTGTTGATCGGTGAGAGGTTGTAATTATCTCCAAAGATTATCTTCGGTTTCTGTTGAGAGGTATTTGATCGAATGATGATGCATGGATCTTTATCTATTATCTTTGATAACTTAATTCTTTTAAAAGCTCGATAAAATTCTATATGATTTGAGATGTTACATAATGGAGTGAAAGTGAAAGTGTGGTGTTACTCCATAAGATAACAAATATAGATAGAAGTATCATAACATTAAAACACTATTATATGTGGAACATGAATTTAGAATATTATTAAACTGAATTTACAAGTTTTTTTTTCTGAGAAGAAGAATATGTTAATAATATGAAGCAAGTGTACACAAAAGTTTGTTATAAAAACTATACAAATAAAGACTAGATAGTTATTACATCAAAGTGATTATTTATCGTATAAAGTGACAATTTAGGGTCATTGAGCTAGTTGATTCTCTAAGTTATTTGGCATTGGGAGCTAAACCAGTGATTGTCTCCGTATGCTAAGATATGCTGTCTAATTCTGACGCACAAGCTTTTACAGTAGTTTCATTAGAGTTCAAAGAGCCACTAAATATCCTATTGTTTCTTTCTTCCTAAATATCAGTAACTAGGCAATTAAAAGCTACTTTGAGCACCCATAGATCTCCTTTATGTTTCATCTGAACCTCATTGCACCACTTGATAATGTCTATCCAAGAGTATGGTGGGCTATCTTGATGAAAAGCTGAATGATTGCCTTCCAAATGTATTGACCATATTGGCATTGAAAAAAGATATATTCTATGTTTCCAATAGAAGACTTGCATAGAATAAACTAATTTGGTAAAGCAGAAAATTGTGTTATTTTGTCAATTGTGGGAAGTCTGTTTTTGATTGGTAGCCAAGAAGTGATTTAGGCATGAGGAGAATTGTGTTTATACCGTATGAGCTTATGCCATAATACATTTTGATTGGTGCTTCTGGAGAGGGACCAACATGATGCATTAGAGAAGGCACCAAAAAGTTTATGCAGCCCATGGATTACATCTTCTTTGGAGGTGTTTAGGACAATATTTGGCAAGAAAGTGATCAATCCAAATGTTGAAGATAAATCAAAGAGGTTTAACATGGGCAATGCTTCAGCAACAATGATATTTGAGTGTAATGTAACAAGGAGGGGATTTGCTTTAGTGACAAAAGCTAGAGGACCAAAGGCGGTCTAGTGATCACACCAAAAGAAAGTGGTTCTGCCATCATTACTGAATGTTTGTAAGAGTTTACAAGTTATTATAGAATTTAATGGGTTTAATTTAATACTTATCATAAATGTAAACACAAGATTAGTTAAAATAAATATGATTTTCTTGCAAGATAACTATATAGACATTAGGATGATCTATATTATTATCTTAACAAATTAAAAAGTAGTAGTGATATGAATTTAGTTGATAAAGTATAAGCAATAGCTTGTTAACTATCATCGAAGTTTACTTTCTAAACTCAGGTATACACCTTGAAACTAGATATAATTCATTATTTTGTTATCTTTTTCTATCATGCATTTCAATTTTAACTAATTTAGTAGTATAGTTTCCTTTAGTGATTGAAAAATTAATTTGATAACTAAAATAATTAAGTGGTGAATACATTATGACAATTTACATATTGCCCACTGGAATAAATTAATTTTTGCAAACTATACACTTATAATTAATTGAATAACAAAAGATTTGAATATTATAAGGGAAAAGAAATAGCTCAATCACTTATCCAATCCAAAATCATATTTTAGAACATGAGGTGGAAGAAAGATTATATCTTAAAGAAGAAAGTCTTGTCTAATTTTAGAAGTCCTTAGGTGGTGTGCGACAATTAGAAAAAACGAAATAGGTGTTTATAAGTCCTTAACATTTTAAATTTTCAATAATCATAACATTTTGTTATTAGCATATTAGACCTTATTGTTACCAAATACTCATAAATTAGCCATTAACATTTTTAGAACTTAGTAATTCAATTCTTTAATTTTTCTTACAATATAAATAATACCTTATTATTATCACATTAAATTCATTAATTTTGACATCAATATTAATTCCATCCAAATAAAGGATGTTTTATAAAGGATTGCTAAAATTAAAGGTTAGCTTATTCATTAAGAACTTATTTAAATTTTGTGAAAATATTAAATATTACTCATAACTATGAATTAAATACTAAGTTTGTTTTCAAGTTAATATAGATAAGCATATAAGTGAGGAATACATAATAGTTGTTACTTATTTCCACATGGCTTGCTATAATTAACCTTAATAATTACAACATTTTAGAAGCTTAGTAAGAGCAACTCTCGCTTCTCTCTAATCCCCTCAATATGGTTTTGGTTCCCTCTTGTCTAGCTTTTAACTTCTTTACTTTCATTTTTCTTTCCCAGTCATCCTTTCTCTTGTGTTATCTTCTCAAGTGGTTGTTTATAGTTCCTCTTTAGTTTTTTTTCTTTTTTTCCTCTAAAGTTACTGACCTTAGTTCCTTCTCCTTTCCTCTTAACTTAATTTCTTTCTTTCTTTATGTTCTTTAAATCAGCTTCTTCCCCTGAGGCTCTTAGTATTTGTTGGCTCCTCTCTTTCCTTCTATTTTTTTTCCTTCTCACCTCTTCTCGCACATAGTCATTGCTTGTTTTGCAACGAGTTTTTAATTTTTTTTAATGTTACCCTCTATCATTTTCTTTTCTTTTTTTCACGTCGAGCTTTTTATCTTCCCATTCCCTGGCTCTAACATGTCCCTTGAAGCCTTTCCTCCTTTAAGTTATATCTCTTCTACTCCTAGTTTTAACCCTCCTTTTATTGTCACTTTTGTTACTCATATCATATCCTCTACCTCTTTAAGTCACTGAACTAGCTCTTCTCAACCTAATTTGTAGATTTGAGGTAACTCTTCTTTCTTGGACCTACCTTAATACTACCCTCCTAAGGAGAAGATGGGATTTTTATGGTGGTACCCTTTTGATGTTTTAAGAGCTAGAGCCACAAAATAGGATTCCACTCTGGTAGGCTTCTTTCTAAATAAAAGGCCAACCTTTCTTCTGATCAACTCTCAGGAAAATTATTGTCAAAAGAAGATTAGTTTAAAAGACGCTTTAGTTAATAAACAGGACCTTATTCTCTTTTAAGTTGGATCCGGAGGAAGACTCTCAAAAATATTTTAGAATCAGGACCTTGGCACTTTAATAATTACCCCTTATTTCTCTAGTATTGGAAACTCAGTATCCAGTTGAATAATCTATTGTAAAGCCAGGTTTCATTGTAGATTAATATTCATAATGTACTCTTAGATTATTAGACCAGTAAAGGATTGAGTTATCTAACAAGTTATAAAGGTAAACTAGTGTCCATGGATGAGGCAATAATTAAAATAAATAGAGTGAATTATACTAGGATATGTTTCATGGTTGATACATATCAAAAAATGCCAGAAGTTATAAAAAATGAGGTACCTATTAGTAAGAGATTTAAAAGGAGGGATTATATTAAACTCATAAATATAGATTCTCCAAAATTGCATGCCAATATCACGGTTAAGGTTCAAGATGCTAGTAATCTTAACTATTCTTTTAACTAAGAGCCTCTAGCTTCATATAAGGTGTATTCCAATCTCATGTTTGATAAGCCAATGATGTCTCATTCCCAGGAGGACCAAAGTTCACTTTGTAATAGGAATTCTTCTTTTGCCACTCCACTTAATAAGGTTAGCTTTATGACTTGTCTCCTAGTGAGACATAACTTTATACCAACTATGTTGGTGAGCCTTATTCCAAATGCAACTAAAATGCTAATCAATATTCCTGATCCTAAAATGTTCTCTTTTTTAGCATCAAGTTACCTATACTAAAGATATTGACTCAAACTTGCTACTATAAGAAAACCTAATAGAAAAATCAGGGAAGCATCTCCTAATCTTCCTCCTCCCAATATCTTTAATCTCTTATAATGTAAGAGGGCTTAATAGCTCCCTAGAAAATAAAAAATAGTGTATGATTATTTACAAGATACTAAACCTTCTTAAATGGTTTTTTAGAAACCAAGCTTAAGGAGATCAATTATAGGAACGCGAGCTTCTTAAAGAAGAATTGGCCTATTGCCTCTAATCATCAATCTCACTATAATGGTAAAATTGAGATTACTTTTGATCTGGATAAGATAAGAAGCTCTTTACTACTTGATTTTTTATCAACTTATTCGCCCTTACATAAAGATCTTGCATATCAACACTATCATTCATTTCTCCTTAATTTATGCTTATAATTCCTTTCCAAATAACTTCCTTATGGAATAAGCTAAAGGATATCAATTTAGGTATGAAATGTCATTAGATCGTTTTTAGTGACTTCAATAATACAATTCACTTCTCTAAAGTTGAGGGAAATGCTTGGCTCAGAATCCATACTGATGATCTCATCCAATATTTAAGAAATATTGAAGCCACTGATCTTAAGATATAGGGGCATTTCTACACGTAGAATAATAAATAACAAGGAAGATTGTTTGTTAGGAAAAAAATATGAAATGACTTTTGGTAATGCTCAATGGCTCATTGCTTTCCCATAAAGTAAAACTTTATTCAACAATTCATTATTCACAGACCATACTCCTATCAAAGTATATAGACTTAATGAATTTCTCTGTATGAATAACCCTTTTATATTTAACAACCTCTTAGTGCAAACTCAAGGTTTTGAACTAAAAATGTTTAAAAAAATCATGGTATGTTTTTCTTAGGTACAAATCCTTTGTCTGTATAAGTAAAATCTAGAAAATCTGGGAGGAACTCATGCTTCTTAATACTAGGACATTTTGTAACACCCATCAGGCAATAACTGATAATAAAGCCAAGCTAATTCAAGCTTAAAATAGTCTTTGCTCCTCTTAAAAGGATATTAGAAAGTAGGAGGAGGATAAATATTCATCCTTAAATTATGCCAAAGTAGGTGAACTATTTTATTTTGAAGAAAAGATCAATAATACAATGGCTCAATGATGGAGACAAGAACTTTAGCTTCTTTTATAAATTTTTCTTTCTAGGAGATACTTACATAGAATTGCTTCCATTTAGAAAGATGATGGACTTGTGATTCACACTCAATGTGAAATCTTACAGGAAACTTAAAACTATTTTACCAAGACTCTTAGTACTCCTTCTAATTACTTATCTTTTATGCAGACCCTTAAATATTTCATCTCTGAACAAATCATTGATAATAAGGTGGATCTCTAGCTTAGACCAGTTTGTGCTATAAATGTGCAAAAAGAGTTTATTTTCTCTTAACCCATACAAAGATCCTAGCCTTAATGGATTAAATGCTTTAAAAAGAAAAATATAGCTATATATGTACGATTTATAACTAAAATGGTGTTGAAACTCTTCAATTAAGGTAAAAAGCTAAAGGGGCTTAATATGACCTTTATAAATCTCACCCCTCCTTCTTGGAGTAATTTAGGTATATTTCTTATTGCAACATTATTTATAAGATAATCTCTAAGATCATTATTTCTAGGCTTAAAGTTATTCTTAGTCCATTTATCAATCTTGCATAATGAGCCTTTATTAAGCGGAGACAAATAGGTAATAAAATTATACTTGCTTAAAAATTATAGCATGAAAAATTAAAGAAAAGGTTATACCATCAAGATTGACTTTTATAAGATATTTGATTCAATAAACTAGAGTTTTATACTAGATGCCTATACAACATTTAGATTTCCAACAAAATTCATAAATGGGATTGAGCAATGCATCTTAACAGTATCCTATAGCATCTTAGTGAATTATGAGCTAAACAAGCTTATTAAAGGTGCAAACCCCTCTCTCCTTACTTGTTTACTCTTATAATGGAGTTCTTAATAGGCTTGTCAGTCATATAATTTGATAGGAAAGGGACTTCAAGTATTATCATAAATGCAAAAAAAAAATAAGAATTCACTTAATGTCAGTTATTTGTACTTTCAATAATCTCTTAGGTCTTTAAATGAATAGTGCTAAGAGGAAGTTGTTTGACTCAATAGGAGTTAAACATCTTACCAATTGGTTATTAAACCTAAAAGGACTCCGAGTAATGAAACATCCATTCATATACTTATGCATTCCTATCTCTTTAAAGAGACCTACTTGTGTAGATTTCCATTCTCTGATTGAAAGATTTCAAAAGAAGAATTAAAAAATGGTGTAATAAGAGCATATCCTTTATAGGCAAAACCCTATAATCAATAGTATGTATATGTATTAGCTTCTCTGATATTTTTCTAAGAATCTAGTCAAAACCTTAAAACAAAAGAAGAGGAATTTCTCATGGTTAGGTGAAACTACAAGAAGATTAATGGTAAAAGTAAAATGGACCGACATTTATTTACCAAAGTAAGAAAGGGGTTTGGGAATTAGTTTAATTATAATCGCCAATAAATTCTTATTGATTTAGTGACTATGGAGATTTCTAATGGATAATCAAGCTCTTTGGGTGGGATGGACCAATGTTCACTACATAAAGTAAGGGAATTTCTTGAATATTAAACCTAGTAATAGCACCTCCTAGACTATGTTACATATCTTCAATTTGAGAGCAAGTTTGGTTAGAAATTAAACATAAGATTGGTAATGGCTCTAAAACAAGTTTTTGGAATGATAATTAGAGTAATGAAAGTGCCCTTTCTAGCATTAATGACTTTAGTGCTCTAAGGAATTAAGAGGACTCTATTAACTAGAAGAGGCACTCTTCTAGATGTTTCACCAATTACTCTTGTAGGCAAATTGTGAGAAATAGAGCCCTAAAGATGAATTGGTATAAACCAGTGTAGTTTAAGTAGACTAGTCTTAGAGTTTCTTTTGTCCTTTAGCTTATATATAAATAAAAACTACACTCTAGATAGATTGAAGGGTAAACATAACATATCAAATCATTATTCCTTACGTAACTAAGAGATAGAATCCATTAATCATCTTCTCTTTCAATGTATCTCCTCTTATTACATTTGGAAAGAGATTCTTAAGCATCTCTACTACAACTGAAAACGGTCTGGGATTATGAGTTGATTGCGTCAAAGAAGGAGTACTAACAAAGGTGACATCCTTATTTTGAAATGTTTTTTGGAAATTTTTTCAAAATTAAATAATTCATTCATATGGAAAAATTGTGCTCCACATAAGTTCATATGATATTAACTTATCATATAAATGTCTATCCTTCATCTCTTGTTGTCCACGTTGATTAATCCCTAGAAAAATCAATTGTGTACTTCCTACTAAAAATTGAGTCTTAAACCAACATGCACCTAGGTATGGTTCTATCATATGTCGATCTACAATAGAGCCTACTAGCTCCATCCTTGCAATCTGCTTGCTTCTATTATACTTGAATTTGATTGAGAGGAGAAATCACATTCAGCTTGTCTCTCTAGATTTTGTATTTTTTATTAAATATCATTGGTTTTCTAGATTCATTTTCCTATTGGTTAGAACAATTCCAATTACATGCATATCTTAAACATTCCTTTTAACTTCAATAAATCCTCCTGTCTATTTAATTTTTATTATTACATGCTAGGTGATTTATGGAATCCTCCATTTAAGTGTTATTTTTGGACAAAAATTCAAATGCCTCTAATGAGTTGTTAGTTGTTCCCTTATGGAATTGATTGATATAACTGTTAATATTAATACATCATTTGATTCCCTTGTGAAAATTCTTTTGTTCCTTTTAAGACAAATATTGTAAATCATGTTGCTTAGGGTTAGTTTAGCCTTTTTCCACTCCAAAACTCTCTTTTTGTGGTTCTTGTTACACTATTGTATAAGGTCTAGCCATTTTTATGATGCAAATGTTACATCATTTACGCTTTTGACATGTTTCCATAATTTAGTAGTGCATTAACACTAAAAGAAAAGTGTTTTATTGTTTCTTCCTTTAGATTGCATAGTACACACCTTTCTGATACCTAAAAAATTACTTCATCCTCAAAAGTGTATGATGCATGTCGAACACATCGCAAAGTAAAACCTAAATCTACATAACTAAATTTGTAATGGTGGTAAGAAAGGATCATGTCCATATATAATGTGTGATTAGCTTTTATAATGAATAAATCAGTGTATAGGATTGGGGGAGAGGGGTTGGTTGAATTCAATTAATTAAACTAAATTAAACTATAGAAGAGAAATCAAATCAAATAATACAAAATTGCAAGGATTAATCAATAGCTTTTTAAATCTAACTATCGGTTTATTCTTAATATTCACACAAATATGTATAATCAATCATCATAGTGTTCTAATATCTCTCTTTAAAACTATTAACCATAGATTAACAACAAGCTCTGTTAATACCAGTTTTCCCTTAGATTATAACTAATTAAAATAAACTTTTTAATTAGGTCTAGTTATTCGATGACCCAGAATAAGCTCCCTAAATTTAGTGTGATAGTTGCATTACGGATTAGGAAAATAAATTTATCTAAGCAACAATCACATAAGATAGGATCATTTAACTTAAGCTATGTTATCCCTAATGATGCATGACCATTATTTTACCACACCTGAATCAGATTTACGATAATTACAGATTGTAATCTTGATTATGGCAATGAATGCACTTATGAATAATCTAGTGGGCCTATCTAAATTGTTCATATATAAATCCCAAACTTTAAACATAAAATAATTTAGTCAATTCCAAAAGAGATTTAAGAACAACATCACTAAGATTGATCAATGCCAAAACATGTTTACTAGCCTCAATATCTCCTTAGAACTGGAAAGAAGAAGATTAGCTGCTTATAGCTTTAAAAAAGGAAAGGAATTAGCCTCCTTTTATGTATCTAATTTGTATATATCCTATTTGGCCTCTTAATTTCCCTTTTATAATGTAAAATTAAGATTGTGTGACCATACACGGTCAATTACATGGTTGTAGGTGATCAATATATTAATTTTCCAAAAATAACAAAGTTACACATTCACATTTAGATACACAACCAAGATAAACGACTGTGTAACTCACTTACATAGCCATGTAAGTCTTCGTATGGTGTGTAGGTCATAGATATGATTGAAACATTGTCTTCGAGTTTGTACACATTTTCAGTGTTATATATTCCCATACATGATTGCGTAAGTCATAGTGGCTCAAATTCTTTCATTCTTTGTCCTATTTACACCTTAACTCATCTCCTTTTTTTCTCCATGAAGGCGAATGAGATTGAATATCAATATAACTTCACCTGAATTTAGCTTATTTTGATTCTTGTTCCTCCAACTTGTACCTAAACCAAAATATAAACCAAAATAAGTATCTTAGACATAATATAACATTAATCACTAAGCATTAGGGAATAAATAAATAAACAATCAAGCACTTATTAAGTTCCCCTACACTTAAATTTTGACCATCTTTGAGCAAAACTAAAGACTAAAATCAAAATTGAAACACTTACTCCTTGACCATATTTCCTAATAATAGACAGTCATAAGAAAAGAGGAATAATTTTTAAAACCTAAAGTAAGAATTGAACATTCAATGTTTTTACTTATGGTTAACCAATAACTATTTCCTTCAAAAACTGAGCAATCTAGGGGTAAGCTTTGATAAGTTATGTTTAAAAATGAGATCAATCTATAGGTACACTCAAACATCTTTTGTGATTAAGACATTCTATGACTTTTAATATTTTCAGTTCTTCACCACTAAAGTGTCATATACATAAAAAAAAAATCAAAGGACTTTTCAAGCTTGTAATGGGGCCAAAGGTTAAAGTGAGAAATATTTAGGTCATGTAGTTCAAAATTCATTAAAACTAGTAAAGCAGGAAAATCATTTAATTGGGTATCACGTGAAAATATTAACGTCCAATCAAGTCTGGGAACCATAATCTTTGATGAATGTAAGAACTTTATTCCACAAATTAGATCCAAACCTTCAAACCACAAACCATATGAGGCCCAAAGAACTAAAAGAAATCACCTATAATAATAATGATGAACAATCCACTATAATGATAAGGAATGATCCTTCATAAAAATTTCTCCCTTATTTACACTATAATCAAATCACTCATTCTATACAATTTTAGGAGGAAAGATTAACATAAATTACTTATAAAACAAATGATTTTCCTCATCGATAGCTTCTTTTCTTTTATTCTCTTTTTCTTTTCTTTTCTCTCCTTTCTATTTCAGAAAATAATTTTGGGAAATCAATAATATCTTTATCTGCAAAACATTCCGTATGATGTGTATTAGATAAAGTATAAGATATCATAGAGGTTATAGAATATGGCCTATTTCCATCTTTTATCAAATATTTTCTTTTGAAATCTTGGATTAGGGAAAGTGTTCTATCAAAATCTTTATCTTGTATATTATAAGATATCCTAGGATAAATATTAAATAAAAGTCTTTGATATCTAAGATTTCCTCTACAAATTCCCATACATGCTTCTCTTCTATTCAAAATCATGTCATCAATAATAGCAAGATTTATGGGGCTATTAATTGCTTCTCTAAAAGTATGTCTGATTATCATTTGAATTGATCCAATGTGAACCCATTCTAATTTTATCACAGAATTTCTTCAGGCAAATGATCAAGTTTTCTAGAAATATCTCTTTTAGATAATAAAGGAATCATTACTTTATTAGACGTAAGCCTAATATCCAAGGCCTTTTCTTTTAGATTTATACTATAAGACATATGATGTTTTTTTAATTTTAATTCAATTTTATCTAATAAAGTCGCATTAAATCCACTATAGAAATTTATAGAAAACGTAGTATTCTGAATCTTTTTAAGTATTCTTCTGTCAATCAAAGCTTCTTGACTGTAAGATTCTCCTATTTCACTCATTTATATCATAATGAGAGGTTTCTTCATATTTAGTATCAGTAATTATAAAAAATACTTTCTTCAAAAGAACAATCTTGAAAAGTATTGACTTGAATAAAATCTTCATTTTCTATCATCATTTCTATATCATCATCTATTTCGATTTTCTTTTTATGAAATCGTTTAGGGCATTCATTAGCATAATGTCCCTTTTCCTTATAATAGTAACACTTACATTCAGTTATCTTTCTATTTTTTTTCTTCTGTTTCTCTTAAACACAGGTTTTTTAGGTTTATATCCTTGTGTTCTTTTATAATATTTGGCTTTAGGTCTTTTAAAATATCTTTTCTTTAAGTATTTTTTCCTTATAATTCTTTTTTTATATATATAATAACAAGGACTATCACATCCAATCAAAGTATGCATTTTTAAATCATAGCAATATAAAGAATTTTTCTTTTTTATTCCTTTA
Source organism: Erythroxylum acuminatum (assembly GCA_026284645.1). Lineage (NCBI taxonomy): Eukaryota > Viridiplantae > Streptophyta > Magnoliopsida > Malpighiales > Erythroxylaceae > Erythroxylum > Erythroxylum acuminatum. Next base: position 15,955,835 of record JANKOD010000008.1, on the reverse strand, counting down.
TTTCTTTAATAATATCGCTTCATCATACCATTCACTTAATTTTTCTTTTAAGAAAGAAATTCTTTTTCCAAGTGTGTCTACTAGTCCTGGGCTATAAGTTGCTTCTAATTTAATTTCCCAAGCAAAACCAACAAGCTAATTATTAAGATAATTTAAAGCTAAAGACAAAATTAACATTGCTAGAATGTTGGAAATTTAAGTATCTTTGAATAAAACATCTTTAAATATATTTGTGTATTATTTACCTTATAGCATATTTTCCAATCGTGGTAGTATCTTTTAAAATATTTCCTTCTCTGACAAACTATAATTGAAATGCTTCAACAACTCTAATTATTAGGTTATTTATATCCATATCATTATTAAATATAGAATTTTTAGAGTTCTCATCTAAATTTCTCCAAAATTGAAGTAAACTATTTAACAATGTTTTTTCTAAAAATTATTTTGTAGTCTCATAATCCATTTTATAATAAAAAATGCTACTCACAGGGCAATTTCCTATTTATAAATTGCTTCTTTTATATCTTGTATACAATCAATGTCTAAATATATTCCAAAAGATTTAAATATTCTCTTCTCATCTTATTTATTAGAGTAAAACCATCTTTTATCTTTAGTTGCATATATATTCCAGCATATCCTCTAGTAGATGTACTAAAACTTTTCGAAGGAAATCGAAGAGGATTTTGTGAGGTAGTAGGCCATCACGTAGAGTAGGATTTATGAGTTCCTGTGAGTTGGAATGTCAACCCTAGGATACCAAATTCAATGTACTTATTTTCAACCTTTTTCATCCGTCCGATTAAGTTACAATCTGGCAGTCTTTAATGCTCCACGCTTCCATCTTTCCATCCTTTGATTAAAGCTATTCGTCATGGCTCCTATCTAGCCACGATTTCGATCTTTTCACCGTCCGATTCATCAGAATCCAAAGGCTGTAAATAACTCTGGACAGACTCTCTGCAGCTTTGCTCACATCGTGACGTTAATATCCCGCTCTTTTCCTCTTTTCCAAGCCCTGGAATTCTCTCTCTCTGACTCTCTCCACCTTCGTTTCTGTTTTTGTGTGTGAAAGAAGAGGAAGAAGACATGCAAGAACAAGCTACAAGTTCAATTGCGGCCAATTCTCTGCCTTCAAGCAGCGAGAGATCTTCCAGCTCTGCTCTGCAGCTTGAAGTCAAAGAAGGTCTGATCTTTCCGCATATCATGCTTTTCGACTTCATTGCATGGTTGAGCATGTTTTAAAGTTTCTAACATGTGAAATGTAACGCCTTTTGTTCCGTATAGACTGTGCAATCCATTAAGTTTTGATATCATGAATTGCTTGCATTGTTTTCCGTTTTATTTTTTATTGATCTAAGCTCGTCTCACTATTTCCCTACCTGGGACTTTTGTAACTGTAGAATCTCTTTGATGTGTTCTTGTTGGGTTTTCTGAAGAGAATTTATGTGGATTCACTATATAAAAATGGTTGCTTTCATTCATCATGGTTTATTTGAAACTATGAAAGCCTTTTGATTTCGTAGTTGTGTGGCTTTATAGGTATGGAAAGCGACGAGGAAATAAGAAGAGTGCCGGAAATCAGCGGAGAACCCGCAGGAGGGTCGGCCTTAGGTCGAGATACTACTAGTTCGCTCACCGGAACAGACCGGACTCAGGCGACGGGGGAAGGTACGCGGAAAAGAGGAAAAAGCCCAGCAGACAAAGAAAACAAGCGGTTAAAGAGGTAAGGAAGCAAGTTAGATGGGTAATTAAAATGAATGTAATTCTGCCAATTTGTCATGAGATTAATTAAGCGAAGGTGTACGAGGGAGCGTTGGATTGACTTGGAAGCCTATGCTTGTTTGTGGGTTACCAAAAACTACAGGTTGTTGAGGAACAGAGTTTCAGCGCAGCAAGCAAGGGAGAGAAAGAAGGCTTACCTGAACGACTTAGAAACGAAAGTGAAAGAATTGGAGAAACGGAATTCTGAACTTGACGAGAGACTTTCCACTTTACAAAATGAGAATCAGATGCTAAGACAGGTACGTCTTGACCACATTCACTTCAACTACGTTACGTATATAAATGTCATTGGTGGTTTTTACTCGGTGCTTAGTTACCTTTATATCAGCTTTATAGAATGCCACCTATTCAAACAAAATGTTTAGAATTGGGTCTTCCTATCCTTTCCACCGAGGATGATTGAGTGGGTTAATAATGGTGGGATGAGAGGTTGTTGGTATTTGTCGTGAATCTGTAATTGGTTAGTGTAGTATTATGGACCGTCTCATTGGTGATGGCCCTGGTAATGCTCTATTTTGATGGTCCTGTCCTGTCCTGTTGCCATCAAAATAGAGCATGTGCTGTGCTGGTGCTATTAGGCTTTGCCAATTTGTCACTTCCTATTAAGAGCCTTTCTGGATCTTTTATTGGTTAATACCAACCACCCACCAAGTAAGCAAGTCCTCACGTCCACCGTGGGTTTAAGGTTTGGCATGTGAGCTAAATAAATTCCTTGTCAATCTAATATAAATGTTCCGGACAGATTATGATATAACTGAAGTATCCACGGTTTATGCATCTATAAATTTTCTCATTGTTTTGATTTGTTTTTAGATACTAAAGAACACAACAGCGAGCAGGAGAGGAGGAACTAGTGGTGGTGCTAACGTTGAAGGGTCATAATTTATGGTTTTCTGCATCAGTAGTAGGGATTATGAAATGTATTCTTCGTCCTCAAGTAGAAGTAGATGACGCCAATACAATAGTGTTTTTGTTTTGATGCTTGGAAATGGGCTCCGTATCTCTTTTCAGATCTAGCAGGTGGTGCGCCTGCCCTGCCCAGCCTTAAGGAAGTGGTGATCAATGGTGGTTGGCGAATTTCATGTGTATTATCATTAGTCGTGTTAAATAAATTTGTTTAAAATGCTATATTTAATTGTCAGGCAGAAGAGATGTCATTCTACTGGCAATTAGTTTTCGGCCTTTACGTAACTAGGCTTGCTTATTAACGTCAACGGAAAGCTTCGCAACCTGTGAAGACTAGTTGTATTTCATTAGAAGTAGGTTACAAGTTGGGCGTTAGAGACGTCCTCGCAAAGAAAGTGTATATATGATTAGTTCCATTCTGAAAGCAAGCAAAGATTTGTGCTTTGTTCAGTGGGCTCATGATTACATTACTAGAGAAAAAAAATTGTTTAGTTCATTTACTACTACTGTACTGCATTCTATTTCTTACACAGGAGCCTCTTTGAAATCCTTTATGTTTTAAAATTGAACTGAAACCATCCGATCAGATTGCAAAACACTAGTTTCATTTATATTCTATTATAATTATTAAAAAAAAGTTATTTGGCTGGTGAATATTTGAGAGAAAGAGTTCTTTTTTTTTTTTTGAAAGGAAAGAAAGAGTTCTTTAGTCGCAGAGATTCTGTAAAATTTTGATTTTTGTACCGTTAGTCGAGATGAAGGAAAAACATTTAGGGTGCGTTTACTTTCAGAAAACAGTTTCTTGTTTTCTATCTTGATTTTTTGCATATACATTTAGGGTGCGTTTACTTTCAGAAAACAGTTTCTTGTTTTCTATCTTGATTTTTTGCATATATTTTCAATTTTTATTTTCAGTGGAAAATTGTCGAAAACATGTTTACTA
>JANKOD010000008.1:15897742-15922747 GCA_026284645.1 Erythroxylum acuminatum | reverse complement strand
AAATAAATTATTTTTAATTATAAATCACATATAATATAATAAAGTAAAATTTAATAAAATTAAATTTATTAAATAATTAATAATTTTTTTTATATAATTAATAATAAATTATATATAATTAATAATAAAATAATAAACCTTTTACTAAAATTTTTATTATTTTCAAATAGAAAATATATAAAAAATTATTTGTCACAATTGTGACTTGAATCGTGATTTTTTAATTGGGCATGATTTCTGTTTTAAAATCACAGCGTTAAACCTCCCGTAACAACCATTTAATATTAAAGATATAATAGTCATCTATTATACATTACATTACATTCCATTCCATTCCATTCTATTCTATCCATTTTCTAAACAACATTTCACTGCATTACATTATAAACCTTTCCATCCCTCTCAAACAAATTTTCACTGTATTAAATTCCATTCCATTATAAACCATTCCGTTCTGTTCTATTATATTCCTTTCATTTAATTAATTAACATCCAATTAAACATGACCTTATTTTTGTTAATAGATAGCCTAGTTATTATTATTAGATCTTACAAAAAAAAAAGGGCTAACTTTAGTTTCAATTTTTAAAATTTATGTAAAATGGAGCACGGTAGATCAATTGCCCAACAATTTGTCCAACTTTCTGACCAAAATCTTTAGGTTGTAAGTTTAAAGTTGTAAATTCAGAGTTATACAGAGCACCGACAGCCACTAGGCACTAGCTGGTAGCGTGGCCAACTAACGCTACGGACAATAGCCGGTAACTGGGGACAGGCTGTTATCAGCAAATCGAATTTCAGAATTAGGAGATAGCCAAGGCACTGTCGGTAGGCAATTGGTGTGTAATTAGCAAAAGTGGTTAGGGGCACACAAAGTCAATCACAAATTCACACGTCATGTAAGACATTGGTTGTTGTAATGGGAAAGGGACGTCCTAGCTGTCGAGTGTGATTCACGTATTAAACTTTGCTCAACGCCAAAATATTATATCTTATTCAATTAAAAGGAGTATGTTACATATAAATTATACTTAATCTTTTTTTTAAATGAACACTTAATCTCAATAAAATCTATTAATTAGCATAACATTCATTATTATGAGTAACTAAATTTAGCCATTATTGTTATTCATAAATTACGAATATATATAATGAACTGCAATTGTAAGGCCGAATGGTCAAGAAAAGCGGGAAACCGGTACGATCGGTAATACGTACACATGTTACATATATATACAGCCAAGCATAAGTGGATAATAAAAAAGAGAGAAGAAAAATGAAAAAGAAGTGAGAGCAAGCATTAAGTAATTTAAAAAAAGGATATATAATTGATAAATCGAAAGCCAGCTGGAGAGATCACAGACAGAGCCCACTACTACAATAGCTAAGTTGTCCGCACACACATACGGACAGGGAGAGAGAAAGAGATGGCGTATTGAGTGGGCTAAGAGTCAAGTGCATCTTCTTCTCTTTTTCACCGCCTAATCTTCCACTAGATCCGCCTGTGTAATTCATTCTAGGCGTAGGTGCACACATCATGGAAGCCAATGCGGGTATGGTGGCCGGTTCTTACCGGAGGAACGAGCTAGTCCGCATCCGCCACGATTCCGATTCTGGGGTTTGTGTTCTTTGCTCTCACTCTTTCACTATTAGCTGTGTATAAATGTGTTTTGTTTGCTTTTGCTTTTGTTTTTCCCTTGGAGTTTTTGAGAGTGACCCTTTCTCTAGCTCCAGGACATTAGCTTCTTGGTCTTTGTTGATTTTAAGTGGATGGATTGGATCTTTTCTGTAGTTAAATTATTGTTTTGAGATCTAGCTGCTCCCTTGCAGAAGTGATTTTTAGTTGGATGTTGATCTTCAGCTGCCTGTGAGATTGACTGTTCAGTTTCGTTATAAGCTGGGCTGTCATTTCTGGATCTGTTGACTCTTTAGTATTATGTATAAAATTCCAGCGCTGTGGTGTGAGATTGAGTTTTGAACTCGTTTTTGTGTTAACTGCTGTAAATGTTCGAGCATTGTTCTAAAATTACCGTCTTTTGGGGTTCTTATCTTCCCCTCTTGTTGCTTTGTTACAAACTGCGAGCGGATCTTTTGTCGGTTTTCAAAACGTCAGTCGTTTGCATTTGTTTGTTAGATCTCTGGGAAGATATTTTCCGTTTACTGTTAAAAAAAATGTCTAACACATTGCTTGATTCCATCAAAGGGGTTGATCTTACTTTTTCCTGACATGCGATATATAATACATGACCAAAAATCTGTTGCTTGTCTTTTTCGTTTCCTTTTTCACATTCTAAAATTTATTTGTATATGACGTCTGTTTCTGTAATGCAAACTGAAAATTTTCTGAGACCAAATGCGCCAAGATCTATGGTTTGCAGGCAATGGCGGACCAGAGATTGGGCCATTATGACGGAAGATATAACTTGTTTTGACGTAGTTTATGACTGATATTTTGTAGCTTGTTTTTAACCTAACTATTTTTTTTTGGTGGAGTTTACTACGCATCTAGCTGCAATGGCTTTAGATATACTTTTCTGAAGACTTGTTGTGTCATTTTTGTCATATGTTTGGTTCTCTTTTGTAGCCATTCATTTTCAGCGATGTGTTAGGAAAATGATGAATACATTTATTTTTTGGTGGTCATGCAGCCCAAACCACTCAAGAATTTAAATGGCCAAACATGTCAAATTTGTGGTGACAATGTTGGAGTTACAACTACTGGTGACGTCTTTGTTGCTTGCAATGAATGTGCCTTCCCAGTGTGCCGTCCTTGTTACGAGTATGAACGAAAAGATGGAACCCAGTCTTGTCCACAGTGCAAGACTAGATATAAGAGACACAAAGGTTGGCTTGATTGCTAATAGTTTCTTTTTAATCTTTAGCAATGGTTTTTATTGATGATTTTTATAATGATTCTTTCTTTTTCAGGCAGTCCTCGCGTGGATGGAGATGAAGATGAAGATGATGTTGATGATCTAGAGAATGAGTTTGACTATGCTCAGGGCAATAGCAAGACTAGACGCCAGTGGCACAGTGATGATGTGGATCTTTCTTCATCCTCTAGGCATGAGTCTCAACAACCAATCCCCCTTCTGACAAATGGGCAGCCGGTATGCAAATTGAGTACTATTTAGTCCTTCTATATGCAAATTGTTGTTATTGTGGATGTGTATTTGTAAAATATGCTGACATTGACCAAAACATCCTTTTATTCGTAAAAGAGTGTATTCAGATTGGTTTGATTGCATTTCATTTCGTCAAAGCTTTCTGTTCTATAAGGCACCTAAATAGCAGGTGTTTGAGAGTCTTAAGTATCTTGTGGATTGGCATTGTTGCCATTCATTTTATTGAAAGCTTTGCTGAATTAGAACTTCTGGGTTAACTTTTCTGTATTCATATTAATTGCTTAAAACAAATATCAAGGAAGAACGCTCTTTCTTCTTCTTCTTCTTTTTTCTTTTTGTGCCAGTTAGCGAAGTTATTTTCTTCTTGGTATGAATGGCTTGCGTTTGGACTATACAATCTTCTGCTGGTTGACATAGCTATATTTGTCAGGTATCTGGTGAAATCCCATGTGCTACACCTGATACACAATCTGTAAGAACTACTTCTGGTCCATTGGGCCCTACTGAGAGGAATGTTCAGTCATCTCCTTACGTAGATCCAAGACAGCCAGGTATGCGGACTTGCTTGATTAGGTTGATGTAAAATTTCATATCAAAGTTCGATATCATGCATATGGCTTCCATTTGCGTTAAATTAACCATTTTGTGTTACAGTTCCTGTCAGAATTGTGGACCCTTCAAAAGACTTGAACTCCTATGGCCTTGGTAATGTTGACTGGAAGGAGAGAGTTGAAGGATGGAAACTCAAACAGGAGAAAAATATGATGCAGATGACCAATAGATACAGTGAAGGAAAGGGAGATATTGAAGGCACAGGTTCTAATGGAGAAGAACTCCAAATGTGAGCTTACGTGCATAAAAGATTTAGTTTAGTTGCTTTAGGTTTGAATGCTCTACTAAGATAAATCCAATTCATAAAGGTGTTTGAAAAAGCTTGTTGAGCTATTTGTGGTGAAAAGGAAAGATTTCTTTTCCAGTATGATAGAAACAGACCTTGTTATCACCATAAAGTTGCTTCTGATTTCTTGTCTTATGTTGTCGTCATAATGTATGGAGAAACTAACACTTGTGATGCTCCCAACTACTTTGTGATTTGGGCTTAATCTAGTTGAGTTCCTTTGAAGCGTGTTGCTTGCAGTCTACTGATTATGAAGCATGAAATAGCTTCATGTTTTACTAAGATACAAAATTAAGCGTTTGATACCACATTCTTCATTTTGTTTAGGGCTGATGATGCCAGACAACCTTTGAGTCGTGTGGTACCCATCGCCTCATCTCACCTGACTCCTTATCGCATTGTGATCATACTTCGACTCATTATCTTGGGCTTCTTCTTACAATATCGTGTAACTCACCCAGTCAAAGATGCATACCCCTTGTGGCTTATATCAGTTATCTGTGAGATTTGGTTTGCTTTGTCTTGGCTTTTGGATCAGTTCCCTAAGTGGTGTCCTGTTAATCGTGAGACCTATCTTGACAGGCTTGCCCTCAGGTTGGTAGCTTAGCTTTGAATAAGGGTTTGACAGAAGGTATTGTGATTATGCATGGAGCAGATGATGTTATTGCCTTAATAATTGTAACTTATGCGTTGCAGATATGATCGTGATGGAGAACCATCACAACTGGCTCCTGTTGATGTCTTTGTCAGTACTGTGGATCCCTTGAAAGAACCTCCCCTTGTAACGGCAAATACTGTCTTATCCATACTAGCTGTTGACTATCCTGTCGACAAAGTGTCTTGCTATGTTTCAGATGATGGTTCAGCAATGCTGACATTTGAAGCCCTTTCAGAAACTGCAGAGTTCGCAAGAAAGTGGGTGCCGTTTTGCAAGAAGCACAACATTGAGCCCAGAGCACCTGAATTTTATTTTGCCCAAAAGATTGACTATTTGAAGGACAAGATACAGCCTTCTTTTGTCAAAGAACGTAGAGCAATGAAAGTAAGCTACAATTCCTTATTCCTTTGATGTTAAGTATTGTCCCATGTTTTTAACTTTGTTGAGAGAATTAATTTTTTGTTTCTTTTGTTAAAGAGAGAATATGAAGAATTCAAGGTGCGTATCAATGCCCTTGTTGCCAAAGCTCAGAAGATACCAGAAGAAGGCTGGACAATGCAAGATGGCACCCCTTGGCCTGGAAATAATCCTAGGGATCATCCAGGAATGATACAAGTGTTTTTAGGCCATAGTGGGGGGCTTGACACTGATGGAAATGAACTCCCCCGACTTGTTTATGTTTCTCGTGAGAAGAGACCTGGCTTCCAACATCACAAGAAAGCTGGAGCAATGAATGCATTGGTTAGTCTATACGTCCTATAATCTGATACTTCTTCTCATTTTATCAATGATCCGGCACTATAGGGGGTGTTTGTTTTCCATTTTGCAGACAGGAATGCATGTCTTCGATTCTTTCAGCATTCCTAACTGCTGGATATATAAATCTGCCATATAATAGTATGAAAACTAACTCCTTTTTGTTAATAGATTCGAGTTTCAGCTGTGTTGACCAATGGTGCATATCTGTTGAATGTTGACTGTGATCACTACTTCAACAATAGCAAAGCTCTTAAAGAAGCCATGTGTTTCCTAATGGATCCTGTACTTGGAAAGAAGACATGCTATGTGCAATTCCCACAACGTTTTGATGGCATTGATTTGCATGATCGATATGCCAATCGCAATATTGTTTTCTTTGATGTAAGTTGCTTTTGATGCATTGCTGATAATCCAATTTTATTTTGCTGACAACACTTTGTAATCAACCTTGTATTGTCATTGTGTTTCAGATCAACTTGAAAGGGCAGGATGGTATTCAAGGTCCAGTCTATGTGGGAACTGGTTGTTGTTTCAACAGGCAAGCACTGTATGGTTATGATCCTGTGTTGACTGAGGAAGATTTGGAACCAAATATCATTGTAAAGAGTTGTTGTGGATCAAGAAAGAAGGGGAAAGGTGGTAATAAGAAGTATGTTGACAAGAAGAGGGCAGCAAAGCGAACTGAATCCACCATCCCCATTTTCAATATGGAAGACATTGAGGAGGGTGTTGAAGGTTTTTTTCTATAAGATCTCTAGTTCTTCAACCATTGTGTTTTTGTGACTTCACATTTAGTGACTTTTTATTAATAAATTTCCCCTTAAACAAGTTCATGAAGGAACTATATAGTGTTGGAAGTTAACATAGCGTGTTAAACTTTTCCTTATTTTTTCAGGATATGATGATGAGAGATCACTTCTTATGTCTCAGAAGAGTTTGGAGAAGCGCTTTGGTCAATCTCCAGTGTTTATTGCGGCTACATTTATGGAACAAGGAGGAATTCCGCCGTCAACCAATCCTGCCACTCTTCTGAAGGAGGCTATACATGTTATTAGTTGTGGATATGAAGATAAAACTGAATGGGGCAAGGAGGTTAGTTAGCAGGAAGTTTTGTGGTGCTACTTTAATGTCATTTTATTGTATGTGTATATCGGCTGATCCTTCTTGGACTGCTTGCAGATTGGATGGATATATGGCTCTGTTACTGAAGATATTTTAACTGGGTTCAAGATGCATGCTCGTGGTTGGATATCCATCTATTGTATGCCTCCACGTCCAGCATTTAAGGGTTCTGCTCCAATCAATCTTTCTGATAGGTTGAATCAGGTCCTTCGGTGGGCCTTGGGTTCAATTGAAATTTTACTAAGCAGGCATTGTCCCATTTGGTATGGCTACAGTGGGCGACTGAAACTTTTGGAAAGGATAGCATACATAAATACCATAGTCTATCCGCTCACTTCTATCCCACTGCTTGCTTATTGCACACTTCCTGCTTTTTGCCTTCTCACAAATAAATTTATTATTCCTGAGGTAGGTAAAAATTTTATTCAATTGTTGACCATTTACAGGAAAATTATATTGACACTAACTTTGCTGTGCCATGAATTCTTAAAAATTTTCAGATAAGCAACTTCGCTAGTATGTGGTTCATTCTCCTTTTCATATCCATTTTCACCACTGGAATACTTGAGCTTAGATGGAGTGGCGTCAGTATTGAAGACTGGTGGAGGAATGAACAATTCTGGGTGATTGGTGGTACCTCGGCCCATCTATTTGCTGTCTTCCAGGGGCTTCTGAAAGTGCTTGCAGGAATTGATACCAACTTTACCGTCACTTCAAAGGCATCGGATGATGATGGAGAGTTTGCGGAGCTGTACGTGTTTAAATGGACATCTCTTCTTATCCCTCCAACCACAGTCATTATTGTCAACTTGGTGGGTATAGTAGCTGGGGTTTCATTTGCTATAAACAGCGGATACCAGTCATGGGGTCCTCTGTTTGGCAAGCTGTTCTTTGCGTTATGGGTGGTCGCCCATTTGTATCCTTTCTTGAAAGGTTTATTGGGTCGCCAAAATCGCACGCCAACTATTGTCATTGTGTGGTCCATTCTGCTTGCTTCCATTTTCTCCTTGCTGTGGGTGCGGATCGACCCCTTCACGACTGATGCCGCTAAAGCTTCTGCAAATGGTCAATGTGGCATCAATTGCTAGACCCAGCTGTGGATCCCTCTCTTCTCTCCCCAGGTTGCTTGCTCCTGTATATAACAAGTCAAATGATTTATGGTATTCATTTATGTACCCAGAAGGGGAGTTTGGGAGGTGATATCTGTCAATCTACATATTTTGACACTTTGCTAGGTGTTCTTATTGTTTCCGAGTGTCTCGTAATTGTGGACTAGCTGCTGGCGATAAAGCTCATACCATTTACTGTCGAGCTGTTTTTGTGTTCTGCTAAAGAAGTGAAAATTCTTCGCCTTTTGTTGAAAAATTAAGAAGTGAAAAATTCTTGTCATAAGCCTACTAATTATGTTGTAGTATATGAAAATAACGATAATGAGATGAAGTTGATCTTTCTTGTGAGAAGACATTTTTTAGCTCTTGAAGTGCCCGGATAGGAAATACCGTGAAAGGCTAATCTTATTTCAACACAATAATGGAAACTAGATATGCTTAAATCTATTTCAACTCAATTTAGGGATATGAACTGCCTTATCTTACTATGGCCCTGATGTAAAAGCAGAACCTCGAATTTAGAAATATAACAAAAATACCAATGTTGATGATAATATTTTGAACTTGGAATTGGGGTCGGATTAGTCATTTAATGAATAGAATTCAAGTTAAATTAAAAAATTATAATTAACATAAAAGAAAATTGCAGAGTTATAAAAAATAAAGGATAAACGGGATTGGGCCGGTAGCTTTTTGGGCTTGGTGATTAAGTTTAATTTATTTGGGTGTTGCTCCTTGAAGACAAAAGAGAGTATTTTGGGAATTTGAACATTGCCGATAAAAAGTGTTAGTGGAATTTTCCTTTTGGGAGAGAATATCAAAGTTTGTACTGTAGAAATAGAAAGCAGAGATGATAGAAAGTGAAAATAGATGGAATAAAGGAGGAGTTGCCTGTAAAATTCACTATCTTTATTCAATTCAAACTGGCTTTTTATCGAGACCAGACTCAACAAAACCAGAAATAAACTCCTCCTAAAATCAAGCAACCCATCACGTGGTACCTGATATCACTACCGCATAAATAACAGAAATCTGATCAAGTCAAACAAATAACTATAGAAACACAAGCAACAGTAACTGATCTAAAAGAGACCCAGTTCCCCTTCATTCGTGGACCACGTGTCCCATAAAAGAGAGCCACTCTTCTTTTGTTCATGCACCACGTGTTTCCTTATATGAAAGACCGTATCATTGCCCCTTCCTTACAGAGTCCTTGTCCTCGAGGACAAAATTCGGGTAAGTCTTAGAAAATCGTCGTAAATTCTCCCAAGTGGCATCTGCATCGGTAGTGCCAGCCCATTTCACCAAAACCTCAGTAACTGGATTATATTTCCCTTTCTACAACACGCAGCGATCCAAAATTTGGAGAGGTTGAGGAAGAATGGCGGAGTCATCAAAAATTGGTGGTAAGGCTGCCAAAGGCTTAGGACGATCCCCCAAGTGTTTACGTAATAAACTTACATGTACCACAGCATGAATCTTCGACCTAGGAGGTAAGTCAAGGCGATAAGCAACGGGCCTAACACGTTCCAAAATTTGGAAGGGACCGAAGTAGCGTGGAGACAGTTTGGTAGAGCTTCGAAAAGCGACAGAAGATTGGCGATATGGCTGGAGTTTTAAATAAACCCAATCTCCAACTTGAAATTGTACCTCTCTTCTATGTCGATTAGCCTGGATGGTCATGCGTTCTTAAACTCGGTGTAGGTTCAGTTTTAAGTTGCGAAGAATGTCGGATTGTTGTCAGAAGTAGTCATCCACAGATTGAACCTTTGTGGTGCCTGCAACATATGGTAAAATAGCAGGGGGTTTGATACCGTAGACAACTTCAAATGGTAAAATTTGAGTGGAAGAGTGGTAGCTACTGTTGTAGCTTAACTCGGCCCAAGGTAACCAGTCAACCCAACGTCATGGTTGATCACCGGTGAAGCAATGAAGGTATTGTTCCAGAGTTCTATTGACAACCTCTGTTTGTCCATCAGTCTGAGGGTGATAACTGGAGCTCAACTTTAGTTCTGTGCCATGGAGTTTAAAAAAATGTTGCCAAAACGAACTGAGGAAAATTTTATCGCGATCACTTACAATGGAACGTGGAACCCCATGAAGTTTGACGACGTTACATATAAATTCCTTGGCCACTGTTGCTGTTGTGAAGGGATGTCATAAGGGTATGAAATGGCTGTATTTTGAAAGACGGTGGACTACCACCAGGATTGTTGAACACCCGTGGGAGAGAGGAAGACTATCTATGAACTCGATGGGGATGTCTATCCAAATAGCTTCTGGAATCGGTAAAGGTTGAAGAAGACCTGTTGGCTTCGAGATGTCTGTTTTATAGCATTGGCAGGTTGAACAATTTCGAATGAATTTCTTTACTGCCTTGCGAATGCCAGGCCACAGGAAATGTGTTTTAATTCGATTCAAACTTTTCTCATACCCGAAGTGCCCACCAAGAGGTGTAGCATGTGAGTGTTGGAGTATGAGAGGAATTAAAGAGCTACTAGGACTCAAAAATATCTTGCCCTGTTTTGTCCAAACTCCATCCTTTTTGCTGAACACAAAGTCCTGTTGAGACAAAAACTCTTCCTGCAATCTTGAATAAAAAGGGTCAGTTAATACCTCATGTTGTAACGTAGACCACCAGGTTGAGTCTGGAATGGACAGTGTGAGCATATGAAATTCAACCACTCTGGATAAGGCATCAGCACCTTGATTTTCTTTTCCTTTACGATATTCAATGGCATAATCATACCCCATTAGGTTTGGCATCCAGCGAGCTTGAGCGGGAGTAGTAATCCTCTGGTCAAGTAAGTACTTTAAGCTTCTTTGGTCTGTACGAACTACAAAGGGCCAGCCTAACAAGTATGGTCGCCATTTCCTAATGGCTTTCACAATAGCAAGCATCTCTTTTTCGTAAGTTGAGAGAGTCAACATAGTGTAGCAACACAATTAATGCATTTACCAACAAAACAAGCCAAAAACACAATCTTACCTAAGCAAACTTCAACTTTCCAAGTCTTCAAAATAACCACCAAAGCCTTAATTCCCTCCAACAAATACAACCATCATCTTCTTGAGAGCTTAGGTTTTATATAGGATTTTTTTCATGTCCAAAAGAAGAGCAAGCAAGGAGAAGAAGGTAGAAAAGATGGGTAAAATATCAAAAGAAGTAAAGAGGAGGAGGGTTACGAAGGAGAAGAGAAGAAACTTTCAATATTCAAGTGATTTTGCCTTTTCCTAATGAAAGCATCGAGAATGTTGTATCTAGGTTAGGTTATTCATATAAGACAAACAAATTTAAGACATAAGTAGGCAAGTGACAAGTGTCACTTGTCTCATTTCTAAGCATTCTAAGGGTTCTTTCCATTTTCTACTCCAATTTTGTCCCAAAAGTCCAATGGCTCAAAGTAATCAATCCTAAAATCATGTATCTAATTTTTCCAATGCCATTGGATAGTCTTTTCCAGTACCGGAAACCAATCAGTCTGCCACTTGGCAATTTTTTCGATCCGGACATTTTCTCCGAAAATTCCAAAAAAATTCCTAAAAGTCCCTAAAAATGGAAAACACACATAAATCACTCCAATTCAAATTTTCAAGCACAAATAACATATTTTTCACAATAAACACATATGCCAGGAAATGTCATGAATGCATATACAATCATGTGCATGTGCAAAAATTTCCATTTATATATATATAGAGGCTTTATTATGCATGATCATGCCGAGATAAGTTTAAACATTCCTAACCCGTCTCAAATGACCAATTCACCCTTCCCATCTGGGGTGGGATGTTACATATAAAGATTCCCTAATCCTAGGAAGACCCTTCCTAGTTATTGCTAAAGTTATGGAGACCTATATCTTGTAACATGAAGAGGAGGAGATGGATGATCCTATTTTATTGGAGCAGGTGGCATGTTTGGAGGCTGATGAGCCTATGTGTAGCACCCCACTCCCATAGAGCATATTCCCAAACAAATCGACAGTATTCGAGAATATACTCTACAAGGGTGGTGTACTAGGACAGTCAATCAATCATAACTATTAAAAACTTTTCACACATCACACGCATATTTCGAAAAACCAATAATCAATTTTGGCCCATTTTATTCATAAACATTTCCAATCACAAGTGTTACAACCATTATACATATCATCATAATTTCAGTAGTCACTTAGGCCCATTACAGATACAAAACACTTTTAGTCATAATTTCATTACATTACAAAATCATTCACATGAACATTGTACAATACTTGTGAATACACATTTTGAAACAAAATAATGAAATAATATGCAGACACGAACTGATCCTGACTTCTATCTCTTACTCGAATGCAATGACTAGACTCCAATTTGTCTCACTAAAGATCTTCTCTAAGTCTAAAAAATGTTGCAAAATATTAGGTTGAGTTTTGCAAAATATTAGGTTGAGTTTTGCGAACTCACTCAATCACATAACACATCAATTCATATACTCACAAAATTCACATCACTTCATCAATTCAACATGTTGAGTCACATACATTTCATATTCACTTAAATCATATTTCACATTCAGAAGTCATTCAAACTATTTATTTCAACCATTTAAATCATACATATCAAATGTATATGCAATGCACATGAGACTCACTTTCAATTGTTACTGTTATGACTGAGTGCCTACAATTGTACCATATCCATTGTGGATACCGGGCTCATTAATAACTGTCCCTTATTCGTTAGGGATACATGGCTCATTTTACATAGTGAGCCAGAGGCCCTTACCACATTCTGAGTTGTAAACTCTTTTTCCCTTTCTGAGCTTTAAGTTCTTTTTCAGTGACTACTCCGGTCACAACAGTCTTTATATTATTATGTATTCATGTAATGAAATGCATCACTTTCATATAAGTTGAATCAGTCACTTGATTTTAGTTTCACATTCATATTCACATTTATCATCGGACCTTAGTCTGGCATTCAACAATAATGTTGAGTATCACTTATTCATTCAAATTCACATTCAAGGAGCACTGTCATTGATTTTTACATGCATCAAAAGCCTTAGAAATTTATTATCTAGAATCAACACGTTCACATCAATCATATCAGTAGTAATTTAATACAAAAATTTAAAATAAAACAAACAATGAAAATGAGACCATCTGGGTCGACTCACTACGCTCCAGTTTAGCATTAGCTTCCATAATTCGGAAACGTCTGGATGCAGACGTTCTATCCTGTATATTAGCATCATGCAATACACATATTGCACACACATTATTAATTGAACAATCTTATGAATACTCAATCACATACATATGTATATGTGTTGTGTATAATGCATGCTCAATGACAATCCCGAGTATATTACCTAAATTCACTTCTTATGTTCATTCTCATTTCATAAATCATATATGTATAATTGAACTTAGGTTTACAGTTCATTTGTACATGATCATTCTAAGTTCACCATTCAATCCTTTTCCTTTGTGCGTGTCTAGCTTATTCTTAGGCTTACATCTCAAGAACACTTGGTTATTCTAATATCATAAATCAATTTCTCGTCATTTATTTTCTAACATTATATGCTCTCATAATACCCAATTTCTCATTTACATTTACTTAATACATATTACTCAACTTCTTTGAATCATAACTACAATAATATGAACATCTTTATTCCTATTATACTCATGCCTTTGGCACTTTGATATCGACAATCCATTCACTAAGATATAACCTCAATTTTCACTTCATACATATCACACATTTAGTCACTTAATCTAAGCATCATTCTAGGTTTAATTCAAACTCCATTCAAGCCTAAATTAAGTCCAAATGGTCATTGAATGTCTGTTGGGCAGACATTCTTGGTTTTTCCAACTTTTTAGCTCCGCCCATATCCGTTTGAAGGGACATCATGTCTGCTGGGCGGACATTCACGGGACACCTACAGAAATGTAAAATTTTTCTTTAGATAGCAAAATCTCTTCTCGAAGTTGTAGAACTTGAAGTCCTCTTTAAAAGCATACTTAAATGACCTCAATCCGACATCCACAAAAAAAGTTATGCCTCTTGCCCCAAAATCTATCCAATTGCATCCATATTTTCTAGATTTTTAACTCTTTACTTACTACATTCAACACCTTATGCTTAGTCTATCATTTATAGTTTAACTACTCATCATTTCCCCATCATGATCAACTCCATTTCAGCTAAATATCATCCATAAACAAAATATAGTCCATGATTGATCATGAACACTAAAAAAAGTACATATACATATATACATTCATCATCAACTTTCTGCACATGTTCAACTTCATTTCCAATTTCATTTCACTTCTAACTATCACCTTAATTCTTCTTATTTCAAGACACCACATTACTCCCTTTCTTTATCTCTAGACTCATTTTAGTTCGTCTCCAAAACTCCCAAAGAGATCCAAATTAATACACTAAAAGAACAAAACATAAAACCCATTATCTATTAAATTTTTCTGCATATTTTCCTACACCATCTTTAATGGTCATTCTAATTCAAATCATCTCAACAACAACTTATGAAATATTGATCATCAGAAATATAAAAGTAAGAAATGAATCTACCTACATTTCTCATTCACATTTTAGTATTTACCCATCCTCATTTTATGATCATTTAACTCTTAACTATCATCAAAACATGTTTCATTCAACAAATAAAGAAGAGTAATGTTTTATACCTACTTGTTTACTTCAAGATCCTTAAATAACACTTAACCCTAGCTTCTCCCATGCATCCCACAATCATCATCTTGCCAAAGCAGAATAGGTGGGTCTTTTATCAAGAAGAAAAGATAGCAAGAACTTTGAAGTAGCTAGTGATGGAAGAAAACAAGATTCAACTTTGATGCTTGGGGAAGAGAGTGTCGTGAGAAGGAGAGGAAGATGAAGAAAATGAAGATGAGAGAAGCTAATGAAGAGCGGAGTAAATAGCAAGTGAAAGACCAAAATGAGAGTCGGTCTTTCACTTAATAAAAATCGTGGGTTACGACAAGTCACTTTCTCATGGTCCTCTTTTGGTCTTTTAATTAGCTAGTCCATTTGTGTCCCAATTCTAATCCAATTGACTCCCAATTTTAAATGACATATGTCTTTAAATCCTGATGTCATTCATCAAATTTTCTACTGCCATCTGACACTTATTTTTGCTACTATTCATCAATTGTCTCGCCACTTGGCATTTTTTCTAGTCCAAAAATACCCTTAATTCCAGAAAGTTCTCAAATTTCACCAAAAATTCTAAATCACTACTTATACACACCAACTCAATTTTGTTCAAGACACATAATCCATAATTTACATTATAAGCACATTAAAACAATCATTTATACCCTAAAAAATGTCAAATGAGTGCATGAACAAATCATTATAATGTGTGCAAAATTCAAGTTCATATGTGTGTATGCTAACATTACGCATGAGTATGAAATATATTTTTCTAATCTCTCATTGTTATTTCTTAATTAAAGAAATTTAGGGTTCTAACCCTTAGTATGAAAACAGGATGTTACAATTCTCTCCCTTTAATAAATTTCATCATCGAAATTCTTATCTGATTGATCAAAAAGGCAGGGGTATTGTTTCCTCAAACGCTCCTTCATTTCCCATATAATTTCATCATTTGAATAATTTCTTCAAATTGCCTATAGTCAATGGAATCAATCGATCTTTCAATTACTTATTCATATACCACACTATCTTAACTGGTTCCTCAATATGTATATATATATATATATCAGACCATTAGCTAGTTTCACTTCCTGTGCCGACAATACATCTATGTTAGATCATATCGATATTTTTTATCGATAGTCAACTACTATCATGATATGAAACTCATCATTCCCTTGAAGTAAACTCCTTTACTTACATGGAGATAAATCGCAACACTACAGTCTAAACAATAATCAAGCGACCAACTTGATTATTCAACTATGAATCAATTAATTTAGATTTTAATAATATACATGTTTCCCATACATCTCTATGTATATGTATATTACTTACAAAAGAATCTTGGTACCTTTTGATTAGATATATAATGCTCACACAAATAAAACCAAACTCTTTTGTTTCATTAATAATAAATATTTTAATTACAAAACTGTAATTGGAAGAAAATTAAGTTACATGTAAATACACTTGCTTTCCAGAGCATTATATTTACTTAACTCCAATAGATGTCACCTCTGAACCGGCGTCGGGGCGTCTAGCTCTTCATGGGTCTCTCTCTAAAAAGTGCTTCAACCCCCATTAATAACCCCTACTGAATCCCCTTTGTCTATGCTACTCTCTCTTTCACTCTACTTTATTTTGTTTATGCCTTGCAAAACTCTCAATACTATTTGGTTATGTGATGATGTAACATTTTTTGGCCAAACTTACTGTACACGTCTCCTTTTAACCCTCACAAGTGTCTTCTGAACACAGCTCTTGTCTGTGTGAAAAGTAGACGTTGACTGAGTGAAACCTAAATAACGTTTTACTGTTGTCCTCTTAGACAGCGCTGTGTTGTTTTGCTTCATAGTTGCTCCTTGCTTCTGCTGTCGTTTCTTGCTTCTGCACCTGGTTTTGGTACTTTATCCACCTACTCCAGTCGTGACCATGATTATCCATTAATTAAATTAATACCATGCAAAATCCTTGTAGCCAACGTTCTTCTTCTTTATGTTTCCATCTTTCTTGTCTTTTAATTTTCTTATTCTTGCTCCATGAAGATAAGTACAAATTAATCTTCAGAAAATGGCCAAAATATAGAGCTTCAACTCACTTTAACTTCTTTGCTTCCGAATTATACCTAAAATTGCATATGAGTCAAAGTGATTATCTTAAGCAATTTCATGTCAATAATCGTTGGAGTTATGGATTAATTTCATAATCAATTAAGCACCTATCAATTTCTCCCACATTTAGCTTGGTGAAGCTTGGGGAAGCTCATTGTAAGCTACCAAATAATAAAATACCTAGCTAACCTAACTACATAGCAAGGGTGAGTTAGGGTCGAATCCTTAAGGAGCTAGGTGAACTGTTATCTCTAATGCTATAAAACAAAGTAAAACAAACAAAAAAAACCTTAGAATGATGAAAGCGGAAGAAACTAAGATTTAACAAACACGAAACAAAACTCGAAAAGATTAATGACTATAATAAAGAAATGACCAAAGATATCATCAGGATTCAGGAATGACTATTGATCCTTGAATCTAGATAAACAGTATTCTAGCTATGGTGTTAGCCTATAGGTTCAAACAAGTTCTCAAACCCTCAATTCCTTTAACTTAGGTAATTCTAACAAGCACTAAAAATACCCCTATCTCCATCTATAACCTATAACCTAGATTTAATAGTAGAGAAGTTTTAAGTACTAAGGAACGACTAACTTAGGCCACTAACATACAAGCTAGGGAAGTGTAACCTAAAGGAATGGGACCTTAAATTAGTTGATTAAGATTACTACTTTTGGGAATTGTTATGGACTATTACATATCACATGCTCATTAAACTAAAGAAAGAATTAAACTAAGAATTAAACTATTAAGATGGAAATTAAAGCATTCGGTCAAGACAAATAACCATAAAGCATTAGGATATGAAAAAGGAAAAACAAGCATTTGGTCAAAAAACTAAAGCTATAGCAAACACTATAGGCATGAATAGTGAACTTTTGCACATGAAAATAATTGTACATGCATTCATGGATAATTCTGGGTACAATTGAATTGTGATGTGATACTATTGAGAATTTATGAAATTGTTTTATAAAAAATTTAATTGGTGAGTTTATTTGTTAGTTTTGAATTCTAATGAATTTTAGGAATAATTCCCGAAATTGTTGAAAATTACTGGACCAGGAAAAATGCCAATCTACAAGTAAAAAGATGTATGGAAAATAGAGATAGGAAACCAAATGATATTGGAGAATTGTTAAAAACATAACTTTGAAGATTTCAGAGATGACTTAGAATTTGAGTGAAGATGATATTGAAACTTTTAGAGACGTATGGAGGAAAGCTGAATTGTGCTAAATCGTCTAAGATATGAACCTTTAAAATCATCTAGAGTTTGTTATTAGTTGAGTCCTATAACTAACTCCAACTAACAGACGTTCTAGTACATTCTTCAATTACATCGTCTACTTCGTCTGAGTCTTGCTTAGATATGTGTTCTTCTTCTGCATCTTGCTTAGATGTGTGTACTTTATCTACATCTTGCTTAGATGCGTCTACTCCGTTTGTGTCTTGCTTAGATGCGAGTACTTCATCTGCGTCTTGCTTAGATGCGTCGACTTCGTCTGATCCATCTGAGACTTGATCCGTCTGATATGTCTGAGACTTGATCACTACGTCTGAACGATCTGAGACTTGATTCGTTTGATTTGTCAGAGACTTGATCCATCTCAGACTTAATCACTTCATCTATCTGACACTTGATCACTTCGTCTGATCATCTCAGACTTGATCACTTCGTCTAATCATCTCATACTTAATCACTTGTCTGATCCATCTTCGACGCTTCATCTCATTCAGCTTTTACTTAAGTATCGTCTTAATTTGATGAATTGTGCCACATATATTTATCTGAGCACTTAACAAATTCATCAAAAACAGTTCACACACTTCTATTATTATTATTTTTTGACTTTCATCAAAATCAATAGAAGAAGTGAAGTCTTCTTGACTTAATAGACCCATTTCACGTTTCTTTATATACTTAAAAGACTAAGTCTTTTTGCCTTAGTCTTTTCTTTAAAACTATCTTCTGAAAGCTTTTTCCTTCATGGACTTTTAATTCACTGAAACCTTCACTAGATTTATATCTTACTTTCATCTACCTTTGGTTACTCCAACTTCATTATCTCTTCCTTTTTGCCTCAAGAAAAACCTAACCTAAGCCACTGTTAAGATGATGTATGAAGGTGCATGAGAGTTAGGGTTTCTTGGATTTTTAAAGATTTTGGAGTTTTATCAAGTGAGTATCTTGTTCATCCTTTGGAGTTGTGGTTACTCAAACATGGTGATTTATTTGTCATTGTATGATTATGAAGAAAAATGGTTGTTCTTCCTGAACACTGTACAAATAGAATGAAAAAACTGGATATGATGTTAATTCGGATTTGATGACTATCCTGTTATTAGATAGCGTAGAAATGATTTTAAGTTAGAAAGAACCATAAAAATATACATGAAAGAGTACATAGATATGGAAAGTTGATAGAGAGATATATGCTCTGATTTTTTTCTTTTCACAATGTATGTATGTATATACGTGGGTTTTGAGATCTTTAGAGATGACCAAAAGAAAGAAATTAGAGTTGAAGAATAGTTGTAAGATGATGGTCTAAGATGAGAAAGATTGTTTAGAGAATAGTTAGAGGAAGAAATTTAAGAGAGTATGACCAAATTACTTCATTTTCATTGTCTAAATGATCCTGGACAGCAAACCCGAAAGTCAATTTTTGGGAAAAATCTGAAGGTGATTCAATGAGTTATGAATTGTGATTTTAATGATTTTATTGAGGTATAAACCTAAGTATAAATTATACTTAGGTGAGTCTTGATATGGGATTGATTTTGTGACAAAACTAATGGATAAATACCCAGGATTGTCATGAATATGCATTGTGCATATTTCATATACATACATTTGCATTTTTAAACACTTACAATTGTGCCAAATTGTGATATGTGTATATTGCTTGTTATAGAGGAACAACTGGAACGTCAACCTCCAAACGTTGCCGGAACTTCCAGGCAATAGCTTCGGGAGTGACTTGTGAGTAGATCTAGATGGTCTTACTTTATTGTTTATTTGTTTATATTATAAATTTTGTGATTATGAATGAGAAGTGAATTTGATTGTTCTGATTCCGGACAATGAATGTCTGAGGAGTTTGCTAAATGTGAAGATATCAAAGTGCTACTTGTATATGTGAATTTGATGAAATAAGTGATACATGATTTGTTTGTTAAATGTCCCCATATGAAAGAAATGTGATTCTCAACTTTAATGTTGAATGCTAGACTAAGGTCCGATGACAAGTGAAAGTGAATAATTGATCATATACGATTGATGCATTTCATTACATGAATGTAAGAAAGATAAAGACAGTTGTGAACGGAATAGACACCGAAAAAAAGCTTAAAGCTCAGACTGTGAAAAAGAGCCTAAAGCTCAGAAAGTGATTAAGAGCCAAAGGCTCACTATGTAAAATGAGTCTGGTATCCCCAACCGATACGGGATAGTTATCAATGAGCCCAGTATCTACAATAGATACGGGACAGTTTAGGCACTCGATCACAACAAAGTAACAAATGAAAAATAAGTCTCATGTGCACTGCATATGCATGATATGAATGATCATAATGTGTTGAATGTAAAATATAAAGCGATTGGTCAAGTGTATATGATTTAAAATGATTATCAAATGAATGATGTGAATTGTGTGTTATGTGACCGAGTGAGCCATCAAGGATGGTTACTCATTGAGTTTGCAAAACTCACCCAAAATTTGCAATATTTTTCATGCTTAGAAGAGTTACCCCATTAGGCTAACAGGAGTACAGACACTGCATTCAAGTAAGAGATAGAGGTCGGGGATCAATTTGTATCTGCATAATTATTTTCATTAATTGTTGTATGAACGAATGTATTCTGAAATTTTTGTACCATATGTATTGATCAATTTTATTTTGTAATAACTTCCCAAAATGGAAAGGTTTATAAATGAAATTGATCTTGAGTGCAATTATTTTAAGTGTGACTGAAAAAGTTTATGAACAAAACAGGCCTGAATTGATTATTGATTTTTTGCAAAAATGTGCATTGTTTTAAAATGGAAAGAAAAAATTTTGTAGTGAGATTTTACTGACTGAGTGTCTTAGCATGCCACCCTCATGGGTTACAGACCCGGATATCACTCAGGATGTCAGGTACGTGCCTTGCGAGAGTGAGGTGCTACACCAAAGGTCTCCGTTTCGTCCATCCTAGTAGCTGGCTTTTTCCACTTCTCCTACTGTCGTTTTGTTCCTTGGTGTTGTCCTCCTACACTGCACCGTTTTAGCATGGACGAAGGCTCTATCAAATGCTGCTTTTTAAAGCCTTCTTTCTAGCTGCTACGTTGCTCCCATGTGTGAATTGTTGCTTGGCGTTGACTCTTACGCTGCATTTCACCTTCTTTTATTTTCCTGTACTGCGTGTTGGTCCATGCTCTTTTTGTCGTTTCACTACTCCTTGCCTCCCCTCTTCTGCGCTATTGTTCTTATGATTTTGTGATTTATTTTCTAGTCCACTGGTACTGTTCACGCCCTTTTAAAACCTCACACATTACACACCTTTGTTGCTACTTCTCACTACGTCTGTGTTTTGCTAGCCAAATGATGACATTTCTTCTTTGCCAAGTGTCCTCCAGCTGTTGCGTTTCATGTGTGAAACTCCTCTCCTCAAAAGTTGATGGTGATGCCATATTGCTAGATTTTTAAAAGCCAATTGAGCTGCGTTTTGAAATAAAGAGGACCTCCACAGATGCTATCACTTTGGACAGCCTCTTTGATGCTTCTCTAAGTCTTCTTTTTTTCACATTTTTAGCTACATTATGGATTGCCTTCATAGCTCCAAATGGTTTCAAAACTTCTTGCTTTAATCTTGTATTTGTATTCCATCATTAAATTTACATGTAAAATCAATAAGAACACAAAATGAGCAATTAAACACAAAAATAGGAATGAATTCAAATGAAATAACATATAAAAATATAGCAAAATCCATTTATAACATTAGGTTCTATTGAGAATTATAATTCTTAGAATTGGTTTTTGAGTATCTTTGTGGGGAATATAAGTATAATTAATAGCAGCAATGAGTGGAGTTTCATCAATGACCAACATCTTAGTCTAATGGAGGTTTTGAAAGTAATGGCTCCACATATAGAGCACATAAAGTGTGTAAGGTATATTTATTTGAATTGTAATCACGGGGGCACACTTATAAATAATTATTTTGGAACATAATAAATTACATAATTGAGTATGATTATATATATATATATTAAGACTTTATGGATAAGGGTCCAAAGCCATTCATTGAAGCCTTCATAAGTTCGTTACTTGAATGTAAGATTATGCATAATAACATAACAAAACATTTAATTGGTATATATGTGAAGCCAAGAAAAGGTTTATCATCTATTGAGGATATAAAGTGATGTTGATAACTAGGATTAAAAAAAAGATATCATACTAAACAAGAATAATGTTATTTGTCCTATAATCAGGAAGAAGTTGGAAGTATTATAGTTTAAATCAAGTTTATGCACACTAAAATATAATAAAGGCCTTACATTTGATGTTTCTTTCTTTGATAATATGTTATAGTTGATATAGAGAAAATGACATGTTACTACAAATAATATGATATATTGTAAATAGGTCATAAGCCATATATATTTCCAAAGACTCAATCAATTTTTTCGTAAGTAAATGGTACAAAAATGCTATCTACATTGTATCAAAATATTGAATGGTCTACTGCAGAATATGAGCCAATTCACCCACCTGAAATCAAAGAATCCAAAGAGGCCTAAAAAGAATAGAAGGAGAAGCAAAAGATGAATCACTAAGGAGTACAACCAAGATGAGCAATGAAAGAGTTCAAATGAATTTCTAGCATTGTAAACAATTTGTATATAATAAAAGAGGTTGCTGTAGGGGAGATAAATTGTTAAGAATTGAACCTCGTATAATTGTAAGTGTGTACTTATTTGTTAGTTATTACTTACGAGATTTCTTATTACTTTAATTATATACTAAGTGTCATTTTTTTTCATTATAGAGAAAGAGAGGTTGACTAAAAAAGGGATCAAATATTAAAGAGACATATTTAAGCAATGAAAGAGTTCAAATGAATTTCCAACATTGTAAACAATTTGTATATAATAAAAGAGGTTGTTGTAGGGGAGACAAACTGTTAAGAATTGAACCTCATATGATTGTAAGTGTGTACTTATTTGTTAGTTATTACTTACGAGATTTCTTATTACTTTAATTATTTACTAAGTGTCATTTTTTTCATTATAGAGAAAGAGAGGTTGACTAAAAAAGGGATCAAATATTAAAGAGACATATTTAAACAAAAACAACTCCTTTAAATACTAAATAACTAAATACTAACACAAATAATCAACCAAATATTATTAAGACAAGAGGTATGAAGGCTAAAATTGAATCTAATACGAGTATAAGAGGGAGAGGGAGACGAAGGTTTAGAAGATAGAGCACATAAGATCTAGAAGCTCAAAATATTATTAGAAGACATGAAATAAGGAGAGTAAGAGTAAGAATTGGAATCACATATCAAGAATTTTCAAAGAATACTTATTATAGAGTATAAAAATTTGGGAAATAAAGTCGATACAAGTTTTCATAAGATGCTAAATTTTCTTATGCTACTAATTCTTATCCTTCAAAAGGAAGTAATACTCAAGTATTTAAAAGAAACACATGATCAAGCTATTAAACAACACAAATTCCACAAGATTTAACTTCACACCCAAATCAATAGGTCAAAACAATATTCCATGCTTTGAAGCAAACCAAGAATCTTCAAATCACTAATAAATATAACTTTATACACACTAAACATAGTGTGTAACACATAATAAGGTGTCACTTAATAGAAGGGTTAAGTAATCAGTAAGAGATTATATGTATGAAGGTAGGTAAAGACTAAAAAAACTAACTTATAGTGTTTATAATCCAATAATAAACATTTTATGTTTTTAAATGACACACCTTTAGTTAAACATGTTGTTGTATGTTGGACTTATTTTAATGATTCATTCTCATTTATGTTTTGGATTTACTAATTGCAATATAATCACAAGCTTAATTCAATATTTCTATAGTACAATATTTTATCTTTAAACATAAAATTTAAGGCTTTTAAGCACAATGTAACACGTAAGCTTTAGCAATCCTTAGAAAATAATTTCCAAAATGAACTTGCACCTACTTACTAAGCTAACCTTGAGTGTTGCATAAATTTAATCTTATGCAATAATATAAAAAACATTTTTCTTTTAACGGATAACTTACATACGTACTCAAGGTATGCAAGGCTTTTATTTTCCACCATCAAATACACGTGAAAAACAAATTAAGATTGCAACAATTAAGTGTATAAACAAATCTAACATTGTGAAAGTATTGGCACTCCTCTCTTTCATAATATGAGACTTAGCTAGTTCCAATGTAATATTTTCATTGTTTAGGTCAACAATTTTTAGTTACCATTT
The DNA here is from genome assembly GCA_026284645.1 of Erythroxylum acuminatum. Classification (NCBI taxonomy): domain Eukaryota; kingdom Viridiplantae; phylum Streptophyta; class Magnoliopsida; order Malpighiales; family Erythroxylaceae; genus Erythroxylum; species Erythroxylum acuminatum. The sequence goes on along the minus strand of JANKOD010000008.1, from coordinate 15,898,752 downwards.
TCTTTGTCATCTTACTTTTATCAACATTAGCTAGTTCCAATGTAATATTTTCATTTTTTAGGTCAACAATTTTTAGATACCATTTTCTTTGTCATCTTACTTTTATCAACAAACTATTAGTTGATTGATTGCTCACTGAAGAAGGTAGCTTATATTAGCTGTTGCTAGTCATTTCCTTTTAAGCTTGAAAAGTGATTATAGTTAAATAAGTTATGTAAATGTAGTCCACTATTTTAGTTTACGACAATGAATCATTTTATATCTCCGTAAATTAGTAAGATGGCTTAATGAATTGGATTAAAAAGAAAAGTTAGGGACTGATTGTTTAACTAGAAAAGAAAGGTAATAAATTTACCTTATTTTACATATCATATAGTGTCAGATCATATTTTAATATTAATCACTAACTTTAATATATTTACCTTATTAATCAAATACTTGAATTACGATTTATGTTAAATATATTAGAAAGAAAGTTTTGTTAATTATGTTATCAAGTGTGTTAATATTAAAAATTGGAGTAAAATTTTAAAATAATATTTACTTTATTTCTAATTAAAGACATACCATCTTTTAAATTGATACCCATTCAACTATAAATGAATATGGTAAAATTTGAATGACTTACAGAGCTGGTAAATGTGAACTACAAATAATTAAAAGAATTATTAATCCCATCAGTATTCATAATTTAAAATATTTGAATTTTTTATGGCATTCTTAATTCGGAAAAGATAGTTCATTAAAGGTAAAAATAATTATTTTATTCCGTAAGATGTCTATGTACAGATGTTTTCATGTGTATATGTACTAAATTCAGGGTCTCTCTCTCTGTCCACGCTTATAATATATTTATATAGCCAAAAAAAAAATGTGATGTTAACCACGAGTAATTAACTATGGCTATTTATCTAATCACAGTTTCAGAGAGGTCAAATGGGCATTTGGTCTAGTGGTATGATTCTCGCTTAGGGTGCGAGAGGTCCCGAGTTCAATTCTCGGAATGCCCC
>JANKOD010000008.1:15858012-15868923 GCA_026284645.1 Erythroxylum acuminatum | reverse complement strand
GCGGAGGCTCGTTTACTTATGTTTTCTCATATGAATCTCTTGTCTCCAGCTATTGGAGATCCCATTTCCGTACCAACCCAAGATATGCTTATTGGGCTCTATGTATTAACAAGTGGGAATCGTCGAGGTATTTGTGCAACTAGGTATAATCCAGGTAATCGCAGAAATCATCAAAATGAAAGAATTGACGATAATAACGATAAGTATACGAAAGAACCCTTTTTTTGTAATTCCTATGATGTAATTGGAGCGTATCGGCAGAAAAGAATCTATTTAGATAGTCTTTTGTGGCTCCGGTGGCAACTAGATCAACGCATTATTACTTTAAGAGAAGTTCCCGTCGAAGTTCACTACGAATCTTTGGGTACCTATCATGAGATTTATGGACACTATCTAATAGTAAGGAGTATAAAAAAAGAAATTTGTTGTATATACATTCGAACCACCGTTGGTCATATTTATCTTTATCGAGAAATCGACGAAGCTATACAAGGGTTTTGCCAAGCTTGCTCAGATCAGATGGTACCTAATCTAATCATAGGGATCTAAGCTAAGTAATTTTATAACATCCGGGGAATTCAGATCTCTTTGGTTCAACTAGGACCATAGTTTCCAAATTTCTATGCGAATCAAGATCGAGAAAAGGAAGTTTTACAACCATTGACTTAAATCCATTGTCGAACCCTACCCAGCGGAATATGGAGGTACTTATGGCCGAACGGGCCAATCTGGTATTTAGTAACAAGGGGTGACGGTATTTTGCCTAAAGAGTAGACACAGGTAATAAATAAGAGAATACTAAAGATTCGAGCTATAGAATTTCTCAATTCTGACACAAGGTACTTATTCGATCGAATAAGTACATTAGATCTAATAGAATTATTTTGCGAGGGACTTGAATCTAATACGATTACGATTTATTTCAATGGAATGGAAAAAGTCTAAAATCTCAAAATGGTATAATCGAGATTTCTTGCATCTATAAAATAACTTCCATATTTGAATTGAGACCTTATACCTTATATTATAAGACTTATTTGATCTTATCAAGTGTTATAATTTTTTTCTCAAATAAAAAAATTATGTATTATTTTCGGACAGTAGTAAAGAAGGACAGTATTCAAGATCTCATCTAAAACTTACAACACCTTACCAAACAAAGGCTAATAGAAAAAAGAGCACAGGGATTACTGGCATAACATCAACTATTAGATTCAAAAAAGCGTAAGCTTCAGGCAATTTTGCGAAGAAAAAATTACTTGAAGAAATGACAGAATTAAGGCAGATACAAATGAGTAGACAATAAAGAAAATTTACCTAGGTATATTGCAACTATAACAATGATAACAAGCAATGCATAGATTATAAGAGGCCTTACTTTTAAACTTTGGTTACATGCCTTATACATTACACTTATAAAGATAACAACAAACTCATTTGGGAGTGTTTGACTTGTAAGCTGGATGTTTTTGTTGTGTCAACCTAGACTCTAAAAGTAAATGAAATTTGTTTTCATTCAATCATAATAAGATTGTAGCATATACCTCATATTTCCAAAGTCAAAACTAAAAAAGGGTCTATTTTAAACAAAATTGTCATTATAAACTAAATTAAATTTAACGTATTTTTAACAATTATAAATAGTTTGCAATACTTTTTCTTATTACTTTTGTCAACTTATCACTAGCTAAGTTATCAGAAGTACAATTTCTAATGCCCTAACTGAAGTAATTGAAAAAGATAACAAGATCACATAAGGCAAAACAAACCATTTGATCAATCAAAAAGATAAACTCAAAAAGAAACTGGTGAAGAGAAGATTTCAAGAAGATAAGGAACACAAATTCTACTTAACAAAAAATAATCAATAATTGATAAAAAATGATACAACTTTTGCAATTCCACTATTAATCCTATAAAGATTCAATAGAAAAGGAAAAAAGTTCATTTATGAACAACAAACATACAAGTTTCAATATGTTACACAAAATTGAAAGGAAGTTAAATTCTTTTTCACTAAAAACGAAAATGGCATATGCTATCACAAATGGTTATCAATAAGAATGACTACTAGTAGCAAAAGGATAAAAGAAAAGAGGTCATGAGAGAAAAATCATGTTTAGGTGACTTGAAATTCATTAAAGAAATGGTAAAATCAAAAAATTTATCACTAAATGACTTCAATGATAACATATTGTAATTCCTCCTCTGACATATGAAAAATAATAAGATAAGATCTAAACTTGTACTAACTTCTTTCTAAAACCTCTGAATTTTGTGAAGAACCAACAAAGTTTTATTTTTCATTTTTATTATTCATTGGATTTCTTTAATTCTTATTGGTGTTGGAAGGAAAGGAGATGAGAAAATATAGGAGGAATTATGGGTTTAAATAATGATGAGAGATATGATATAGATGGATCTTATTAGAAATCGAGATGTGGTAGTCGGAGTTGAACAAGAAGGAGATTATAGAGAACCATATTTTCTTCTTCTTCTTTAATTATCATAAATTTTGAAAGCTACCAAACAAAGGAGTTAAAAAAAGAAATAAAAATTTGAGAGAAGATAATAGAAAACTAGATAAGAGAAAAAAGAAAGGTGAAAGTAAGAATTTAAAGAAGAAGAGTTTTTATGATATTTTAGCAACTAGTTGCTGCAACAAAATACACAAATTTTGTTTTCTTAAATCTACTTCTTTTCTTATTCTTTATCTAAAGGTGGAGTTCACTTTTTTAAAGGTCTCCTGGGTATGCATAGGCATAACATAGACTTTCTTGGAGCACGGATCAAAAGCTGGCCCGAATGTAGCTTATCTAGACTTCCCCTAACAATTTGACTGGAAGGATCCCACTAATCATATGGCCTCTTATTGCCAACACTTTGCATACATGTCTTTTGCTAAATAGTTTAAACAAGCTATGCATGTGAAGAGTGCATAAAGGCTTAAACAAATTTGACAGAAGCAATAGCATAATCAAAATTATGATTTATGAAGGACCTTCCTAATGGATGTTAAGGTTAGGTATTAAATGTCCTATAAAGAACTGCCCCGATTGCGATAGGAAGGGGTTGTTGTAGTGTAACCATCTTAATTTCTAATTTAATTTTGCAAAGCAAACATGATATCCTGTCTTAGCCATTGCTACTAAAACAAGAGGTAATCCATCACACTTAGATACTTCCTAAAATGTCTATATGTAAAATGTAATTGAAACTAGCTTTGGATCCCCTTAGTTATCTAAGTGGAACTTCACTAAAAGGTGGGGAAGAAAGATATCCAATTTCTTTGTTTTCTCATGTTGTTTTTGTTTGTTTATCAACTTGTTTTTAAAGGAATTGACTACTTTCTACTTAATGACCTAAGATGGAGTCGAGAGTAGGAAAAGCATTAACATAGTTTAAAATAACTAAAAGTTTATTGCATTTTTTAATTTTTAAAATCCAAAAATATTAACTAACAGAAAATTTAAAAAAAAACCAAAAAACTAAACAATAATGGTATAGGCATCATTTTACATCTGCTGAAAAATGGAACTCAAACTATCGATACCATATCAGCCCAAGATACCGGTCGGTACTGAGTGGTACCAGCTTATACCTAAAATACTAGTATTTATCTTAAGCGAATATGCAATTTTAGAAACTTGTGGACTAAATTAAAAAAATCAAATCTAACTAGTAACCCTAGTTGTTTTCCTCCTTTTAATATATCTCATTTTCTCCCCCAACCAAGTCGCCTTTACTCTCTCCTTGGTCTCTCCTTCATCATTCATCTAGCCGCCCTCCATTGTTGGCAAAAAGGTTCTTCACTTAGTCTCTCCTTCATTAGTTGCTCTCCACCTCCTCTGGCTTGCACTCAATGCAACAACTTCGACCTGGACACCTCACAACTCCACCATGATGTCATCGGTCACTAGCTCCACCTCAACGTCAATTGTTAGCTCCTCCTTCAGAAGGCTCTGCCTCCTCTCCTATTGGGCTCCAAATTTTTCTTGAAAGTTAGAACAATTAAATGAGAAATTGTTGGTGATTATTCATGTGTAGAGAAAAGAAGAATTCTTGAATTTGAAATGAAACAGAAAAGAGGATTTAGGTGCAAGATGGGTTATATGTGAAAGGTTGGTAGTTAAAAGCTAGAAAATGTAATTGAAACATGTTCATTGAGTATGCTTTGGTATTTTAGCCATAACTTTTGCTCTAGTTATCCAATGAGATGATTCTTGATTTGGATTACACTACAGAAATAGGGTTACAAATTGTCTGATAAAATTGAGTTTTGATTCAGTCTCTAAGAATTTCAATTTCGGGATAGAATTTGAGCACAAAATATTGTTTCAGCATAAGAACAGTTCGGAAATGTTTGGGGTATAACTTTCAGATTATGGAACCAAATTGAATGATTTTGGTGTCATTAGAAAATTAAGATAATGAGGAACATTTTTCTATAAGGAAGTACTATCAAATTCCTTCAATTACATGGTTAGAAAAAGGTCTTGATTTCAAAAGGAGTTAAGCATGATTTAAATAAATTTTGAGGTCTTGCTAAATTAATTATTTTATTTGGATTTAATTATTATGTTAATGTTGGTAGGATTTTTAAAATATGGATTAGTTGAATTAAGTAGCAAGAGTGTGTATGTATGAGAGTTTTTTAGGAAGAGCACTTAAGCTTTTAAGTTACAAGGCATATTTGTAAGGGTAAATTGGACATTTTTCACTCATTAATGGCAAAGTTGTAATAAGACAAGTGGGATTGCTTTTAAGGAAGAAGCAAGAACGAAATTGAGAAGAAAAGAACATAGAAAGGAGAGAAGAGAGGAGAGAGTTCGGTGGAGAGAGGAGAGAAAGAAGAAAGAAAAAGTTAGGTTTTAATTTTTCTAAGCTTTCAAGAGGGATTTTGAAGTTTATTCAAGAAGGAAAAAGGATGAGGAGGATGAGAGCTTCCATAAGAGCCAACAAACTCTTTATTTGGTGAAGGATCAAGGTAAGGGCATGTTTGACTTGTTGGGTTTTTTGAAAGATTTTGGTTCATGAAGCTTAGGAAATACATAGGTTTAAGTTTTCTAGAATCAATTTTATGAATATGTTTCTTTGGGTTGTCCAATTTGGATTCCTATTAAATGAGAATTTTGCCTTTGATGAAGAAAATCAAGAGAGGCAAGATGAGCAAGAGGGGATGCATTTTGAACAAGTATTAAGCAAGGAAATAAGGTAGGTTTCATGTTTATAATTTGAGTAATGAGCCATTAATGTGTTTTCAAAATTAAGAAGATAAAATGATTTCGATTACTTCATCAATGTTGCTTTTATTGCTTTTGAATGATTTGTGAAATTGCTACATGTTTTGGTGTATGAATTTTGATGATGAATTGTGAATTGTTACATGAAAGGGCTTTTCGAAAAAATGCATGTTCATGAAAAACAAGTTTCTAAAATTTTGCCATTTGGGCAATCTATTTTCAAGTCATGAATTTCATGTTATGTGGGTTTGTGGTAGTCCCTCAAGAACCGTCACATGCACGTTGACCCAAGAATAGGCTTCTCCCGCTTGCCCGCTAGTGGCACGGAGCTCCTTCAAGGACTCCCTTAAGTTTATGGCAACACAAGACCATTATATGGTAATGTGTAGTGCGTCATGAATATGGATCTACCCAAACCATTTCTGATGTGCTTGTATGTGTATGATTTGTGAACAAGTTGAAGGATGCATAAATTGTGTTGTTTGTGAATTTGATTTCATAACGAGAATTTTGATAAATGTGTATTTTATGATTCAATAAGAATTTTCCATGATAAAGAACTTTTTGAATGGTTTTGCTTGTTATTTATTATAAACTTGTTACCCACAAGCTTTCAAGCTCACCCCTACTCTCCTTCCCCTATTCAGTTGATGAGCAGGAAACCTAGTGAAAGAAAGTCAAGACTTTACTCCGAATTTGCATGTTTTGTTTTTCTTTGAAGTAGTTTATGGAAAACAAGGCTTCAGATGTATTCCGAGAATTATTGGGTTTTGCATCCTTTGTACATTGAATTTTGATATTGATGATGTAATTTGGCTTGGAAATGCCATTAAAGCTTTGTAAACTCTTTTTTTATGATGTTAATGAAATATGGATTTGTGTATGGATTTGCAATGTGAATTGGGTATGGATGATGTTAAGTTGAAATTAGGTATGTTTGAAGCCATGAACTTGAGATGATGAATCTCGAGCATGAACTATTGTTATATATATAAGTGAGATACTATGGAAAAGAAAGATAGAAATGTTATGAATAATGAAATGTTGTTGAATATGAAGAGTCAAATGAATTAAGGTTGAGAGTTTGTTGAATTTCAATTGGTAGTTGAATTGTTATGAATGTTGTTGTAATAGAGGAAGTGAAATTAGAATAAATTTCAAGTTTTTCATAAGGGTAAAATGTGTATTCTGACTTTCAGGAAAAATCTGGAATAATTTAGGTAGAACTGGTCAAATTTGTCTTCTTAGAAGTTGTAGATGATCTTTCTAGCTTTCCAACGCTATAAAGTTTGTAATTTTTGGATACCAGAGTGAAAAGATATGATTGTTACAAGATGTAATGCTACAAGGGAGGTATGCACAAGACAGCTATGGAAAAGGATGAGAATTGGTGGTTTTGATGAATCAAATGAGATTAGAATTGAGAGTTTTATGAGATAAATTAGGTGTTTGAGTTGTTATAAAGTGATTTTGCCTTAGAAGAATTGAATTTGGGAGGATTATGAGTGAATATGGTGTTAGATTGGATGTAGGAAGCATTGGAGAGGCTTTGGAGGGGTTTAGGGAACCCCTATGTCCGTTAGACGAACTTTAAGTCCGTTAAACAGACCTTCTCGGGTGAAAAAGGACCCCTAGCCTTGCAAATATCCGTTAAATGGACTTTAGGTTCGTTAAACGGACCTTCTCGGGTGAAAAAGGGCTCCCAACCTCGACAATCTCTGTTAAACGGACATTCACGGGACAGCTTCAGTAAATCCGACCCTTTTTGCGGTAGAATCTCACTTTGTGGTCTTCATGAATCTAGAAGTCCTCTTTCCAACCATCCAAGAACGAACTCAATCTGACATTTGTGGTGAACATTATGACAATTGCGCCAAGACAAGTACAATATGAATGAGGACTTAAACATGTTGGCTTCTTTTGGTTATAACTTCCTCATCCGACCTCCAAATGAAGTGATTCTTAAACCAATGGATTTATAACACAGGTATCTATCTCTCCATGAAAATTGGAATCTTTTGGAGTTGATTTGAAAAAAAAATTATTAGAGTAAGTGAGGGGTTAGTTGGGAGAGCATGATTGAGGTATTACCACCCTTTAGCTTTTTAAGCATATCTTCATCTATAGAGCTCCGATTAAGATGGTTTTTGCTTCAAAACAAACTAGAGACTTAGAGCTACAATTTCTTTGAAGAAGTCAAATTAAAATTCTGGTTTAAAGTTTCCTAAAATCTGTTATGAATTCGGAGAAATGAGTTTGACTATGGTGTTTGATTTGTATAGGCACTCCATTGAACAAATTGTAAGGAAATTTTTGGGATGTTATGACAATGAAGATGAACCGATGATGGCTAATGAGGGTTAAATGAAATAACCCTACAGGGTGATAAGCTCACGCTTTATGTTATGACTCCGGTACGCTCACGTTTTATGTTTTTGCAAGAGTTGGGTTCCGGAAACAAGTGGGATCTAACAGTGTTGGTATCAGAGCAAGAGTTAGGTTCCGAAAATAAGTGGGATCCAACAGAGGTGGTATCAAAGCAAGCGTTGGACTCTGGAATCAAGCAGGGTCTAACAGATGTGGTATCAGAGCAAGAGTTGGGTTCCGGAAATAAGCGGGATCCAACAGTAGTGGTATCAAAGCAAGCGTTAGACTCCAGACACAAGCAGGGTCTAACATAGATGGTATCAAAGCAAGAGTTGGGTTTCAGAAACAAGCAGGATCCAACATCTCCCTAGTCCCGACTTATGACGTATGACCTAACACTGCCAAACCCACAACTTGACACTAACAAATCCTAATAACTTGGTCGCTATTTATCTATTTTTTAGAAAGGTATGAATAATTAAATTAAGCCATAAAAGGCACTCAAAATGAGAATACTAGTACATGACAACTAGTAAATTACAAGGAAAGCAACTAATCACAAGCTACAAACTTAAACAACACAATGATTTGAAATTAAATTTATACCCCCCAATGCGATTTAAGAAAGTGAAGTTCTAGTCCCTTATGTATGTGTAAGCCAATATGCGTTCGTATCCTCTACATTTGAAGGGTATCAAACTACCAATTAGGAATGCTTGTATCATGAAAAATTCGAGCATTTCTTTCATCCCACACAACTATCACAAGATTTGATAAGGAAATGTAAAAACAACATCTAGCAGTTATGTTCTAGTATCTCATATCACTGCACACCTGCTTAAGTTGGCTTAGACTTTGTGGAGTTTTAGAGACTAAACACCTACATAACGAAGCTTTCTATGTATTGGACACATAACTGCACTCAAAAAATAAATTATCAGACTTTTCTTCGTCACTCTTACAAAGAATGCACCAATTAGCAATTTGTGTGAATTTTGCAATTCTATCAAGAGTTGGTAGCTTATTCAACATAGCCACCCACACGGTTGTAGAAGCCCGAGGATGATGATGATCAATCCTAAATCACCAACAATGACCTTTCTACAAAACGAGCTGGTGAATATTCCATCAGCATTGTTTTCCCATATTACACAATCCTCATCTGAAGTAAGAAAAAGTCTAACTAATTTCATTATTCAATTGCATATGAGTTTTAGTTGTGTGTATTATAAATGGTTTATTAAATATGATTAGGGCTTAGAAATTTGGAATTGGATACATTAAACTGTATTATTGTTGGCTAAATTTTTCAGGAATTTTATTTATTAGAATTTTCTTGTTTTGTAAGGGAAAATTAAATAAATTTATGGAAAATGAAGCTAAAATTATATGAAAATTATAAGAAAATATTGTATTGTTGAGTTTATGTATGTCTATAAATAATTAGACATTGTGAATTCATGAAGAATGAAGTTTTTTTATTTTATTTTTAGATTATTTATTATTTTAATAATCATAAAAATCAGATCAAAATTAATTCATTAAATTGTTACTTGTTAATTAATTTATATGAAACATACAGATTAGTAATTATTTTTTGTATATGAAAACTATTTAATATATGATTGGTCATTTAAATATAAGATTTAATATGTAATTGAATCATTTAATATATGCAACTAAGCTAAGAAAATAAAATGTTTACATTTTTATATTGTTTATTATTGTCATTAGAAAATAATATTAGAAATAAAAAATATATTTTGGAAAAGAATATTTCTAACATGATAGCAAACTTACAAATATGTATTCATTATCCTACATTATGGGTAGTAAATGCATAGTAGAAATTATTTTATGTGAATTTTTCTTGTTTCGAATGCCTTTAAAATGGCTTTTAGGATATGCCTTGATTTATGAGTGTATACTCATTACTCAACATAACGTGAAATTGTAAATGTTTAAGTAAATTTTTTGCTTTCTTCAAAAAAAATTGAATTAATAAAAGAGAAAGAGTTCACTACAACACTTATCCTACTACAAGGAAAACAAAAACAACAATCAAATGACATCATGAGTTATAAGGCATAGAACGACCACGTTCAACATACAACCTCATGTAAAACACCTTGGAGCTTCCTAAAACGTGTTATCAAAATTCCCTCAACTAAAGAACCTCCAGAAGTTTCCGAATTATGGCACGAAAGTTTCCTTCAACTCTTTCTCCAAACGATTAAAGAGGTAAGAGATTTCTGATTTGAGCCTAGTTTCTTCATCTTCACATTTGTCTTCACTCATAACTTCTATGATTAGGGATACTTAATGGCTCTTTCTCTGTATTTAAGGTCTGGCTAATATCTCCCATCACACGACTACTTGTCTTCAGTACCAGTGATGGATGTAGATGATCAGGCGTTAAGACCTCACGAAGGAGTGACCCCGTAAGGTAAGAGTTCCAACTTTAGATTCCTGTGCAAATGTTATATGTGTGGTTCCTTGATAGTGTAGGTCATACAAATGTAATGTTCAATGATATATTGGGAATTCTTGGTGTCTCGTTAGAGTCTCCAAGAAATTACTAGTCCCTCACTGCATTTCTTCTCCATCTAGTTTATAACTAGTTATTCTCTAATACTGTTAGAAATGATTTCTGTGAGAAAAAGTATGCCTGTTTCCTTCCTGCCTATTATTTCTCTCCCTTAAGATCTCCTGAAGACATGTTGTAATGGCAACCATGTAAACATCCTTGTCATGTTTGGATGTATGGTTCAGTAGTATCTCTTGTATAATGTCATTCAGATTGCTTTGATAGTAATTAAGTGTGCATAGAGAGGAAATTTGTTGCCATACTCTATTAGAAAAATCGCATATGAAAAATAGATGGTCTCTGTCCTCTTCCTCTAGGTTGCAAAGGATACATCTTTTGGAGGAGGAGAGGAATTTTAATCTTTTCATAGTGCTTAGTCTGTCCTTCATGGCTAACCAGTTCAAGAAGCTGGCATTTGGTTTGAGGGTGTTACTCCAAATCAACTTACACCATCCAATTCTTAAGTTTGTCCCATACTTTAGTTGTTTTTTTTGCCTATTTGTTATATCCGATACAGCTAGACCATTCCATAGATATATATTGTTGGACCCCGAACTTTTGATGAACACTAGAAATATTAAAATGAAATTAAATGAGAAAGAAAATGGATGAGTTGATTGAAATGAAGTTAAATAGTAAGAATTAAAAAGAAAAAGTGTGAAAATTTGAAGAATTTAGAAAGTTTGACTTTTGGAGAGAGAATGTTTGACTTGA